>JABSTQ010009967.1:72500-475887 GCA_013358835.2 Ixodes persulcatus | reverse complement strand
CAACAAACACAAAACAAGAAATTCTTGAACATGTGACGCCATTTGTATTTGATATTAGAAAACTGCAACTTGTCATAGAATGGGCAAAGTTTGAGATTGAATACTAAACTGCACGTGTGATCTATCAATATGCAGTTTCTGGAAAATTTAATATCCAAAGACGCTTCGTAATTTAATGCTTTTGTTATTTTTTCAAGTGACATGATTTTGTTTTTATAGCACGAGAAAATAATATTATTTCAAAATTTATGTTTGTTTAAACTTAAGATTTACATTTTTTGTGTAGTTTATTGCTTACTTTTCTTAATTCATTATAACAAACAGACCGTTCACGTAAAGTATCGCGGACTTTGGGACGTCATAACTCGAGAAAAAAAATGGTTCAATATCACAGACTGTGGTCTACTGAAAGCTAAATAATAAACTAACAAGTAATAATAAACGTAATATCGAGCCAATAAAGTATAGTCACAAAGCGGTTTTTTGACTTGACATTAACTTTATGACTCTAGAATACATAGTAAGTTATAAACCGTAACAATGGGGAACAAAATATAATATGCACGGTGGAGTTGCACCTTAGGTTAGCGTGGCAGGTTCAGAATTATTTTACCTCCATCGCTCATCTTTTTATGAAGGCAGATTTTGAGTTGGCTGATCAGGAAAAATATTAAAAAATGAATTTACTCTTTTCTGCTCTAGTACCGCAGAATTAAAGCCAATTTAAAATAAATGAATAATTTGGCTACGCTGGCTGAATTGTTTTATGTAACTTAGCGGGCGCGCGTGCCCGTGATAGATTAAGCCGGGGTCACACTGCTTATGCATCATACCATAGCCTCCTCTATACTCACAAAGCCTGTCAGTTCGACGACGGAGCCATAAAGTGCCAAGTCGCAGATTTGGAGAACGCGGATCTGGTAGCACAGAACGTTTCTCGGGGAGTCTGTAGTCAGCGCACAGCGTTTGCAGCGGCGAGGACCTGAAACATGGTTTTCAAACCATGGCCTCCGAGATCCCGAAGCGCGCGCGCTTCGGGATCTGGGAGGCGATGTTCAAACCCGACGTAAAAAGAAAAGCGGTAGCGCGAGGAACGCGAGGAGCACGGGCGCACAATCCATTGCATGGGACAAGTGTGTTTTGCCGTCTTGCCGCAGCGGGGCGCCCATTACATGCCTCTTCTCTCATCCGTTGTCTGCCGCTCTGCCTTTCACTTTCGACGGCCGCGTCTCGTGGCGAACTGCCAGGCTTTGTCAGTATGGAGGAGGCTATGATCATACAAAAGACAGTATGCGTACAGATTGGAACGCGAGTTCCCGCGAGATCCGTGCTTCGAATGCCGCATGGCAACGAGTTCAAGACAAAACTTGGCACGCTGCATTCGATTTACGGATACTGCGGTGACTCGTGTTTGCAGGCTGTCTTTTGTATGATGCGTGAGCGGTGTTGCCTAAAGCACTCCGACCAACTCTATACTTACGACCACTCCATCTGGAAACACTCCAGCACGCACCTCCCGGAGGGCCGGGTTTTAGCAGCACTTCGTGGCGGGGCCTGGAACTCTGTATATTTTCTCGTCTTTTCCGCGCTCCACCAGCTTGTTTTGGCCTCTATAGTGTTGGCGGCGCGCGTTTGCAGCCAATACCATCCGGTGTTGGCTGCGCGAACTAAAAATAGAAGCGAACTAATTAACGATTTGGACTCCTTCAGTGTCCTTTGCATGGAGAAGAACGTTTCACAGCGTGAAGGCGCTTGAAACCAGAAAGCGCGATCAAATGGCACGCACCCGCGGAAAACAGAAGAGCCAGACGAGGGTTTGTTTTTGTTTGTGTATTTGTTTATTTCTGGGGTGACGGGAAAGGGGGGACACCAGGAGATTGTGGGCCTCCGTTGATGGGGCGAGTCACTACCTGGTGGATTAGGGAAGGGGATGAAAAGGGGAATAGGAGAGAGTAGAAAAATGAGAAAAAAAGCAATTTTTGCATACTGTGAGTGCTAAGCAGAGAGGCTCAAGGGAAGAGGACATGAAATGTTCAGCACAGCGCCACTGCAATAATGTCACCTTTTCCGCAACGCCGGGAGCAGACCCCGAACCAACCGCAAGGAAACGCTCCAGCCTTCCTCCGTTCCCTACTGCCCGGGAGTTTTTGTTCCAGCGCGGCACTCACATGACGGCCGGCCAAAAACGTCGCCCCTTATCCTTCTCCGGTGCGGTCCCAGCCCTGCCCCGGCACCGCAGCAACAGAAACGGCACCGCGGCACCGCTATGTTAAAACTCTCTAGTCACTGTTTCGCTGGAAACGTGATCAATTACCAGCATCTGGCTGACTCCCTAGTAAAGTCAAAGTCTGTCTTCAAGGCCTGTTTCTCGAAGGAATCGTAGAAGTGCGCGGAACGCTCTTTCTGTTGCCCCCCGGTGACCCTCAGGATTCAATATGTCGCTGACCGTGGCATGTACAAGCCCTGCTTGGGCGTAACTATGAAGAAGCGTTCTTCTGGGTTCTTCATGAGCAGGGCACAACAGGAGCACGTGCTCCGAATCTTCTGGATCTCCACAGTCTCAACAGTTGGGGTCTTGTTTTCGGCCCATCATGTGAAGCCGCTTTCCCGTGTATGGACACCCAGCCCGGAGTCTGTGTAGCAGTGAAGCGTCGGCACGTGGAAGGTTCCGAGGAATCGTTAAAGGCGGCTTGCCAATCGTCATTTCAGGATGTGGAAGAAATTGCTGAAGCTCATCATGAATTAATCGATGCGCCTCGTTGAATCGGTCCAAGAGAAACGTCGGCGCCTGATCGTCATGGGCCCTTGCAGCCAGTGTGTCTGCTCGCTCGTTGCCGGAAATTCCAACATGAGACGTGATCCACTGCATGGCCAGGGTCCACCCTAGATCCTCCACTGTTCGAGCCTCTAATGCAACTCTAGCCAGTAGTGGCGTGCGTTTATTAGTCCGTTGGAGCTGTTGAAGTGCACCTTTAGAGTCGGTTAAAATTACAGCCTTAGTGGGCAACGTACTGTTCTTGATAGACGCAAGCGCTCCCCAAATTGCCACCAGCTCTGCTGTTGTTGATGACGTCACAAAGTTGAGTCGTCCAGCAACATCAAAGTTCATTTCTGAAATTGTGATTGCAACTGTTGCTGTCTTCTTGGCCCTGTTGATCGACGCGTCTGTATATACCTGAATCCAGTCCTTGTAGTCCTCATCTAGGCGTTCTATAGCAGCTGACCTCGCAACAATTGTCAGTTCATTTGCTTTTCGTTGTGGAAGAGGTAGATTCTTGCATATCACCAGTGGTGGACGTGTCGAATGCGGAGGCAAAGAAGGAACTCTAGCCAGTAGTGGCGTGCGTTTATCAGTCCGTTGGAGCTGTTGAAGTGCACCTTTAGAGTCGGTTAAAATTACAGCCTTAGTGGGCAACGTACTGTTCTTGATAGACTCAAGCGCTCCCCAAATTGCCACCAGCTCTGCCGTCGTTGATGACGTCACAAAGTTGAGTCGTCCAGCAACATCAAAGTCCATTTCTGGAATTCTGATTGCAACTGTTGCTGTCTTCTTGGCCCTGTTGATCGACGGGTCTATATATACCTGAATCCAGTCCTTGTAGTCGTCATCTAGGCGTTCTATAGCAGCTGACCTCGCAACAATTGTCAGTTCATTTGCTTTTCGCTGTGGAAGAGGTAGACTCTCGCATATCACCAGTGGTGGACGTGTCGAATGCGGAGGCAAAGAAGGAAGGAACTCTCCAGGGCCTCCAATCTCTCGATCGAATCGCACTATCAAATGCCCCAGGGCACACCATTCATGCGACTAATGTTGCGCATTGCTCTCTCCTCCAGTCTTAGGGCAAGCGGCCATTCCTCGGAAGACACAAGTGTCGCAATATTTTCCGCCGAAGGGGGGAGCCCCAAGCAGCTGCGAAGAGCAATTCGGTGGAATGTGTCAAGTTCTCTAATTTGGGCTCTTCCAATGGCTAAAAGAGGGAGCGAGTACAGGAGCCTGGACATTATTAGACCCTTATAAAGTTGGAGAAGAGCGCGTTGTGGAGCGCCCCAAGAGCATCCTCCAAGTTGTCGTATGACTCGCAAGAGCCGTCGGCATCGACCCAGTGTCCTACGAACTTCTGGCCTCCAAGTCACGCGGTCATCCAAGACAATTCCGAGATAGGTGTGCTGTCTAACCCTTCTCAGTGGCATCCCAGCAAGTTTCAGCTGCAGTGCGTTTTGTGGTGCTTGACCTGCAGGCCGGTATAGAAGTGAAGCTGTTTTTTCAGCTGAGAGGGTAAGGCCCAATCTCGATATCATTAGCGCCGTGGCATCAACGGCCACTTGAAGGCGATTGCGAATTGCGATCGCGTTCTTCGAGGGTCCGACGCACCAAATTGCAACATCATCCGCGTATATGGCCATTCTCTTACGGAGATTGGAGTGTCCTGTTGGTAAGCAACCAGGGAGGGTAGCCATCGTTATGTTGAAAAGTACGGGGCTCAACACGCTGCCTTGAGGAACTCCTCGGTTTGTTGGTCGTGGTGAGCTGACAGCTTCAGGCACTTTGACGCGGATGGTTCGTCCAGAAAGGAACGCCTTGATAAAAGAAAAAATCCGTCCACAAATTCCGAGTTGCTTCAGCCGGTGGATGATGGTGAAGTAAAAGAGAGTGTCAAATGCGCGACTGATGTCTAAAAACACAGAGTGTACCATCTTCCCTGTAGCTTTTGCCTCCTCGAGGGTTGACGCTATATCTCCAATGACATCGCCGGTGCACTTTTGTGCTCGAAAGCCTGCTAGTTCTGGTGGAAACGCTTTCATCCTATTCAATAACCAGGTAAGACGTCGAAGGACCATCCGTTCAAGTCTTTTGCCTACACAACTTGTAAGTGATACTGGTCTGTAAGACGACGGCAGCGCGGCCTGTTTCCCTTGTTTGAGTATTGGGATGATAGTTGACTCCTTCCATGCATCAGGAATGATGCCGGTTGTCCATACAAGGTTCAGTTTTTCAAGAACATCTAGGTGGTAGGCAGGCTCGACGTTTCTGAGCGCTTGTTAGGTTATACCATCCGGTCCTGGAGCACTCTTTTTGTTACACTTGTGAAGGGCTTTAGTGAGTTCCGCCAGAGTGAAATCGAAATGGCTCGCCAACATTGCCTCGTTATTTTGATCTTCGGTGAGTGGAACTTGAGGTAGTCGTCCTAACTGTTCCCGGTACTGTAACGGAGTGGATGACTGCCGAGAAACTTTGTCCGCTAATACCTCCGCCACCACTGTCATGGGCCAACCGGACTCGATTGCAAGACCTGCAATGGGATGACGCGGAATTTTCGCGCCGGCGAGGGCTCCAGCGAGTCTCCAAGCACGTCTACCACCACCAGCACCGCCGAGCGATGCGCATCCGTGTCTCCATTTCCATCTTTGAAGTTTTTTTGTATGTCGCCTAAATTTAGCGTCGATCCGGTTGTAGCGCGTTCAGTCCCATGAGGCGTCCGTGCTAAGTGCCCTTCGCTGTGCCTGTCTTCGGGTTGCGCGGAGATTTAGCCATTCCAAGACAGGTGCAAGGCATGTAACGGGCACTGTGACGGAGCGCGTGGCAAGTCGCAGGCACTCCGCAATACAAGATGTTAGATCTTCATAGTTGCCGCTCTCAATGGCGGAAGCAACATGCTGGCGAAATAAATCCCAGTTCGTCGCCTTACAGGTTTTTAGGTTTTCGGGGCTTGTAGTTGGATCTGTCAGCCTGATAGGCACGTGGTCACTTCCCTCTGTGTCGGGTCGAGCCGTCCATAACCCAAATATTTCGGATGACACCAAGTCAGGTCGATAGTAGTGGGGCTGAGCCCTTTCCTACGAAATGTGGAGGACCCACCAATTAGAGCTCGAAGTTGAATCTCTGCCATGGTAGCCTCTAGCTGTCGTCCTCTGGAGTCCGTTCATCTACCACGCCGAGCCTCGTTGTGAGCATTAAAATCTCCGCAGATGATGAGCTGACCGCGGCTTCTCTTTTTAATCTTTTCCAGTACTTTTGTGTTCCAGACTCCGTGTGGCGTGATGTAAGCTGAAACAATCGTTGTTTCGCATCCTTTTATTCTAATAATCACGCCGGAGTACTCCTCCATGGCCGAATTCAAGTCCGAAAGGTCTATAGGGTTATGATATACATCATCACGTACAAGGATCGCCACTCGTGATCTATCATTTGGATTTATGGAAGCACTGTGGTAGAACACATATGAAGAAAGGCGCTCTTCTCCAGGTACGACATTCGTTTCGTGAAGGGCCAGGACGTCAACACGCTCAGTTTTCAAAGATTCGCGCATCTCTGGTAGGCGCGTGCGCAGCCCATTTACGTTCCATTGAAGAATGGAAGGAAACACTGGACTGCGCCTTTGTTGACGAGTGGCATTCTTTTGGCGAGATATTGGAGCTCTTTTTCTGTTCAGGGTCTTCTGTCCACGGCGTCGCGCATTCGCGTTACTTGGTCCCCCTAGCATGCTCCCAGAAGGGGAAGCATTGCCTGCAAGATTGTAGCAATTGCTCGGGCCCACGAGGCTTCCAATTTAGACAATATTGTCAGGGATATGTTTGCAACTGTCTTGATAATGGAGACACAGGCGGGTGTTGTCGCGATGGGTAAGCCTGAAGTCTCGTCGCTTTCTTTCCTTTCAGTGCTTCATTTTGTTGCCTGGCGCCTTGGAAGCGCCTGCGAGGAAGGCTGCTGCGTCGACGACATTGGTGTTTCGTCACTTGGGACATCATTCGGTGGTACTTTGTTGATAGCGATTTTTTTCTGAAGGTCCTCAGCGACGACAGAAGCGTAGCTTTTGACGCCTGCCTTAGAGATCGTTGGCTCTGATTCGTCTTGCACTATGATCTCAGCGGTGCCAGTTTTTTGTCTCTTTTGGGGATCCAAGGCTGACTTCGATTCGCGGAATCCCACTGAATTCTTCTTGGAGTACACTATAATGTCACGCTCTTTATTCCATTTGGACAGTCATGTGATGTGGCTTGGTGCTTTCCACTGCAGTTGCCGCATTTCACTGTCGTCGACTGACATTCAGCACCCGTCCCGTCATGGTGTTGCCCACAACGGCAGCAGGCCTTCGGACGTTGGCAGGCGACTTTCTTGTGGCCAAATCCGTTACAATTGTGACATTGTAACGGTCTTTCTGTGAACAATGAGACTGGATAACGAAAGTGCCCTAGAAGCACGTAGCTTGGCAGCTTAGTGCTGGCGAAGGCGACCTTCACGACGCGGGAGCGTCCAAGTCTCCGAACGTTGGCAATCTTGCAGCATGTGTCTTCAGCGCGAAGATGGCGCGCAATCTCGTCTTCTGTGATTTCAGCGTCGACGCCTTGGATGACACCATACGAAATGGGCCCTGACAGTGGTGAGTAGGCACTTACTGGAACAGCGCAGAGCATTGCAGTGTTTAGTAGAGTTTTCGCTGCCTGCCCGTTGCGAACATCAACAGCGATCAGGTTCAGCCGGTCGTTGGGGCTCACTTGGATGATGCAGTCTTGGTGGCAGAGCTTCTCAAGGGCTTCGGAAAATTTCAGGCTGTTGAGCGCTGAAAGTCTGGTCTCTTCTTTCACAGGAACGAAGATGACGGTGAGGCTGGTGTTATCTTGCTTCTTTGGTTGCTGCGGAACGTCTGAAGACGAGTCGCTGTTCTTTGGACGACAGCACTTCCTGCCGCATCTGCGCCATTCGCCTCCGGAATCTTCGCTCTCCATGTTGGCGGTCTCGGAGCAGACAGATCGACTGCAATCCTGGGATTCATCGAGTGCGCTGCTGGCCTGGTGTTGTGCTGCCGTGATGGATAGTCGTTTTCGGTAAGAGGCATACCAGCATGCATCCCTTCTCTTGCTGTGCAGGGAGCGGTCCTAGCTCCTGCCGTCCAAGTAGACCCCAAAGTCCAAAGGACCGACGAAGTCGCGTAGAATAGCAAATTCCAGAGATAGAAGCTTTTGCGTTCCGGCTCAGATCACTTCGTCGTCTTTTTTTCCCAGACGAGGGAGGAGGACCGAGTTCTTATGCCGCCTAGTGAGAATGTCTCTTACTAGGCGGTGCTAAAACTCGGCCGTCAGCCGGGAGCAGGCTCTTCCATAGAGAGCGCTCAGATGCAGTGGTCGTACGTATAGAGTTGGTCGGGTGACCTAAAGCCCCTTCATTTTCCAAAAGTAGCGCAAGGTGCGTCGATGCACGAGGCACGTGCAACGTGCAGCCCTTGGGAAGATTATGGCGGCACAGCGCAGCACTGAGCTAGAGTGTACAAGAAAGGACGAGTGGGGCCACCGGAGTGATATTTTTGTACCTCCGCATGGGGAAAAAAAACGGCTAATCCAAGCCATTTATACCCCTGTTACACGGGCACAGTTAACCGCGGTTAACTCAGCTTAACTGCTGTTTCGCGGCACCACAGATACCGCAGTATACTCTCGGACAGCTATTCCATAACATGTGAAGAGCGCGCGCGCACTGCTTCGATAGATGCTCAAGATGCTCAAGCGCACGTTCGCCCATAGCTTTGACTGCATAGCCGCAGAATGTTGTCGGCAAGTATCGTGCGCTAACTGTGGCTTAGCCTAACTGCAGTTAAGTGTGCCCGTGTAACAAGGGTATTAGGGCACCTACATGTCTGTCTGTCTCAGGGTGAAGACATCCATTGTTGCCCTGAATGTGCCAGCGCGTGACGCTCATCGCGCACTCGGTGCGTGACTTGGGCGGTAAAATGGCGTCTATGCATTAGCCACCATAGCCAAAGTTACGCGCTCGAGCTGAGTGACACCGGATTGCGCGCACTTCAAAATGCATAAAAAAAACGATTGGGCGGAAAAGGGCTGAGATGTCGCCACTCAAGCGAAAGCACGCGTGTGTATGAAGGCACTCTAAAGCCACTTCGCTCGTAGCGCCCTCTCGGGCGCTACGAGCGAAGTGGTTCGGATTAGCCGCTTTTTATGAAAAACGCGTTTCGTTCCCACGCCAAGCTCAACCGGGGGGGATCGGTGGCCGGGTGATTTTTTTTTCGAACGCCGAGGCGAACGGTCAGGGAATCATGAGCTCCAGCGGAGCGCGTTCTACGGCTAACTTTAGCCGGGTATCAACAGGTATTTCGGAAACTTTGGCTCCCCAGGACTACCGTATTATCCTGCCTACGCTGCCAACAGGTCGATATTCTTTTAATTCAGTCTTTCTACACGGTGACCCATCAGCGAGACCGTATCGCATCGACGCCTTTCGCGGACGTTCTGATGGGCGTCGTTGACATGAATGACGTGGCCGGCTTCGGAGCCTTCCAGTACAACCACGTTTGGATGCGCACCCTGCACAACGCGGCAGCGAAGGAGAACTGCTACATACGGCAGTGCTCAACGTCAAGGGCAAGACCTGCCTGGTCATCGATCCGAATGTGAGTGAGAAATCATTCAAAGTTCACTGGGTTCCCGTCTGCGTTCCCGACGAAGCTGTGCAAAAGACATTCGAGTCGCACGGGAAAGTGAAATCAATCGTGCGCGAGAAGTGGAGGCAACCAGGCTTTGCGAATGTGGAGACAACAACGCGAACAATCACAATGGTACTCAAGGAAGGTATCACAGTGGACGCTATCCCGCATCAAATCAACATCCTCGGAATGGCAGCGCTGGTATCCATTCCAGGCCGCCCACCTCAGTGCTTACGGTGTAAGAAGGTAGGACACATGCGCAAGCAGTGTCGCACCCCGTGGTGGCGAACGTGCCGCACTTACGGACATGAGGAGGACAACTGCATCCAGACGTACGCGGTAAAAACGAGGCCTCCAACCGAAACGCAGGACGTCGATAACTTGATGGACCAAGATGAAATGGAGGAGACCATTGCCGGGACTTCGACGGGGAAGGCGTCTGAATTGTCATCTGACGTCGTCGGAGCAGCGAATTCAGCACCACCAGTAAGCAGCGTCACAGAAGTCATGGTGACAGAGACGCTGTCGCCGAAGACGGGAGAGAACTCGCAAGAAGGACAAGTCAAGGCGGAACTGGTCGGAAGGAAGGGGGAGGAGAACAGAAAGGCCAGCGAGGCAGATGGTAACCCGGATCAAGAAGTCACCGGAGCGGAAGCGCCAGTCAAAAGGAAGGGGGAGCGATCAACGGAAAAAACTACAGAGCGCATGACTGCGGCTGATCAACGATTTACTCTTGTGACCCGCAAGCGTTGGAAGAAAGGCACCGAACCTCAAGGCCAACCACGGTTGACAGAGGGGGGTGCTTCAGCACTTGAGGAAATGGCCTTCGAAGATTGACGACGTTCTGCCAAACGTGTAAGCCATCCCAAATCCAACACTTTATTGAATGGTTAAAAAGTCTAATTCATTGAATATTGCAACCTTTAACGCTATTAGTACTGTTGCAAGGAAACGTAAGCAATGGTTACTCAGTCTGCTGCTAGAAAAACGCATAGATATTGCTTTCATTCAGGAGACAAGAATTTCCACGCATGAGCAGGCAAAAGACTTCGTGCAGTACTTTGGGCACGTGTTTTGGTGCTTCCACACATTGACTCTAGGTAACGCGTCTGGAGGAACGGCGGTGCTTGTCAAAAAGAAAAAGTGTTTTTGCGTTGTTGATTGCGAGCTCAGCGCAGACGGTCGCGTCAGCAGAGTTGACTGCCTCGTTAAAAATGAACTAGTGCGTCTCGTATCGGTTTATGCACCTAATGATGCTTCTGACCGCCTTCTTTTTTTCAAGTCTTTGATACAAATCTTGGACACGCCTGGAAAGGTCATTCTAGGCTGGGACTTCAACTGCGTGTTATCTAACCGTGACCGCTCTAATCACGCTATGACAAGCGATTCGATTGCTACTAAGCTGAAAAGCGTGTTAGAGCAGTTTGACCTTGTCGACGTCACAAGCCCGCTGAGGGACTTTTCTCCTCGTTTCACGCATTGGCAGGGAACATCTCACGCCCGCCTTAACAGATTTTACTTGTCAAGCGAAATGCTGACTCAAGTGGAGGAGTACATGGCTGAGGCAGTCTCGTTCTCTGATCAAGCTCTCGTTTCCTTTTCTCTCAAACCTGGTGCAAGAACTCGCAGCAAGGCACGTGATGGAAGCTGGAAAATGAACATGAGAATTTTTCAAGACGAAGAATTTATTTCGATTGTGAAAGAAACGATTGAGATGCTTAGCAATGGAACTCCGCTAGATGCCTGCGTGTGGGAGAACTTCAAAATGGAACTGAAGGAACTCGCAACCGACTTTTCGCAGAAACGACAGCTCGAGCGCACGCGAGAAAAAAAGGCGTTGGTACAGTCCCTCAAGACACTAATTGTCGAAGAAGAACAAAGCCCTGGTGTTTTTCTGGAAGACATAAAAGAATGTAAAACACAACTTCTCAAGTTAGTATACCTGTTTTCACCTCAAGAAAAAAGTAAGTTTTGCGCATTGTTCCAACGCGGCGCGAAATAGTTCAGACGAGATTCGGTTGTCGGAGGAAACAGCAATGCTTTTGGCGCTTGGAACGTGTACGTCTTGATAAGATAACATATATCTAATCTAAAATTCACCTACATATGTCTTCATTATCCACATAAAGGGGGAAATTAGTAATGTTCCGCGAGGAGCCGGACTTGTTTTACTTTGGTTCTTAAGGTGAAAACAGGTATAGAAGAAAAGCTAAATGGTGCTGCAGTTCGAAGCCGCACCCGGATGTTAAACGAAGAAGAGGTGCCGACAAAAATTTCGCAACGTTAGAAAGAACAAGATGGGAACGGAATACGATTCTGAAAGTAAGAAAAGGTGATGCCATAGCGGAAGGGCAAACAGAAGTTGAAGAAATGTTTGCAGCCGTCTACAGTGAGTTGTTTCAAAGAGAATACACCGATAATGACATCACCGATAGTTTTCTCAAAGATCTGCCGCAAGTGTCAGAGGAGCATAAGGACCGCATGGATCAACCGATCAGTGCAGCAGAAGTCAACTGGGCAATCAAGAATCTGCCAGCAAACAAGGCCCCGGGCCCGGACGAAATAGGCTCAGAGTATTATAAGATGGTTATGATCCTCCTCTGCCCCATTCTGCTGACAGTGTTTCGTGACATAAAAGAAAGACAGCTACTTCCACCATCGATGAAAGAGAGCTTCACTGTTTTGATTCCGAAAGCACAAACCTACGGCAAAATTCCCGAAGTAACGAACTTCCGTCCTATAAGTCTGTTAAGCACAGACTACAAGATAATGGCGAAAATATTGGCACGGCGTTTGGACATAGACTGAAAAGCGTCATCGGAGAGCACCAAACCTACGGACTGAAAGGACGGTCCATTTATCGCAACCTTCACGTCATGCGTTTTGCCTGTGAAGCGACAGCCGAAGGTCATCAACCATTAGCGGTGCTGCAGACAGATCTCAGTCAAGCGTTTGATCGAGTGTCTCACGAGTTTCTCATGAAGGTCTTGGAACGATGTGGGGTGGGCGATGTGATGAGAGATTCGATAGCACTGTGCTACAAAAGCATCACCACGCGGCTTATAATAAATGGAAAGAAAGGAAAGCCAGTTTCGGTTCAGCGTTCTGTCCGACAAGGCTGCCCCGTGTCACCAATTTTGTTCGCTCTACAGCTGGAGCCATTATGCCTCAAGGTGCAGCGCAACCAGTCGATCTCCGGGCTCAAGCTGGATGGAGCAACTGTGAAACACCTGGCGTACGCAGATGATGTTTCCTTTGTATGCTCTTCAAAGCGACAAATCGAAACAGTCTTGGATGAACTCGAAAACTACGGTCGGTGTTCCGGGGCAAGAATCAATAAGAGCAAGTCAAAAGGGAGCTGGCTCGGAGAATGGGCCACAAAGCCATCGGAGTTCATGGGCGTTAAGTGGTCCACAGGCGTGGAGAAGTACCTCGGTGTGCCTATGAATCTGTCAGCACCCACGTCACAACAATGGAAACAGAAATTGACGACCATCCTAGCAAAACTTTCTTCTTGGACAGCAAGACGCTTGTCAATGTTCTCCAGAAGCTATGTCTGCAACGCAGTGCCATACCCTGTGATCCTGTATGTGGCGCAAGTAGTTTGTTGCGGCGCAGGCACAGTGAACACCATCCACAGGCATTGGGCCACGTTCATTTGGCAATCGCGAATGGAAAAGATGCGAAGGAGCAACCTGTTTTGGAGTCTGGAAAGCGGTGGCTTCGGGCTCGTGAATGTGACCCTCAAACTTTATGTGCAGCGTTTTTTATTCTTTAGAGATCAAAGAAATCCAATCTTCACGACCGCATTCCACTGCTTAGGATATGAAAACCTGCAACAATGGATGGTGAGCACCACGACTCGGACGACCACGTCGAGGCATCTCAGCTATTACAAGGAAGTTGCCGACTCAATCAGGTTCTTCTTGGTTCACTTCTCTTGGGAGTACCTTTTGACGGTGAAATTGAAGACACTTTACTGGGACACCGACTCAGCAGTTTTACCAGTGCCGTTATACCGACAGTGTGTCAACGCTCCCAACTCATCCGATGTCTTCAAGCAGCTGAGAAAGCTGCCTGTGCCTACAAGCAGCAAAGATTTCTTTGTTCGTTTTCATGTTGAAGTGCTGCCTGTGAAAGTATGGCTTGATAAGAAAGGATTCTTTGTGCCGTGGTCGCTAAACTGTGCTTTGTGCGGGGCGACTGAAACCTTGCATCACGTGTTTGTGGAGTTTAGCAACGCTTACCTTTTTTGGGCGGAACTGAAGTGCCTCTTCACTGTAGAGTTTGAAATTGACTGGAACGTGTTCAAATGGTTGTGTCTTGAGAGCGAGGAGCACTCTCCACCTGTGCGGCGTGTTTTAGTGGTGCTCGGACTGCACGCGATTTGGCGATCCCGAACTGCGTATCTCGAGTGCGACATTCAAGCCAAGCGAACATGGTGGTATTTTGCGGCCAAGCTGAGGTGGACTCTGAGTGTTGCGGCGAAAATATTTCCAGAGGACAAGGAGCAGTGGGACTTTATCGAAAGACGACTCCAGAAATGGTGCATGTGAAGTGTTAGCGTATAATGATGTAGCGGGCAGGCTGCTCATTGTCTAAAAGGAAAACAGCCGACATGTCGGCTGTCTGTATTTGTTCAAAAAAGCTTCCAAACAATCAATAAATATGTTTCAAGAAAAAAAGGAGATCGGTGGCCGAGTGGTCTAGCGCACACCAGCTCGGAGCACGTGGTGCGAAAGCTCGCGCTGCAGAACCCAGGATCCTGGGTTCAATCCCCACCCCTGCCCGTTTCGATCTGGATGAGCATCGTACCGGCGTGCGGTCGTGTATCACTACTGCGTGATGCACGTTAAAGACCCCAGGCTAGCGGTTGTACTGCACTGGTTAAATTGCTCATCTACAGCTGGGAGACTCGTCACCCGTTGAGGCAGACCAAGTTCTAGGCTGTATAAACATACACACAACCCAATTGTTTCAAGCTCAACCGGCACACTGGTCAAGGACATAGAAATGATAGAACACCGGACTATATTTTTTATACAACCTAGACGTCAGGCGTCACGTACATAAAGTCACCGCGACCTGACTTGTATCAATGCCATGCGGGGACGACGCCTTGACGTCAACGTCGTCATCGACGTTGACAACGTGGGTTACACGACATCAAGACTGCGTTCTGACATCATATTGCGTTGACAACGACGACGATGTCAACGTTAACGTTGATGACGACGACGACGACAACGTCACGGGACGTCAAGATAACGGCGTCCTCGTCAATGCAAAGTCATAAGGACGCTTGGTGTCAGTTCGTTGACGTCGTTGTCGATATGACGCAACTCGACGTCACGAAGACGTCCCGACAGCTTCACGACGTCGACGTCATCGTCGACGACGTTACACGATGTCAAGACTTCGTCGTGACTGCGCGTCGACGTTGATGCTGACGAAGGCGACGACGTTCCACGCCTTCAAGGCTTCGTCGTGACGTTACCGTTCACGATGACGTCAGGACGACGTTAACGTGACGTCATAGCGATGTTTGACGTTGCGTGGGGCGTCGACTTCAACGTCGGCGTCGATGACCACGTACACGTCGTCCTCGATGTGGCGCGCGATGTCATGACCACGTTACAACGGCGACTTGATGTCGCGTAACGGCGTCGTCTTCAACGCGACGCGATGTCACGACCGCGACACAACGGCGACTTGATGTCGCGTAACGGCGTCGTCCTCAACGCGACGCGATGTCACGACCGCGTCACAAGGCGTCGCGACTTGATGTCGCGTAACGGCATCGTCCTCAACGCGACGCAATGTCACGACCGCGTCACAACGGCGACTTCATGTCGCGTAACGGCGTCGTCCTCAACGCGACGCGATGTCACGACCGCGTCGCAACTTCGACTTGATGTCGCGTACCGGCGTCATCCTCAACGCGACGCGATGTCACGAAGGCGTTACAACGGCCACTAGATGTCACGTAACGGCGTCGTCCTCAACGCGACGCGATGTCACGACCGCGTCACAACGGCGACTTGATGTCGCGTAACGGCGTCGTCCTCAACGCGACGCGATGTCACGACTACGTTACAACGGCGACTTGATGTCGCGTAACGGCGTCGTCCTCAACGCGACGCGATGCCACGACCGCGTCATAACGGCGACTTGATGTCGCGTAACGGCGTCGTCCTCAACGCGACGCGATGTCATGACCACGTTTCAACGGCGACTTGATGTCGTGTAACGGTGTCGTCCTCAACGCGACGCGATGTCACGACCGCGTCACAACGGCTACTTGATGTCGCGTAACGGCGTCGTCCTCAACGCAACGCGATGTCACGACCGCGTCACAATGGCGACTTGATGTCGCGTAACGGCGTCGTCCTCAACGCGACGCGATGTCACGACCGCGTCACAACGGCGACTTGATGCCGCGTAACGGCGTCGTCCTCAACGCGACGCGATGTCACGACCGCGTCACAACGGCGACTTGATGTCGCGTAACGGCGTCGTCCTCAACGCGACGCGATGTCACGACCGCGTTACAACGGTGACTTGATGTCGCGTAACGGCGTCGTCCTCAACGCGACGCGATGTCATGACTACGTTACAACGGCGACTTGATGTCGCGTAACGGCGTTGTCCTCAACGCGACGCGATGTCACAACTGCGTCACAACGGCGACTTGATGTCGCGTACCGGCGTCGTCCTCAACGTGACGCGATGTTATGACCGCGTCACAACGGCGACTTGATGTCGCGTAACGGCATCGTCCTACGCGACGCGATGTCACGACCGCGTCACAACGGCGACTTGACGTCGCGTAACGGCGTCGTCCTCAACGTGACGCGATGTCACGACCGCGTCACAACGGCAACTTGATGTCGCGTAACGGCGTCGTCCTCAACGCGACGCGATGTCACGACCGCGTCACAACGGCGACTTGATGTCGCGTAACGGCGTCATCGTCAACGCGACGCGATGTCACGACCGCGTTACAACGGCGACTTAATGTCGCGTAACGGCCTCGTCCTCAACGCGACGCGATGCCACGACCGCGACACAACGGCGACTTGATGTCGCGTAACGGCGTCGTTCTCAACGCGACTCGATGTCACGACCGCGTTACAACGGCGACTTGATGTCGCGTAAGGGCGTCGTCCTCAACGCGACGCGATGTCACGACCGCGTCGCAACTTCGACTTGATGTCGCGTACCGGCGTCATCCTCAACGCGACGCGATGTCACGAAGGCGTTACAACGGCCACTAGATGTCACGTAACGGCGCCGTCCTCAACGCGACGCGATGTCACGACCGCGTCACAACGGCGACTTGATGTCGCGTAACGGCGTCGTCCTCAACGCGACGCGATGTCACGACTACGTTACAACGGCGACTTGATGTCGCGTAACGGCGTCGTCCTCAACGCGACGCGATGCCACGACCGCGTCATAACGGCGACTTGATGTCGCGTAACGGCGTCGTCCTCAACGCGACGCGATGTCATGACCACGTTTCAACGGCGACTTGATGTCGTGTAACGGTGTCGTCCTCAACGCGACGCGATGTCACGACCGCGTCACAACGGCTACTTGATGTCGCGTAACGGCGTCGTCCTCAACGCAACGCGATGTCACGACCGCGTCACAATGGCGACTTGATGTCGCGTAACGGCGTCGTCCTCAACGCGACGCGATGTCACGACCGCGTCACAACGGCGATTTGATGCCGCGTAACGGCGTCGTCCTCAACGCGACGCGATGTCACGACCGCGTCACAACGGCGACTTGATGTCGCGTAACGGCGTCGTCCTCAACGCGACGCGATGTCACGACCGCGTTACAACGGTGACTTGATGTCGCGTAACGGCGTCGTCCTCAACGCGACGCGATGTCATGACTACGTTACAACGGCGACTTGATGTCGCGTAACGGCGTTGTCCTCAACGCGACGCGATGTCACAACTGCGTCACAACGGCGACTTGATGTCGCGTACCGGCGTCGTCCTCAACGCGACGCGATGTTATGACCGCGTCACAACGGCGACTTGATGTCGCGTAACGGCATCGTCCTACGCGACGCGATGTCACGACCGCGTCACAACGGCGACTTGACGTCGCGTAACGGCGTCGTCCTCAACGTGACGCGATGTCACGACCGCGTCACAACGGCAACTTGATGTCGCGTAACGGCGTCGTCCTCAACGCGACGCGATGTCACGACCGCGTCACAACGGCGACTTGATGTCGCGTAACGGCGTCATCCTCAACGCGACGCGATGTCACGACCGCGTTACAACGGCGACTTAATGTCGCGTAACGGCCTCGTCCTCAACGCGACGCGATGCCACGACCGCGACACAACGGCGACTTGATGTCGCGTAACGGCGTCGTTCTCAACGCGACTCGATGTCACGACCGCGTTACAACGGCGACTTGATGTCGCGTAAGGGCGTCGTCCTCAACGCGACGCGATGTCACGACCGCGTCACAACGGCGACTTGATGTCGCGTAACGGCGTCGTCCTCAACGCGACGTGACGAAGGCGTTACAACGGCGACTTGATGTCACCAAGCGGCATCGTCCTCGACGCGACGCGATGTCACAACGGCCTTACGACAGCATCTTGGCGTCGTGTGACGTCGTCGACGATGACGTCGTGGTGTCGTCGTGTCGTGGTGCTTTGACGTTACCTCTGACGTCAAAATCCTAAAAAGCGATGTGCGCGACCAAAAGTGTCGCTGCGATAAGCTTTCCACGATTGGCCAAACCATGGGCATATGAACATTGTCAGATTGTCAACTTTGGCGGTGTTAGTTTCGGGTTGCGATGGCTCCTAGCTTCCACTGTGCTTTTTAAACGCACCATCGAACTCGTCGTCGCACCTGATGGTAAGTAGCCAGGGTAACAACTGGTGACGTCACAGCGAGGCAAATCCCAGTCGTGACGTCACGGATGGAAACCATAAGAGGTTATGTGTTACGGAGAGTAACGATCTGGTGGCCGCTTATTTCTCCTAGGCCTGGACCGGACGGATGCTTCAGCTTCCGGTATAATTGTTGTTGCAGCGGGAACTGTTGGTACAACAGCTCTTGTTAGCTTAGAAGCGTTCCAGCAATTTCCCTCTTCTGTTAGAAAGGTTGCAGGTCCAAGGGACTCCTTCATCCTCACCGCAGAACTCCTTTTCTCCCGCCCCTGTCCATCCAGTCCTAACTTCTTCTTTCTCAGCCAACACGACAATATGGGCCTTCTGTCTGCCAACAGATTTATTAAATTCCAGTCCGAAAGGAACCCTCACGCAGCACTTGTATTGAATAGGGGAAAATTCACTGTTAGAATTTCGTTCATTATTTTCTTCCTATGAGCTTTCTGACGCGTGCCGAAGGCGAGAATTTCAAGGATTCCCATCACATCCTCAAATGTGTAACGTACGAACAAACGCTTTACATTCTTTTACTGTTGACAAACATAAACTGATGCTTGCGTCCCAAACAACTTCCGGTCGCACCGTCTTTGCAAGCCTGTTGAGCTTGCTCATGTCACCAGTGCTAGAGTGTACTAGAAGGTACGAGTAGGACGAGCTATAGACCTTTTCTTTAACGGCGCCGCCATCTTGAGAATTGCGGCGCCGACGACGCCGTCTAGCGGCTTAGAAAAAGAAATACCGGCTAGTTCTGGAAGCACAGCTATCTGGGTAGGCTTGTCCGGTTGAATCCAGCTGGCTACTCACAGACCATCACCTTGCCTCCTCGAGAGAACGACGACGAAGACGGTGGGGTGTTTTGATTGAGTTTCCACAACGAAAGAATATATTAGCCGTTTAACGTAGTCTATGCAGGTAAGCTCTCGGCATTTGATAGTTCCATCTTGAGTGGTGGCATGTAGACTTTTTCATAAATTTCACATACCATGGAGCTTGCAGTGATAACCTAATTGGACCACCTGCACCGGGAATTAAAATCGGTCCTCTTGTCGTAAACGAAGTGGTCGTGAGCTTAAACGTGACGTTGATTCTGATACGAATCTCTCGCGATTCAAGCTCGCAATCGACTGACTTCATAAATAAGGATTCTTGGGGAAAATGCGAAGCTCCATAACATTGCAGCCACACTCACGCTGCAGCTTCTTGTGCTCATGGCACACTTTCTGCTATTGCTCTTAGGCTTTTTAAAATTATTTATCCATCCGAAGACCACGCAGTGGTAGCCAGACAACCGTAGATTTTCGGAAATTGCAACACGGTAAAAAGGAGCACTCGGAACTAACTCATGCACGACGTCCGTTTTTAAGCCTTTTCGCCCATACCCTTGGCGGTTGCATACCCTGTGTCAGCGGGCAATCCAAAAATGCACCAGGTTGAGGGTACGTCAGTTACTGGCTGGTTTGAGGTTATGCGAAAAAGGTCTATAGGCTCCGCTCATGCTTTCAGTTGCACCTCAAAATCTGGAAAGCGATCAGGTGGAACCAAGCCACTTTGATCGCAGCGCCACCTTCGCTGCGATCAAGCAACGACACAGGTCAAGGACATATGGGCAATACAGCCCCTTAGGGGCTCTACTGTATTTTTATGATTTTGACGTCAGAGGTAACGTCAAAGCACCACGTCACGACGGCACCACGACGTCATCGTCGACGACGTTACGCGACGCCAAGATGCCGTCGTAAGGCCGTCATGACATCGCGTCGCGTCGAGGGCGACGCCGCTTGGTGACATCAAGTCGCCGTTGTAACGCGTTCGTGACGTCGCGTTGAGGACGACGCTGTTACGCGACATCAAGTCGCCATTGTGACGCGGTCGTGACATCGCGTTGCGTTGAAGGACGACGCCGTTACGCGACATCAAGTCGCCGTTGTAACGTGGTCATGACGTCGCGCGTTACATCGAGGACGATGTGGACGTGGTCGTCGATGCTGACGTTGACGTCGACGCCCCACGCAACGTCAAACATCGCTATGAAGTCACATTGACGTCGTCCTGACGTCATCGTGGACGTCAACGTCACGACGAAGCCTTGACGACGTGTAACGTCGTCGCCTTCGCCATCATCAACGTCAACGCGCAGTCACGTCGAAGTCTTGACGTCGTGTAACGTCGTCGCCTTCGCCCTCATCAACGTCAATGCGCAGTCACGTCGAAGTCTTGATATCGTGTAACGTCGTCGACGATGACGTCGACGCCGTGAAGCTGTCGGGACGTCTTAGTGACATCGAGTTACGCCATGTCGACAACGACGTTAACGAACTGACACCAAGCGTCCTTATGACGTTGCATTGACAAGGACGCCGTCATCTTGACGTCCCGTGACGCTGTAGTCGTCGTCGTCATCAACGTCATCGTTGACATCGTCGTCGTTGTCAACGCAGTATGACGTCAGAACGCAGTCTTGATGTCGTGTAACGCACGTTGTCAACGTCGATGACGACGTTGACGTCAAGGCGCCGTCCTGATGTCGCATGGCGTTGTGAGGACAAGTCAGGTCGCGGTGACTTTATGTCTGACGTCTAGGTTGTATAAAAAATATAGTCCGGCGTTCTATCGTTTCTATGTCCTTGACCAGTGTCCCGGTTGAGCTTGGCGTTTGAATGAAACTCGTATTTCATAAAAAGCGGTTAATCCGAACCACTTGGCTCGTAGCGCCCGAGAGGGCGCTATGAGTGGAGTTTCTTGGATTAGCCGTTTTTTTCCACATGCGGAGGTACCAAAATGGCACTCCGGTGGCCCCATTCGTCCTTTCTAGTACACTCTTCCAGTGCTAGAAAGCATAAATGCTACACGGACAATAAAGTTTGAGATTTAGCGAGGGCCTTCGGATGTGTGATTTGACGTCTTGAAGGAGACAAGTTGGTTTACAAGAATATTAGAAAAAAAATAAGAACATATCTTGCATTTCTTGGTTCTTTTGGCGTTCACCTGGAGAATTGGGGATTAAATGTTTTTTCGACGTTTCATGTTCATTCATTTTATGAATCGGAAGTTCGGTGGGGCGTCAAAGACTGGAGCACCGCGTGGTGGCGTTTGTAAAGAAAATGGTCTATAATACCCTTGTTACACGGGCGAACTTAAAGGGGCTATGCAACAATTTTTTTACTTTCCGCAAATACCGCTTAGAACGGATCCCTGACGTTAATGACCTATGAAACACGCCTTCGTTTTTCCCCCGACGCATTAGAAGTCCCAGAAAAAAATTAAAGAAAAACGAGCAGCGTTCACGCCCTCAACTCGCAGCCAGAACAAGCGGCCACGTGATCTGGAGCCGATTATATGCCGCCAATGTTGATCATAGCCACGCGCTGGGGTTGGCAAAGCACAGGACACGCGCTGAGTTCCAGACATTGTTATGGCTCGGCTATTGTCGTCGTTGCAGCGATTGGACACGGGCCACTACTCGAATGCTTCTCGAGCTATCAATTATCACGAGCCTACATCGAGTGCCCACGCAATGCTCGGGTCCAATCTATGAACCGCATTCAAATATCGTCATATGGGTGTACTGCGATCCCCGCGTTACGTCATCGAATTTTGCAAAGGAGAGATTGAATGAAAATGATCGCTTTTGTCCTTGAAATTACACCGCAACAAAGGAGTTTCTTGGCCAGTGGCATTGCATGCGAGTATCCTTGAGTCCCACTAGTGCCAGTAAGCTCGTGTAAAGTGAAAAACATTCCAATTGAATATCGTTGCACAGCTCCTTTAAAGGAGCGGTGAAACGATACTCAATTGGAATGTTTTTCAATTTACACGAGCTTACTGGCACTAGTGGGGCTCAAGGGTACTCGCACGCAACGCCACTGGCCAAGAAACTCTTTTGTTGCGGTGTAATTTCAAGGACAAAAGCGATAATTTTCATTCAATCTCTCCTTTGCAAAACTTAATGACGTAACGTGGGGATCGCCGTACACCCCAATGACAATATTTGAATTCGGTTCATAGATTGGACCCGAGCATCGCGTGGGCACTCGATTTGGGCTCGTGATAATTGATAGCTCGAGAAGCATTCGGTTAGTGGCCCGTATCCAATCGCTGCAACGACGACAATAGCCGAGCCATAGCAATGTCTGGAACTCAGCGCGTGTCCTGTGCTTTGCCAACCAAAGCGCGTGGCTATGATCAACATTGGCGGCATATAATCGGCTCCAGATCACGTGGCCGCTTGTTCTGGCTGCGAGTTGAGGGGGTGAACGCTGCTTGTTTTTCTTTAATTTTTTTTCTGGGACTTCTATAGACCTTTCCAAAAAAGGACACTTGGCAGGTTCCATTTTCAGTGTTCGTGCGTATGACGCGTGATTTGCTCGCTTTCCGAAGCGACGAACGTGCGCGTTCTGGACTGTGATTTAACACGTGTGGACTGTGATTTTTGTAAACAGTGGAAACGTCTATAGACCTTTCCAAAAACGAGCTTGTGGCCGGTGCCATTTTGAGCGTTCGTGCGTATGGCGCGTGCTTTGCTCGCTTTCCGTAGCGACGAACACGCACGTGCTGGGCTGTGAAGATCGCACGCTGGACTGTGATTTTGTAAACATTGGAAAGGTCTATTGCGTGGGGTGAAAAACGAACGCGTGTTTCATAAGTCATTAACGTCAAGGATCCGTTCTAAGTGGTATTTTCGGAAAGTACAAAATTTGTTGCATAGCCCCTTTAACTGCAGTTACGCTAAGCCACAGTTAGCGCACAATACTTGCGGACAACATTCTGCGGCTATGCGGTCAAAGCTATGAACGAACGTGCGCGTGAGCATCTTGAGCACCCATCGAAGCAGTGCGCGCGCGCTCTTCACTTCTTCTGAAATAGCTGTCCAAACGTATAGTGCGGTAACCGTGGTGCCACGTAATAGCAGTTAAAGCGGAGTTAACCACGGTTAAGCGCTCATTCACACTGGAAGCGGATCCGCGTTCGCAAAGCGGTTGCGAACGTGGTTGTATAAAGATGCAGTGCAATTGCACGCGCACTTGATGTCATCGGGTGCGCGTGCAATTGTACTGGATCTTTATACTACCGCGTTCGCAACCGCTTTGCGAACGCGGATCCGCTTCCAGTGTGAATGAGCGGTAAGGGTGCCCGTGTAACAGGGGTATAACAGGGGTATAGACCTTTTTCGCATAACCTCAAACCAGCCAGAAACTGACGTACCCTTGACCTGGTGCATTTTTGGATTGCCCACTGACACAGTGTATGCAACCGCCAAGGGTATGGGCGAAAAGGCTTAAAAACGGACGCCGTGTATGAGGTAGTTCCAAGTGCTCCTTTTTACCGTGCTGCAATTTCCAAAAATCTACGGTTGTCTTGCTACCACTGCGTGGTCGTCGGATGAATTAATAATTTTAAAAAGCATAAGAACAATAGCAGATAGTGTGCCATGAGCACAAGAAGCTGCAGCGCCAGTGTGGCTGCATGGTTATCGAGCTTCGCATTTTCCCCAAGAATCCTTATTTATGAAGTCAGTCGATTGCGAGCTTCAATCGCGAGAAATTCGTATCAGACTCAACGTCACGTTTATGCTCATGACCACTTCGTCTACGACAAGAGGACCAATTTTAATTCCCGGAGCAGGTGGTCCAATTAGGTTATCACTGCAAGCCCCATGGTATGTGAAAATTATGAAAAAGTCTACATGCCACCACTCAAGATGGAGCTATCAAATGCCGAGAGCTTACCTGCATAGACTACATTAAACTGCTCATATATTCCTTCGCTGTGGAAACTCAATCAAAACACCCCACCGTCTTCGTCGTCGTTCTCTCGAGGAGGCAAGGTGGTGGCCTGTAAGTAGCCAGCTGGATTCAACCGGACAAGCTCCAACTAAGTTATTGCAGCCCACCATAGCCAAGTCTAGCCAAGTTCCCCCCATACCCACACCGTTGCCTACCCAGATAGCTGTGCTGCCAGAACTAGCCGGTATTTCTTTCTCTTAACCGCTAGACGGCGTCGTCGGCGCCGCAATTCTCAAGATGGCGGCGCCGCTAAAGAAAAGATCTATAGACCTTTTTCGCATAACCTCAAACCAGCCAGTAACTGACGTACTCTCGACCTGGTGCATTTTTGGATTGCCCGCTGACACAGGGTATGCAACTGCCAAGGGTATGGGCGAAAAGGCTTAAAAACGGACGTCGTGCATGAGATAGTTCCGAGTGCTCCTTTTTACCGTGCTGCAATTTCCGAAAATCTACGGTTGTCTGGCTACCACTGCGTGGTCGTCGGATGGATAAATAATTTTAAACAGCATAAGAACAATAGCAGAAAGTGTGCCATGAGCACAAGAAGCTGCAGCGCGAGTGTGGCTGCAATGTTATCGAGCTTCGCATTTTCCCCAAGAATTCTGATTTATGAAGTCAGTCGATTGCGAGCTTGAATCGCGAGAGATTCGTATCAGACTCAACGTCACGTTTAAGCTCACAACCACTTCGTCTACGACAAGAGGACCGATTTTAATTCCCGGTGCAGGTGGTCCAATTAGGTTATCACTGCAAGCCCCATGGTATGTGAAAGGTATGAAAAAGTCTACATGCCACCACTCAAGATGCAGCTATCAAATGCCGAGAGCTTACCTGCATAGACTACATTAAACTGCTCATATATACTTCGCTGTGGAAACTCGATCAAAACACCGCACCGTCTTCGTCGTCGTTCTCTCGAGGAGGCAAGGTGATGGCCTGTGAGTGGCCAGCTGGATTCAACCGGACAAGCTCCAACCAAGTTATTGTAGCCCACCATAGCCAAGTCTAGCCACGTTCCCCCCATACATACACCGTTGCCTACCCAGATAGCTGTGCTGCCAGAACTAGCCGGTATTTCTTTTTCTAAACCGCTAGACGGCGTCGTCGGCGCCGCAATTCTCAAGATGGCGGCGCCGTTAAAGAAAAGGTCTATCACGTTGACATCGAACACAATATAGTGGAATAAATTTGGATGATGATGGTTATCGAATTCGCCAGACTGAATTTCGGAAAGAGTCAATAATAAAGAAAACAAAGAAGAGATTACCTTGCGCGAGATCCGCTGATGCGCGGACATTCGTTCTCCAGGAGCCAAATACGTGAACAGCGAAAATAATCGAAGCCATGCCCTTGTCCCCGGTGGTGGTCACTCTCTTCGGCCTTGCCTACTTCGGCGCCAAGCTAATGACAAACCTGGCGTCCGAGGCTTTATTCCCGTGGTGTGACCACCCAGTCGACTGCTTCGACTTCACGAGCGAACTTCGCCAAAGCGTGGACCACAACGTGGATGCCTGCGAAGGTCTGTACGATCACACGTGCGCCTTTTGGGCTCTTAACCACCCGCTCACAGCGTCTCACTTTGATTATCTAAACTCAAGAATCCTCGTGGAGCTCTTCAAGCTGCTCATCAAGACTCCTCAGCGCTCCTCTCCCTCCGTGTTCGACAAGACGCTGGTCGCCTTCTCCGAATGTCGAGCGGTCGAGGAAAAGCAGCAAGAGCACCTCCACGTCCTCCTGGATGTCTTCAAGAATTACTCGCTCGAGTGGCCGTCACTGAAGGTAACCAAGAAAGTTGACATTTTGGCGGCACTAGTGGGACTGTCGCTCGACTTCGGACTTGGCGTAATATTTCACTTTGGTATGACAATTGACTTCAAGACAAACAATCGCTACGGATTCATGCTAGCGGCAAGTGCAGGTGTAGATCATAACAGTTCAGCACTGACAAACCACAACCATATTCGAGATTGCCTGGAGTCCATACCTCCAAAGTCTAGCATCAGCTCCGACGTCTTAGCCGAGCGGATAGTGTCGGTAAACACGGAAGTCAGGTCTCTGACGACTACTTTTAAACTAGAAGGCAAGTGGACTCCCCGTCGCACCACTATCGAAGATGTGGGAAACGCGACGAGTCCAGTTTTTAGCCCCAGCGATTGGACGAACGCAGTCAACAAGCACTTACCCCAAGACAGACAGATCAATTCAAGTGAGGACATCCTAGTGTTCAATGAAGGGCTGTTACCTTATATCAAAGAGCTTTTTCGCGGTCGAGGAGACAATTCTATTGACCTTATGATCTACGTAGGATGGGTTATTATTCAGATTCTTTCTCCTGGGCTGTCATTCGGTCAGATAGACTGCCTGGGATTATCGGATGTTCAAAAAAGTCAAGGATGTCTGCAATTAGTGAACAGCATACTTCCATTTTCAATTGGACGGCTCCTTTTTGATGCAATCAGCCCAATTGGTGTCGAAAATGTAACTAACAAGATTCTGACTGATGTCAAAGAAGCGACCAAGCAGTCCTTCGAACAGCTCACCTGGATGGACAACAAAACAATCGCTGGCGCCAAAAACCGCGTGGATAGCATAATTTCCGTCGTAAGCCTCCCAGAACACCTCACGCAGCGCAAAGACATCGAACAGGCTCTAGATTACGTTCCTTCTTTCCAAGAGCCCTTCATTCGAAGCTACATGAAAACACTGAAAATAATGGCGGAAAAGCAGAAAAGACTCCTTGTACATGACCCCGCAGTAACCGTCCGCAGGGATGACCTTCTTATTGAAGTGACCTCAGTTAACGCGTATTATGCTCCCGTCTGGAACATGATTATCGTTCCTGGCTCCATTTTGCTGGCACCCTTTGTCCATCCTTCCCTTCCGACCGCCGTAAACTACGGTGCCATTGGAAAGGTGCTAGGCCACGAGCTCACGCACTCGTTCGACTTGCTGTATGGGGACATCTCCACTACGGGCGACAAAGTCGACTGGTACAGCAAGGCATCTCGTGCCGAATTCGAAAAAAAACTGCAGTGCGTGATAAAACAAGTACAGAATGCCTCGGACATTAGGGATATCGGTCGCAGTTCTATCGACGAATCGTTTGCGGATACGGCAGGAGTTGAGAAAGCATACTCTGCTTTCAGCAAGATCGCCAAGGGTCATGGACTCCTTGGATATAATCAGGATAAGTTGTTTTTTGCGAGCGGTTGTTTTGCCTTCTGTGCGAGTAACCGCGAAGCAATCGATCAACAAAAGAAGTATCCTCCAGTATTCCTGCGCTGCGACGTGCCCGCTTCCAACGAAGAACACTTTGCTGAGGCGTTCAAGTGCCCAAAGGGAGCGCGGCTGAACCCGACAAAGCGCTGCGACTTCCACTGACACGGCGATCCTGGCCTTCGACACGACTGCGGGGCAGAAACTGGCGACCCTACATGTGGAGGTCTGAGTCTATAAAATCATTCATTTTACATTCCCCACGGTGTTGGGTGTCATCTTGACAGGGCGGCACAGGGTGCCTTTATATGTGTACATTCATGCTCTCTAGCATAGGCGTAGACTTCGGGGGGGGGGGGGGGGGCATCGGGGCTCGTGCCGCCCCTGGTGAGATCCGGGGGAGGCAGAGCCCCCCCCCCCCCCCCCTCCCCCTCCCCCGGGCCCGGGCCATGATCCTTACCGAGACGCTGTTTACGTGCCATGTAACGAGCTTCTAGTAGTGGCATGTAAACAAAATAACGGCCACGTTGCCTTTATTGACAAAATACATCGGAAGTGAAATCCCAGCGTGTTTTCGTTAGCTTCAATCTTCAGTTCTGGCGAAAAGGTAACGCGCAGCACACACCCCCCCCCCCCCCCCTCCCCCGAAGAACTCCTCAGCCTGCCCCCTAGCCGCTTGTATGTTTCTTATCGTGCTAGAAGGCCTGGCAAAGTTAGCTTCACGCACATGCTGCATGTGCCTTCGCGAATGAGGCACCAGTTAGGAAGCCGTGCTTGTAATCGGGCACGTTATGGCGGCGTTTTATCTGCAGCTTCTTCTTTCGAATTCTTTCTTTCTCACATGCCGTTGGCGTCAACTGAGAAACGTGGCACGACCAATGTAGTCGTGCAATCTGCCGCAGTCTATGAACCTTGTTTTACGCGGCGGTCGTTATCTTGAATGGCCCATTTCCAGATTGTGCGTCGCCATTTCCTTTAATTTGACAAAGCCAGGGAGGACCTTCAGTTGTTGCACCTCCAGCAAGGCGAGGGGGGGGGAGGGGGATTTAGTGGTCAAGTTTAAGAAATAACTGCAAAAGAAAATAATTTTTTTTTAGACAGCTCAATCGGGACCAGCATGTCACAAAAAAAAAAAATCTTCCGCAAAAAAAAAAAAAAAAAATTTAGCAATATTTACGCCACAGGACGTAATTTAGTCGCAGTCACAACCTCTCCACATTTGAAACTCCCGCTCTTTCGACTCGCGCGGAGGAGAAGTACGCCCCGCGCTCGCTCTTGGGTTTGCTCATGAATTGACTTGACTGCGGAGTTGAACGACGTATGCAGCGTCTCAACTCCCGGTGCGTTTTGTGCGCGTACAGCAGCCTTTAGTAACTTCTGTATTTTGTGCAACTAGTAACGTTGGTTCTCTGCGAACTGCGCGCAAAATGGATCCTGAATTGAAGCGTCAGCTTCATGGCCGCTGCGAGCAACTGGGTCTTCGGCTATACGAAGATACGCCGCGGAGGACGGATGCCAGCAACGATGACGGCGCACCGCCTGAGTCTCCGGAGCCTTCGGCGCGCTCGGTAGGAAAAGCGTCGGGACCTCCCAGCGTCTCAGTCGCGGACGTTCGGTGCACCCAGTGCGAATCTCGAAGGCTTCTGAAGCCAAAGGACAAGATCATTCCTAGACACGTTTGTTGCTACGCGAACGCCCGATTGCTTCCAACCAAATAGCATTCAGCTTGTCATCTTTCGGGATGACATGGCTCCTACAAGACTCGCTGTCGCAATCACAATACTCTAAGAAAAAGTGGAGGAAAAAGGTAGCAACGGCGCATTTTTCTCCCTTCTACTGACGCGCCCCCAAGCGGACACGAGAAGAAGGGAGGAAGGAGACGTTTTTCTCCTTCTCCAGGCAGACGGGAGAAAGCTTCCGCCCTCCCGACTCATCTTCTTTCGGTTTCGTTTTTCGAGCACGTGGCGCACGTTGTTTATTAAATGTTGTTGAGTTGATTGAGCTTCAGCGGCACCGGAGGCCACCTGCAATTCCGTCTCCCAGTTCAAACGTGCAGAACATTTCGGTTGCATTGACGTTTTTACCGCCAATTTTATCAAACGAGTAAACGAAGCCCCTAGAAACAGCGAAGTTCCGGAGCAGTGCCAGCAGCGCTACGTATACTGGGTCTCCGGTATTGCGGAATTCACGCGGAACAATCTGTACCCGTTGAGGACGTTATGGAAATTGAGAAAATTGCGTTCAAGACAGGCAGGTTTTTCTGTCAGTGTTGTATTGCTGAACTATTAGCGGCAAGATGTTTCGGTGGCACCCTCGATTGGTCACCTTTCGTGACGTCATTACCTTGTGAAGAACAAGTTCAATGGTGTTTGTAATGAGCATGGTGAAAGCCTGAAATCATAGCGCTCTCAAAATAACACTGCCCACACCGTCAATATTGAAGTTCCTACATTCCCCTTATTTGCGTCGATTTGATATCCTTTGCTGATGTCAAAGTCAGCATTCGGCCAATGGACCTTTTTCACATACCGACGGCACCAGGCGGTGGCTGCACGAACTAAAAATCGAGGAAGTGACCTACCTGCGCTACCAATCGATAATGGGAGCTACGCTACCAGTTTCTTCGCTCTCCGAGCAGCGGCGCGTGCCCATCGCGACTCTAAAGAGGGGGATCTGTGGCGTCCACCCAAACGTCATGTTTTTCTTTCCGTCCACTTTCTTTTTTTGTGTAACACAATTATATATATGTTGCAATTACGTGTTCTACTCGCTGATCCACAGCCTCCTTCCGAATTTCCTCGATTTCTAGTGCCGACTTCCGCCGCTTGGCATCGAGTGCTCGCGCGTGCGCAGAACGCTTCTCGAAAAAGGTCCATTGTGGTGGGCCGACCACAGCGACACTTTCGATCGCTCACGTCGCCAATCTGATTGCTCGCGCCTCGGATTCCATCGGCGACCCGACTGCTATACGATGCATGTCTGTACTCGTACGTTTTTCCTCAGTTGTTTTTTTCCTTACGCTATTAAATATGCTTAACTTTTCTACTGCTCGGAGGTATCCTCAAAACACTACAGTCGGGTGCTTGGGTGCCTTCTGTGCTGATTTCGGTTTTGTTTTCTGATGCCGAGTGTCAACCGGCAATCAACGTGGTTTCGTATTTCTGTGTGTCAGCCACATAGCAGCAACATCCCGATGGCAGTGTTGCGCGGTGTTAACAAAAAAACTGGAATTATCGGCGATATGACCGTGTGTTCGCGTATCAGTTGTGTAACAACAAGATGAGATGCCGTAAACTGTCGGGTATTGATGCCGCTGGTCGGGCCGTAATTGGAGGGGGCGGGGTGTCGCAGGCTGACATTCCGTTTTACATTAAAGAGTTTAAGATCACTTGAATGATTAGGTGCAATCGATCGACGTGCGGATAGTCATGCTGAAACGCTGGTCTGAACCGTAAGCTCCTATCGTACAGTGGCCAATGTGACTCTCGGTTGTCTCCTATCCGAGAGCGATTGCGCTCTAATGAAAGGACTGAACAGTATGAAAATATGACGGAAAGTACATATATTTACAGTTTGGAATTTTAGCATTAAGGAAGGATGGTAGGTAGTGTCGAAAAAAGAAAAACAAAACTATTCTTCATTTTGCTGTTTAAATATACTACGGTTTCTGGAGATACTGCCCTCCAAGTGGCGCACTGGGATGAGCGCTAGACGTTTTCCAGCTCACCACGGCGTAGCTCCGTACACTTCACACCTGCCGCAAGTCGCGACTTTGACTGCGTTTAAGCTGATCGAAAAGTGATTTCTCTGCCCGTGAAACAGCACTTCCAGCTGAGTGAATATCCGCTCTACAGAGATTAATTTACTTCAAAACGACGATGGCAGCCGTGCGCGAACAGCACAAATTGAGAAACAAACACTACAATAGAAATACTGGATACGACGTGCCGTGCGGGGAAGCAGACACATGGCTTGGAACCGCATTGAAGCGGCTTGATTTATTGGCTTTCAAATTATTATGGCATGAGCGTTTACTAGTTTTTACTAAGAGATTCATCACCTGAGCTGCTCAAAATACTCTCAGAGGTATGACATTGCTGGAAAAAAATTAACAGGCTGGGAATATTTTTTATTGCTTAGGCAATCTATATGCTCAGATGATGCTTGTAGTATGCGTTATGTGTCTACATGTGCGTATAATAAAGGTTCCCGAAGATCTTGAAGCACAATAATAGCGTGAGCAAATGAAAATATTTTTTTTTAGAACATAAATTAGGCGGTACCTAGCGCCACCTGGCCTAGGTACTTGCAATTAATTACTAGGCTTGACCCTGCCATCTGGTGGCAAGCGATTTTACCTTCTTTCACGCTACGCTATAATTTCTGGTTACCGTGCAACAGCGGCTTCGAGTTTGTTCTTTTGAGAGGAACTTTTGTTTTCGCGAATTGGTTTACCATTCCTCCGTGATGTGCGGTTGACGAAGGAATTGTAACTCGAGGAATAGCAAGGGTAATACGGAAAGTGCGCGAAGTAACTGGGTATCGGTGAGACTTGTGCCTATCTCAAATACTCTACCTGTATCCTAAGTACTTTTTGAAGTATCTTGGACTTTTGTTACAGAAAGAATAAACAAAAATATACAAGTTATCAAAGCCAACGCGCTCACGTTCAACTATATCTTGGTATCTTGCAAATACCTTTGATTGACAGTATTTGAAGCTCTATTTTAATTACAATTCCGAGTATCTTGTACTCATTATCTTAAAGGGGCGGTGCAACGATATTCAATGGGAATATTTTTCACTTTACACGAGCTTACTGGCACTAGTGGGACTCAAGGATATTCGCGCGCAACGCCACTGACCAAGAAACTCCTTTGTTGCGCTGTAATTTCGAGGACAAAACCGAGTGTTTTCGTTCAATCTCTCCTTCGGAAAACCTGATGACGTAGCTGGGTGGTAGCAGTAACTCCCAGTGACGATATCAGTACCTCCCAGTGACGATATTTGAATGCGGCCCATAGATTGAACCCGAGCATGGCGTGGACACTCGATTTGTGCTCGTGATAATCGATAGCTCGAGAAGCATTCGGGTAGTGTCCTGTGTCCAATCGCTGCAATGACGACAACAGCCGAGCCATAACAATGTCTGGAACTCAGCGCGTGTCGTGTGCCTTGCCAACCCCAGCGCATGGCTATGATCAACATTGGCGGCATATAATCGGCTCCAGATCACGTGGCCGCTTGTTCCGGCTGCGAGTTGAGGGGGTGAATGCTGCTCGTTTTTCTTTATTTTTTTTCTGCGACTTCGATTGCGTTTGGTGAAAAACGAACGGGTATTTCACAGGTCACTAACGTCAGGGATCCGTTCTAAGCGGTATTTGCGCAAAATACAAAAATCGTTGCATCGCCCCTTTAAATATATATTTGACATTCCGCCATTTTTCGAGTTTTTCGGTAGGAAGTGGCGTGAGCGTGGCACGAGCAAACGTGAACATTCATTCGAGCAACCAAATCCTGTTGCTAGCTCCGATTAGCTACGGTGACTTTGGCTGAGCTCGTGAAAACATGGCTTTTTTGCCGATTGGGACTCATATTTCAGCCCAAAGTTCGTACAATGAAGGTTCTCCCCCCGCCTTCCCAAAGGCGCCTTTTGTTTCTAGAGTTTCCCCCAAAAAATCCTCAAACAAAAGGTGTGGTTTTACGAAAGTAAAGATGCCACCCTGAGGCACAACGCAGACCGGGAAACGACCTACGACAACAATGCAGACTTGAGTGTCAAAAAAATAACAAATAGAATAAAATGAGAAGTGGAGACACAAAAAAAGTAGACATCTTTGTTTTGATTTTTGTAAATTTGACACCGCTAGGGCAAAACGTCGAGGTTTTTTTACAGCGGAGCTGTTAAGGGCTAGTTTCCCCAGGATCGTGTCCGGTACTAAATTCTTGTCGACACAAACCTCTGGACAGCTACCGCCATCTATAAGCGTCGGCGGCAAGCACACAACCAGTCTGGTTGCCGCCGTCGCTCGTAGATGGCGGCAAACTTTCCAGCTATCATAGAAGAATGGATAGTTGGGCTAGTTGGTGGGAATTCATCATAGGAAACAGGCGCGCAAAACAGACGAGGACGAAGAAGAAACACGTGTGTTTCTTCGTCCTCGCCTGTTTTGCGCGCTGTTTCCTACGCTCTTATCAGTTTCGGTTTAGGACTCAGGATGGGCCGTGCGCGTGCCCTTTCGGGGAAAGAAGACTGGCGTGCGGAAAGAGCGGCGACGTACCCAGCAGCGTGAATGGGTCCACAACTGACGTGAAGCCGCTGTCGCTTCGACTCCCTTGCGAAAGAAGAGCGCATCGCTTGCCTGGAAAGCCGCCGCCGAGAACAGAACCAGCGATGTAAACGGCGCCGGCGGGCTACGGAGGCCAAGCGCAAGCGCGAGGCCCGGCGACGACAGCACTCCACGCCGGCTGAACAGTTCCCGGGTGCGTCGGCGAGGTTCCGGAGGGAGTTCGTGAAGAACCCGTTTGGCGTCACGTGCGCCGTGTGCGACCTAAAGTCCCTGTATATGGGAAAAGTGGCGCATTCTCTTCCCTCCTCTTCCAAAATACCCTCCTTACCCCACCTCTAACTTCCGGTTTGCGACGGAGGTGCCCTCTGGAATTTCCCAAGCGTCTCGACGTCTCGGTCAGCTGGAGTGGGCGAGTTGCCGGCCGTGTGGACTTTTCTCGTCATATAAGTGTGGCAATGACCTCATTTAGAGCCCGCATTCGTATCCGACCGTCCTGCAGCCGCTCTAGATCTGTTAGTCCAACAGTGAAGCTAGAATATGCTAGTGTAATATGGAATCCTCACCAAAACTACTTAACGCTACAATTAGAAGGTCTGCAGAATAAAGCTGCACGCTTTATCAGTCATGAGTATTCGTCCCCTAACAAGTGCCACTGGTCTAAAAAGAAATTTGGGTTTATACCCGTTAGAAACGCGGCGAAAAATTGCTCGTTTATGTTTTTTTCATCAAATATATTACGATAAAACACTATTTAGCAAATTCCTATGCTCACCTGCACAGTTCACGTCTGCTAGGCTTGATCACTCATGCAAAGTAGAACCCATTAAATCACGCACCAACTTGTTCATGTTTTCTCCACTCGCATTATCTATAAAAGACTGGAATAGTCTTCCTAACGACGTTGTAATTTTATCCGACCCGAATCGATTTAAGCAGAGGTGTGAAGAACTGTTTTGTTAATTTGTTGCTCCCTGATGTCCTTTTGTATTCAGAATAATCGCCTTTTATCCCATTGTTATTTTTGTAGTATGTCAGAGTACGGAACTCGCTTAGGTTCAACTGTTGGTTTGCATTCTGTGTGTATGGCGTTTGCTGTGTTCTTCTATGTGAAAATATAGTCCAAGATCGTTCTTTACTCATGTAAATTTGTATATCGCGACTTTTCCCCATTTTTTGCTATCCCCCCTCATGTAATGCATCGCCAGATGCCTTTGAGGACAATAAATGAAATGAAATGAAAAACGTGGATCCCGAAAGGGCTTTGGATAATTGTCCCGACCGAGTTGCATTAGGTCAGTGTCTCATGAGTGTTCGGCTTCACAGGAATTGCAAGTCGCCTTTGATCATCATATCAAACCGCCAAATTGCAATTTTATTCTCAACGATTTCAAATGATTGACTACTTTTTAATACGCGTCCTGGGCGAGCTTTTGGGAGGGTTTGGCCTACAGGCGCTAGAAACAATTTGGCGGCGTAGAAAGCAAGATACTATTTTCTTTCTAGTCGGGGAAGCGTTGATGTTGTTGACGCTAAGCTAGCATTTTTATGCTCACTGCAGTACTAATAATGATAAAAATGGCTAAGTATTTCTGTGAGTGTATTCTGTGCATGCTGTAAAAATTTGCGGCACCGCGGGCCTTTCGCTACGGGGCTACGCGGTGTCGCTACTCTTCTGAGCGTAATAAATACCATTTTCGTTATTTTATTTGATGAAACCGTTTTTAGACATGAAAACTCCGTTTTCGTTTCGTTCTTTTACTCCGTAATTTTATCAGTGTCTGTTTCTTTTCTGTTATTCATTCACACTAAAAAAAAATCCAGGTTTAATTATGATTTACGCTGCTTTTAGTCTCCTGGGCCAGCGTCCTAGGGCTAGAAACATGGTGCAGACTTGGAAACCAGCGCTTGGTTTCGGCACCTAATTGAGTCCAGCAATTGCAGGTTATTTCAGTAAAAGGGAATGAGTGAGCCAAAAATAATTCAAATCTCATCCAGAGAGCAATGCAAAACAAGCGAATGCGAGATCAAAATCTCCATGAAAATACACAAGCACAGATGACATTGAAGAGAACAAAATCAAAGTCACAATTTTATTCATTTCAAAAAACTGCCAGCCAAGTAAAAGGCCACGACAGAAGTATTCACTACAAGTAGAACACATGCAGAGTACATAACAGATCACAGTATGAAAAAAAAAGGAGATACATGACACGGAGATACACCATACACCATCCAAATACTTTATTAGTTCACGAATGTGCAGGTTGCTTTACCGACAGGTGCAGTCACTGTTACATTTCATAACGTAGTTCTAAAGCCCTTACACCTTCTAATGCTGTTACTGGTATGGTATAGCCAAACACAATAAATTGTACAAACCACATGGGGTTAAACGAGCTGCTTGATGAGACGGGTCTGCAGGTATCCGACTTCAGATGCATACTCGAGATAAGGATGCACGAGTGTGTTATATGCTGCAAGTTTGACTCACCTTGTATGCTAATGAGTCCATCAGCTCGTGAACTATGTCTGACACAAACCTGAAGTCCTGGAGATGCCAATGAAGTGTGCGTTCTACAGGCAAAGGCTACCCCAATTCCCTAGTACCACATTGAAACCATGGGAAACACAAGAAAGATGACTCCTAAAAACTTTCTCGAGGATGCCTTTACTTCATGCAGTCCTCTTCATAGTGGACTTTCTGCAACGAGAAAGCGCTTAAGTCCAAATTTTAAATTGTTCTCTTCACGTTGCACCTCATACTCCTGTCGTTGCGCCATTATCAGTTTTATTTGCATAGAATATACTTGTCTTTGTAGCTCTTTGTTATTCATCAGTACACCAGAAAGACCTGCATTCTGATGATACGGCCTGATGCCAAGTGTAAACAGTGTGCGTGAAAAAGAATAAAAGATTATTATTTAGTCTTGTCAAGTGGCTAAGAGTGAGACAATAAAATCGGATGTAAATAACAGTGTGTAACTGTCTGCACTCTGCCAGGAAATAAACAGCAGTCGAAAATGAAAACTCATCAGCTGTTGCTGCGGCAATCTGTCCAGGACAAGCTGGAGAAGCAAGGGCCTGTAGAGCGCTGCTCAGACCTTGTTCAGGCAGCCATGGGACGATACACACTCCTTGAACGAATAAATGAGCATAGACGACAGTCTTTGTAGGTGTGCCTCGGTCAACCTGGAAACAGTATCATTATGCTAAACTCACCAACACACAACACACCTCTACAGTCCGTTGCAACCTAAGAACGAAGGGCGAGGGTAAGACGGGCCGGGGAGGAGGAAGCAGACAGAACGCTAAAGAGAGAAGGAGGTTTCCCCCTCTCTTCTCCAGCGTTCCGTCTGCTTCCTCCTCCCCGGCCCGTCTTACCCTCGCCCTTCGTTCTTAGGTTGCAACGGACTATAGAACGAATAAATGAGCAGAGACGACAGTCGTTGGAGGTGTGCCTCGGTCGACCTGGAAACAGTATCATTGTGCTAAACTCACCGACACACTAACACACTTCTAGAACGAATAAATGAGCAGAGACGACAGTCGTTGGAGGTGTGCCTCGGTCGACCTAGAAACGGTATCATTGTGCTAAACTCACCAACACACTAACACACTTCTAGAACGAATAAATGAGCAGAGACGACAGTCGTTGGAGGTGTGCCTCGGTCGACCTGGAAACAGTATCATTGTGCTAAACTCACCAGCAACTTGGGGGGGGGGGGGGGGGGTTGCCAAATTAGGCTGCTCTATGGAAGCTGGGAAAGTTAGGTTCTGTACAGCACCGCTTGGAACTTCCTGGGGGGCCTCAGGAGGACACACTCGCCTAGAATGACAAAGATGGCAATAGTGATAGGAGAGCCTCAGTTGACCTGGGAAGGGTATCGGACTGCCAAACTCACCAACAGCGGCGATCACTGCGGCAGATTGCCCCGAAGAAAAAGCTATGCTTGGACCTTGCTGGGGGCCCTCCAATGGACACACACTCCTAGAATGGACAGAGATGGCACTAGTGGTAGGTGTGCCTCGGTCGACCAAGTAATAGTATCAGAGAGCCAAACTAAAGAGCAGCTGCGGTTGCTGCAGCAGTCTGTTCTGGGGATGTTTCAGTACTGTGGGCATTGCCTTGTGGTGTTCTAATCAGGTTTTGCTGGGGGTGCCTCGGTAACGTTAGGGAGCCAACATAAAAAACAAATAAATAGAATTGCATTTTGTAAAGGAGGCATCCAAAATCATCAGTTTGTGTATTGAATTTGAATTGTAAAACAGATATGTGTCTTACTGAATAAAAAAATGGTTTGTGAGATGTACATACCACTTACATTTCCAGTTTCCTTGCAGTGGTGGTTTACTCTCTTGGTTGAAGGTAACGAAAAAAGAAATGTTTGGGAGAGCATCTTTCCTCAATTTTTTGCTCTCCTTTGTTTTGCATGATTAGTGTTTTGATTTGGTCGATACTGAAGTGGTCCTGTAATAGATTGAAGAGATCGGATTTTAGTCGAGAGCAAATCATGTAACGCCACCTCAAACGCCCGTTTCTGCAGATCCCAGGTTAGTCTGCCAAAGACCTGCACGTAAAGTTTGCGCTGTCAAAGCTGCTCGCGCGAGTGTGGGGTTGATCTCAAATGTTTTATTTGCTTGCGTTTTTGTTTCAATAAGACTGCGAGCGAAGGAGACCCTATTGACACTGCGAGAGCGAACGCACTTTGAGCGGGCTAAGCACACACGCTCGTCCAGTAAGAGCGTCGTCAGACATACTCGTGCTTGTCGCACTGGCTGCGCTCGCATTTATATTGAAACGGAGTACAGATACATCCACATGCTCGGGTCCGCAGCTGTGGCAGCGTTGCAAGCTATGTGTGCGAAACAAAGTATGGTACGCGAGCACGTACGCAAAGCTTGACGAGAGCGCGTACTTCGCACGCACCCGTAATTGGGAGCGGCGCCGATGCCACCACAAGCACGAACAGGAGCAGGCCGTTTTGAACTACATAAGGCCCCTACGCACAGTTGCGTTTGAAACCGTCTCACTGCGTTGAGACTGCGAGAACGCAGGACATCCGTACTTCTTTTGTCGCATGCCAAGCCATTCCTTGAATTGGATTCCACGCTTCATACGAAGCACAGATGTGCCGGTCACTCACTTTCGTTTCTCGACGCAACGCAGTTGAACGCCCTCAAACGCAACTGCGCGTAGGGGCCTTTACTTCCACGGCACGGGCGTCCGTGCATGCCAAGTTGGCAATGTTGTGCTCGCTATTACATCGCTCGCGTTTACGGTGGAATGGAGTGCATAGCTCGCTCTAAACAGCTTTCTTCTTGCATGCTGGCCATGCTGGTGAGCTTACCTCGCATAACTTTGCGTCTCCCGTCGGGTTGAAATCTTTCGATCGATTCGGTGAAGCAAGATCTTCCTCCGAGGTTCATTTTCCGTTCCAGAGGGAACACTGAAAGGCTTTCCGGCCGACATTTCTACAGGCGCAGCAGCTCGTCAGCCAGTGTTGCCAGACCGAGAAAAAAAAAAATTCAGCAGATTGATTCCCAAAAAGTCAGCAGATTTGCACAAAAATCAGTAGATACTACGAAATTTGTGTTTTACCATGTTTTGCTATTTTCATTAAACCAAACTTCGAAGAAATAGTATAGAGTAACAAATAACGTGGTAATAAACACAAATAAAAATGAAAACAACAACAACAACTGAAGTTCACCTGTTTTATGGAGGACAAAGTAAAATGGCACAGTGAATGTTTTTTTTTTTTTTTTTTTATCAGCATTGATTTGTGTTGCGATTTCGAGGATTATCGTCACAGCGCGGAGCACTGGGGACGCAACGGGTCATCTGCTACGGGATGATTTCTATTTTTTTTTTCGCCTGATTTAAAGTTTCCTTTCAAACGTCGAGAAACTTAATTCGTGAGCTTTTTAAGCCACCGAGGAATAACATCATATAATTTTTTTTTTTTTTTTTTGCCAGAGCGTGCCAAATAAAAGTAAAGAACCGAAATTTGGATGTCGATCCCTTGCATTCAGCCGGGCGAATGAATGAAAATGGCGGCCCACTCCCCGCGTGTTTCGCCGACAACATGGCCGACAGAGCAGCGCGGCGCGAGTCACGTGGTACTCAGGGTTCCAGGAGGCGGCCTGCCCTATGGGAGAATGCATGGAGATCGACTCAACACGGCTGATTAAAAAATAAACTCCAAGTTCACACTTTTCGAAACTAGTCTGTCGTGAAGTTGGTAAAGCACTAAACACTTTATTAAAGTTTTTTATAATATCGGATGCGTGTGAAAATTTTGAGAAGGCAATTTCCAAGGCAATGGCGTTTGAAGCAGACGATCTTTGTACGCAGCGGAGATGGACTTTCTGGGTTGGCCGCAGCGGGTCACGTGGACGGTGCGACGTCGCCGCGTCGTCTGCTGCATAATGCCGCTCAGGCAATTTTTAAAAAAAAATTAAGTCCTTACATAGCACGCAACTTAGTGCGAATTATTCTAAAATGTTCCTTTATTATGTAAAAAACTATTCTCGTTCTATACATCCCCACAATATTGAAGAAACAACGATTTTCTCACGTTCCCTATGCATTTCTGATCGGAGTTGGAACCCCAGGGCGTTCGCCGATGGTCGCCGAGAGATGGCGTTCTATATTGCGCTACTCTGCTCCGAAGGAGCTATAGACCTTTCCAGCGGCAGTCTCGAACGAAGCGCCCGGGCGGAAAATGCTGAGTCACTGGGCTGTGGATGCATGCGCAGCATCCGATATACCGCACAGCAGACCAACAGCGCATGCTCAGAAGGCGTTCCACAGCTCAGTAGACAAAGACGGCAGCGCGCAGAAGGCGCTTCTTGGAAAGGTCTATATAGTGCTCTAGAGCAGCCGAGAGTTCACGCGCATGCGCTCCCGCCTCTCGCTCTGAGCCGCGGGCTGACTGGCTCACTTGGAAGGGTGATGTTACGGCGGCGGGTTCCTAGACTGGGAAACTCTCCCCATATATGGCTCGGGCCCGGATGTCACCGTCAAACCTGCTCTGGGCGCCTCTGGGTCACTCAAATATGACGGGATTCTGGGCCATCTAGCCAGTGCTTCGTTTTTATTTCTGAAAGAATATGCTTTGATGGATGACCCTGGGAACTGAAGGGGCAAAATAATAAATTTCAATATGTTTACTAAAAAAAAAGTCAGCAGATTTTCTTTTTTTTCAGTGAATCAGTAGACCCGGGACGGAGTCAGTAGATCTACTGATAAATCAGTAGACCTGGCAACACGACGTCAGCTGCGGCGTAGTAGCATCTTGGGAAACTCATGGCGAGCGGAAGTCCAAAACCGAAAGCCAGATGTCACGTGACGACCGGCCAATTATGTGCGCGGCGGCTAGTTCAAAGAATGGCGCCACTTTTCCCAGGATCCCCAGGATAGAGGGGCTTTAATACGTAAAGACTTGTAGCGCCATCTATATGTGCTCCTGTAAACTACTTCGAACAATCCAAGGCGGGTATTCGGTCAAGCCAATCCAAAGCCCCGATTCTCCGCGAGCGCCTATCCAGAGAACTGCCCGTGCCTAGATCTGGGGACAACGCCAGCGTAGGGAAAACCGCTCGTAGGGAATCAGTTCGAGTGGTGGTGATGATGATGATAATCATGTCATATAACACCTGAGACTGTGGTGGAAGAAATTGGAAACTTTTCTTACGGTACCCCTCTTCCTCCTCTTCCTTCTCCTCCTCCTCCCCTCATTCTTCAATCTCCTCGGGGGGGGGGGGGGGGGGGTCCCGTGACCTGGGGGGGGTCATTTGAACTGGGGGAGGGGGTCACGTGACGTCGGGGGGAAGGGGGGTCACATGACCTCTGGGGGGTGTCACGTGACCTGGGGGGTCACGTGACCTCGAGGGGGCTTGCGCGGTGCATTATGGGACACTTCCCATAATGCACCGCGCAGTTACGCCGACGGCGACGCCGACGCCGCTCAAGCCGGAAACGGGCGCTCGAGGCGTTTAGGCAGAGAACTCGCGCGCACACCACGAGCGCTGCCATGAGTTTCTCGCTTAAAAACCTGTCATTGTCGCTTGTGAATCTATGGAACGCGAGCAAGTGTTTTCATTTCAGAACCTTCAGAACCATGATTCCAAAAAGGGTGATTACGAGAGCACATGTGTTCATACGAATTTCAACGTAGTTCAGCTGGTGAAGGACGTCTGAAAGGGGGAAATTCGCAACTTTCACGACCTACAGGAGCGCAGTGCGTCTATCAAAATGGCTGTCATCTGGATGATCGTCGTAGAAGAGCAGTACGAGGCTGGGCCTGCGACGCGTAAGTCAGTTTTGCTATATACCAGCAGTATTAGAGCGTTACTTTTTTTTTTCTCGTCAGGAACGTGTACGCAAGCACCATTTTTCTAAAGCCTATTATCCTGGAGCTAGGCAGTGCGATTCTCACACCGCGGTAGCACCATCGCTGAAAGTTGCGAATACTATTTAACGCAGCTACTCTCCACCAGAGCGAAAGCTGGGCCGCCTAGCCTGAAATGTAGTTATTTTTATTCTCTACGCCAAAAATCAACGTCCGCCTCCACACCTGGAAAACAAATATCCTCGGGCAGCGATTTGGACCGCAGGTCATTATTGTATGAGTTTTTTTTTTTTTTTCAGAGCCGATTTAGCCAGGGAGATCCGGTACATTCATGTTATTAGTCTTGACACTAAAATTCTTCGAGGGCATTATACTTTTTTTTACAAGAACAGCACCATGTGCCATGCCGTCCCTCAGTCGAGCTGCTCAACTCTCGTATTTATTCTTCGCGTGCTACATTTCTTTTTAGTTCATTCTCGTAGCGGGCGACCGTTACGGTGAATAAGATCAAGCGCAATAGGTGAAAAAGCGGTAAGAAGCAGCATGCAACTGACTACTGTTCACCGCTATCGATACCGCTATCGAAAACTAGCGAACTGTACTCGTTTTCGCCACAAGAACCGCTGTAAAAAAAAACAACAAAAAACGTTCGGCCCGTCGCGGAGCTTACTAATTTCCCCCTTTATGTGGATAATTATAATATATGTAGGAGTATTTTTCATTATATATATGTTATCTTATCAAGAAGTGCATGTTTCAAACGCCAAAGCGTCATTTCTTCCTCCAACAACCAAATCTTATAAGAACTACTTCTATAAGAGCTTCTACTACGAAACGTGCGTTTAACTTCCTTTTTTCTTGAGGTGAAAATGAGTATAGTTGCTACAGAGAGCTCGCATGCAACGTGTAATGATAATAATATCAGAACGAGACAAGGATGTCCTCCCTGCGAAGCGTTTTCCCTGCCTTCTTCTTCAAACCGCGAAGTGAATGAAAGAATTATTTGATGCCTTCTAATAAATGTTCTTTTTTGTATGAAAATGCTAATTTTGTTGTCTTACTATCTTTCATTAATTTTTATGTAATGACACGACAATGGATGCTGGGATCTGAGCGCCGTTAGGACCGGTCAATATATTGAGTTAAATCTACGAAAACGAGCAAGCTTCATATTCGTGAAGAGAAACCAGCGCCACTGTCAGCCATTAGCAAGCGAAGCAACGTCGCACCTCCGACCGGTGGAACCGCGGAGTGATATCTCGAATGCGCGCGGCTCGTTGCCCATGCAGCCCGGACAACGATTCAACCCAGCAAGCGCGAACTCAAGAGCTGACGACCGGACACATCACTCCCGCGAAATACACACAAAAAAAGCGAAAAAAACAAGAAACGTAGTGCGTTGTCTTTAGGACGATTATTGCAGTATTATGTCTCCTCTCCGCGAAAAATTAACATTGCTCGGCTAATCCTATTTGTTTTTATCATATATATAAGCATACAGATTGTGTAATAACAGCGTTTGCAATCTCAACGAAATGTCGCGTTTTCATTGGTCACATGTCGTCATGGCTGCCGGAACAATGCTCCTCCCACCGCCGGCGATGACCTCGGTATGTTCGATATTTGATTGCGTTTTAATAGGGAAATAAGCGCGCATCGATGATTTATGGATTTCTAGGATGCTTAGAACCAACGGGGGTAGTTACCGCCATATTTAGGCGATCTCAGAAACCTACCCAGGGCAACTTTAAAGGGAAACTACAACAAAATTTCGGCGCTTATTTCTTGTTATATGCGTGTTCAAGGGAGCAGTATCACATCGAACGCCCCAATTCTGGTTGAAAAGACAAAAGGAATTTTGAAACGAATTAAAGCAAATGGCATCTGGTGGGTGTCACAAAGGCCTCGTTTGTAATTTCCGTCTAGGAACGTTGACGCGTAGTGACGATGATTGTCTCGTCTGGAAGTATTAGCCCCGTGCGCGACCGAAAGCGTCGCTGTGGTCGGCCTTCCACGATTGGCCGAACGCTGACTATGACGTCGGAAAGGGGATTTATCATCTACGGAAATAAGAGGATAGAAAGAACTTTAATTTTGACGGTGTTGGCAGTGCTCCTTTGAGAGCGCAATGATTTCAAACTTCCACCATGCTAATAACAAACGCCATCGAACTTGTTGTTTGCAAGGTAATGACGTCACAAGGGGGAACCACAGGAGGACGCCACCAAAACATCTCGCCGCTAATAGCCTCACTGGTGCCCCATTAGTGAAAGTCTGTGCAGCGTGCGCGTGAATGTAGCTTTGGTAAACTTGTAATAGCACGCACTTGCTTGCCCACACAAGCAGAGACATGGCGGCCGGCGGATGCCCTGCTTGCAATCGTCTTGTCGACGTCAGCCTCTCGCCGCAGCTTTGCTTGTCCCGAACAGGGTGTAAGATAGACAGGTGGGGAAACGAGAGCCAAATGTGCGACCGGATTGTGTCCCTTTCGGGTTGATGATGATGATGATGATGCTTGTGGCTATCCCCTTTGAAACGGGTGGTCACGTATGTCGTGTCCAAGCCATGTGGCTTTCACTTTCCACGCTTTCCTCTACTTCTCCACCAATTTTCTAGTCGCCGCTTTGTGACGTCGACAGTCCATCTATCTGTGGTGTTCCCTTGATCTGTACATGGTTTCTCTTTTTTTGTGGCGCCATCTATGTGGAGCACCGTGAACTCTCACTCCAGGTGGGAGACCGGTGGCGACCAGCTAAACTGACGGAGATTTTTTTTCTTCTCGCCGCAGCGCCATCTGTCGCAAATCGGGGGTACCCGCAAGCAGACGAGTACACAATCCAGTCACGGCATTGCTGTAGGCCTCTATGGGCCGTTTCCCCACCTGTCTATCTTACACCCTGGTCCCGAAGCAGACTACGCCACGATTGCGCCTGATGCCACGTGCTCTCCACTTGCTGATCCACGGGCGCTTGCCAGAGCGGGCCGTTTATAACAAAAAATACAGCCATCACGCTGAAAATACAAACATGCGATTTTTTCATTTACGAATATTGTGGCTCATATTCATCCTATTTTTAAACACAAGGGATCTATTTGAAATTTCGGTAAAATATCCCTTTAAAGGGATTGCCCGGTAATTTTTGTGTTTCATAAAATAACTAAATTACATTGTCATTGCTTTTAGAAATATCTTTCGCACATTATTCAAATTTTTAATCCTCCCCCGCGCAAGTAATTCAGTTTTAAACAGAGCCCAACTGCTCAGATTGTACCCGCAAAACATACAAGTAGCAACGTCCACCTCACACCTTTCACAAAGAACGACGCCAAAAGATACATCCGTCGACTACGTGAGCAAATGTCTAACGATGAGTGGCTTAGCAGCATCCCACAAGACAGCCTGCTCCATCTAATCGATCCGGACCTCCGTTGCCCAGTATACACCTATTCAGCCAGATCAATTGACACCCTTATTCATCGCCTACGACTTGGAGTAGCATACACGGGAAGCTTCCTTCACCGGATTAAACAAGTAGAAACACCGAGTTGCACGTGCGACAACCCGGTCGAAGACGTCGAACATTTAATCATGGACTGCCCGAGATATGATCAGTGGCGCGCCCGCTTACGGATTAGTCTCGGGATACTCGACAATCGTCCATTTTCTCTCGCCAAAGTTCTAGGTCCTTGGCCCGACTTAAAGAAACAAAAGCGTGCATTAGCTGTACTAACTGCATTTCTGAAGGACTCAAAGATAGAAGCCAAATATTAAGTTCAATGAATACGAGTTACTGGTATAGCAGGATATAATTACATATATTTTGTACCACTGTAGCGTACTGTACATGTCCTACTTCTAAAAGTGCACTTGCTTGTGATATTAACACATCACGTTCATAGTTCGTTGCTCGTTATGCCCAGATATCATGATTATTGAACATATCATATCATATCATACTTTACTCCATTACTAGCATTGAAGTAGCCGGCCCCAAATTATGGGGCTAAAATCTTCATCTCATTAAATAAACATTGAATTGAACACGCGGCGTTTTTATATGCAACAGCGGAAGTACTGTTGCAACTTCATTCATAGGGAGCCACGACAGCTCTTGACTGCTGAACAAGACAAGGATTTCGGTATTGAGGGTAGCTCAGTTCTTCGACGGTGATCTTTGAACGCGCCATCACCATGTTGATCAAAACCGAGGATAAGAAAACGCCCCCGACTCTGAAGTTACCATGCCTGTTGTGACGACACGACACGACTAGCCACGCAGACTTTCAAAATTTGGCGTGCAGTTGCGTGTCGATGTTAATAATTAATTTAACATATAATGAGGCGACTTTTATTTAAAAAAAAAAAATCGCATCTGACTGTATTTCAGTCTACTCTGCGTGCCCAACACAAAAACATATATAGTAACTTCCGGATTTTTCCAGACAAGCCCTTTATTGGGGAATTCCCTCGATGGGTTTGGAACGATTTTTGAGGGCTGTTTTGTTGATACCTCCTTGGGTGCTCAAGTGCGCGCTCGCATCTATCGCGCTAAAGATGCGAGCGTGAAGCACTTTTGGATCGCTCCAGATCTACCAAAGGTATTCCCCATAAGAGCTAATAGAGCCTCTAGTTCCTCTCGTCGTCTGCTCTGTGCCTCCGACAGGCGACGTCTGACGAGCAGCGTTTACAATAACCATTCTCAAGGAGATCCTTCCGACCACGTCCGCGCAGCCGAAAGGGCCAGCTGTCGGTCGTTCCGGCACAATAGCCGAGTCGGCACTCCGGGGCAGGCAGCGTTCTGGTACGCAGGCGTCGCCCGCCGGGGGCCGTCTGGCCAAACGCTTTCTTCGCCCACGGCATCGATCCTGAATTTCATGTTTGGGAGATGAGCTTCGCGCTGATGCAACAACCCCAGCCCTTCGTGCAGCGGCGGTAGCAGCGATTCGTCTTCGGCCGCGAAAGACAGGCCGCCGTGGTCGGAAGCAAACGTTGTGGCGGCCGTGTGGTATGAATGAAATGCGGCGCTGCTCACGACGAGGACACAAGAGGCCTAGAGGGAATGCAAATGACTGAGGGCCGGATGAGGGGGAAGGTAGTTGAGAGACCAAGGAGGGAGGGCCTTTGCACAGTCAGCAATGAGAGAAGGCGATGCGCAGAAACAGTCACGATCTTTAGATTAATGCTTTTGCGGACTTATTATCTGCGAAAACGTGCTTCGATCTGTGCGTCCAAGTGACGGGAAAAGCTCTCGGAATCAATGTTACCATGACAAAAAACGCTATTCTAAAACTCGCGCATATTTCTAGACACATTGTCACACCATAACTCCGAGTGCGTAAACGGATAATCAAAAGTCACACTCTTAAATAGAGTTAACGTCCATATCATGCACGCGTAGCCTATAACTAGAATAACGTGTTTTCTAAAATTTTTGTTTCCCGCCTACCATTTCGGTAAACCCCGAACTGGAACTGTTTTTGAATAAAAAATGCCAAGCTTCGCGGGAGGACACCTTTAACGTGAAACGTTCTTCGGTTCGGCGTTCGTCATTTCTTGGAGCTCATATAAAATCGTGACCGCGAGGCTCGATACTGATTGGTTGATGGGTGGGAGAGGAGGAGTTAGTTGCTCGGCGCTGATTGGTTAACGTGGAGTTCATATGACCGTAGGGGTAAGCGAGGAGGAGTGAAATAGGCGGCTCGACCACCTGTGCGCACTGAGGGAGAGGAACTCGGGAGTACAGGAGGCTCGGAAGATCGCCAGGTTTATTAGCCCGATTAGCGGTAGTATCCCTTCATTCTAGGAAGAAGTATCGAGCGTACACATGGTACGCGTTAAACAATCAGATTAATAGCGCCCAGTACGTAGGCGTCTGGCGTCTGGAAACTGGGAGTGTCGGTAAACGTCTGTGATTCTGGACCGTTTTACGTGGGCAACACAATTCCATGGCAATTTGCCATACATTTTTCCCTTCAACTCTATTTTGGAATAGCCTGAACGCAGCCCCCAATAAGCTGTCCGCGAGGCTTCTATATACACCAGAACCACCCATCTCGTTGGTTTTCCATATTGGTGCGGGGACGTTTTTCAACTATTCGGTTCACGTTTCCTGGAAATTGGGGAGCGTCCGATTTTCTTCAACACCAGCACCGATAAATTCAAATTTTTATCCCGACATTACCAATTGCTACCAAAGAATACCAAACCTGTTGGAGTAACTAAAAAAAAAAATCTTGAACTTCAATAAATATAAACCCCGAAAACATGAAACCTTACTTAGAGGTTATATCACGATTTCAAACTTACTGACGCGATCGCACAGGTACACCACTGAACTGACCGATGATTCACTATAGAGGGCCGGATACTTAATGGGGCGATGCAACAATTTTTGTACTTTGCGCAAAGGCCGTTAAGAACGGATCCCTGACGTTAATGACCTATGAAACACGCGTTTGTTTTCACCCCACGCAATTGAAGTCCCAGAAACAAATTAAAGAAAAACGAGCAGCGTTCACCCCTTCAACTCGCAGCCAGAACAAACGGCCACGTGATCCGGAGCCGATTATGTGCCACCAATGCTGATCATAGCCACGCGCTGGGGTTGGCAAAGCACAGGACTCGCGCTGAGTTCCAGACATTGTTATGGCTCGGCTAGTGACGTCATTCCAGCGATTGGACACGGGCACGGTGGACACGGGCCACTACCCGAATGCTTCTCGAGCAAGTAATTATCACGAGCCCAAATCGAGTGCCCATGCAATGCTCTGGTCCAATCTCTGAACCGAATTCAAATATTATCATTTGATGTACTGCGGTCCCCACGTTACGTCATCACATTTTGCAAAAAAGAGATTGAATGAAAATAATCTCTTTGTCCTTGAAATTTCACCGCAACAAATTAGTTTCTTTGCCGGTGGCGTTGCGTGCGAGTATCCTTGAGTTTCACTTGTGCCAGTAAGCTCTTGTAAAGTGAAAAACATTCCAATTGAATATCGTTGCACCGCTCCTTTAATGACTCGAGTGCAAGAGTCAGTAGTAATGTCACGAGCTTCTACTTATCCGGTCATGGTGGAAATTTCTCATGATCAAACAAAAGGAGAGACAATCAACACCACTCGCAGTTTACGAATGATGCCGACGCTAGGGCAACGGACCTTTTTCCGGAGACGAGCGCAGTTCAGCTGTTCTTCTGAGGACTAAAAACAATAGACACCTCAAAATCAAAATAAATAAAAAATAATCGCTCTTGTTGTGCATCATCATCCTTCTTAAGTGATATATTTTCTTTAACTTTCATTATCGTAATTTGTTTTGGCAACTAACTGCCACGTCGTGTTTTTTCCTCGAGCTTTTTCACAAGCCACGTACTTGCCAAGAACTCCACAATTTTTATTATAATTAGCTTTATAATATTTTTTTTTCAATCACGAGAGCCGTCTAGCGGTTTGTCTGAGAACTACAAACTAATAATACCTTAAATAGTAAAAAAAAAATAAACAATCGCACTGATGCGTTGTTATCAAATTCAAATTCAAACTCTTTATTTGTCCACCCTATCAGGGGTGGAACGCTGCGCCATTTGCGCCATTTGCGCCAGACCCATTTGTCTGCGCCATCCTGCGCCATTTTGCGGAAACTGCGCCACAGCCAATACCTTGCGCCATTATGCACCGAATCGCACAACGTGCGCCAAAAAAAATTGTATTTTGTCTTGGTTTCGGTTTCTATTGACTCGATTGGCAACAATGAGCGCGTTTGGCTTGGTCGGCCTTGCAATCTTTTGTTCTGCTTATTCTCCTGTGTATCCCGAGTCGGAAGCGCGCGAAAAAACTCAGATATCGGATTCCAAGCGCTACACCTGCGATGGACTAGATCACAGAAAGTATAAAACATAGAGAGGACGAAACAAACAGCATACATCTTTCAACTCACAACAAAGTTTATTCCAAGGAGTATAGCCTGAACGCAGCCCCCAATAAGCTGTCCGCGAGGCTTCTATATACACCAGAACCACCCATCTCGTTGGTTTTCCATATTGGTGCGGGGACGTTTTTCAACTATTCGGTTCACGTTTCCTGGAAATTGGGGAGCGTCCGATTTCTTCAACACCAGCACCGATAAATTCAAATTTTTATCCCGACATTACCAATTGCTACCAAAGAATACCAAACCTGTTGGAGTAACTAAAAAAAAAAATCTTGAACTTCAATAAATATAAACCCCGAAAACATGAAACCTTACTTAGAGGTTATATCACGATTTCAAACTTACTGACGCGATCGCACAGGTACACCACTGAACTGACCGATGATTCACTATAGAGGGCCGGATACTTAATGGGGCGATGCAACAATTTTTGTACTTTGCGCAAAGGCCGTTAAGAACGGATCCCTGACGTTAATGACCTATGAAACACGCGTTTGTTTTTCACCCCACGCAATTGAAGTCCCAGAAACAAATTAAAGAAAAACGAGCAGCGTTCACCCCTTCAACTCGCAGCCAGAACAAACGGCCACGTGATCCGGAGCCGATTATGTGCCACCAATGCTGATCATAGCCACGCGCTGGGGTTGGCAAAGCACAGGACTCGCGCTGAGTTCCAGACATTGTTATGGCTCGGCTAGTGACGTCATTCCAGCGATTGGACACGGGCACGGTGGACACGGGCCACTACCCGAATGCTTCTCGAGCAAGTAATTATCACGAGCCCAAATCGAGTGCCCATGCAATGCTCTGGTCCAATCTCTGAACCGAATTCAAATATTATCATTTTATGTACTGCGGTCCCCACGTTACGTCATCACATTTTGCAAAAAAGAGATTGAATGAAAATAATCTCTTTTGTCCTTGAAATTTCACCGCAACAAATTAGTTTCTTTGCCGGTGGCGTTGCGTGCGAGTATCCTTGAGTTTCACTTGTGCCAGTAAGCTCTTGTAAAGTGAAAAACATTCCAATTGAATATCGTTGCACCGCTCCTTTAATGACTCGAGTGCAAGAGTCAGTAGTAATGTCACGAGCTTCTACTTATTCGGTCATGGTGGAAATTTCTCATGATCAAACAAAAGGAGAGACAATCAACACCACTCGCAGTTTACGAATGATGCCGACGCTAGGGCAACGGACCTTTTTCCGGAGACGAGCGCAGTTCAGCTGTTCTTCTGAGGACTAAAAACAATAGACACCTCAAAATCAAAATAAATAAAAAATAATCGCTCTTGTTGTGCATCATCATCCTTCTTAAGTGATATATTTTCTTTAACTTTCATTATCGTAATTTGTTTTGGCAACTAACTGCCACGTCGTGTTTTTTCCTCGAGCTTTTTCACAAGCCACGTACTTGCCAAGAACTCTACAATTTTTATTATAATTAGCTTTATAATATTTTTTTTTTCAATCACGAGAGCCGTCTAGCGGTTTGTCTGAGAACTACAAACTAATAATACCTTAAATAGTAAAAAAAAAATAAACAATCGCACTGATGCGTTGTTATCAAATTCAAATTCAAACTCTTTATTTGTCCACCCTATCAGGGGTGGAACGGCTGCGCCATTTGCGCCATTTTGCGCCAGACCCATTTGTCTGCGCCATCCTGCGCCATTTTGCGGAAACTGCGCCACAGCCAATACCTTGCGCCATTATGCACCGAATCGCACAACGTGCGCCAAAAAAAATTGTATTTTGTCTTGGTTTCGGTTTCTATTGACTCGATTGGCAACAATGAGCGCGTTTGGCTTGGTCGGCCTTGCAATCTTTTGTTCTGCTTATTCTCCCTGTGTATCCCGAGTCGGAAGCGCGCGAAAAAACTCAGATATCGGATTCCAAGCGCTACACCTGCGACTGGACTAGATCACAGAAAGTATAAAACATAGAGAGGACGAAACACAGACGACTACATTCTTTCAACTCACAACAAAGTTTATTCCAAGGAGTACGAACGCAGGATCCCCTGCGCACACTTAGGGAAAGGGGGAAAGGGCAGAGGTAGAGGGGGGGGGGGGGGGTAAGAGGAAGGAAGGGCGGGTGGGAGAGGCGGATGGGTGCGTCGACCCGTAGGGTTCGGGCCGCTCACCGAGGTCGTCTAATCACCCCGGACAGCTCTTGGCTAAGATAATCTATCTCTCTATCAGAGAGGGCTAGCGATGGGGAAGAGACATTGACTCCGGAGTTTCTTATCGCAAAAGATTCGATAACTTCCCTGCCGAACCTCTGAGGATGGCGCCCGAGTACGCGCGTTTTCTTGAACCTTGGCTCACATCTTCCGCATGTGCGGCGATGTGCTGCAATCGGATGCACCGAATCCTCCCTGGGGTCGGCGGTCTCTCGGAAGTGCTCCCTCAGGCGGTCATTTAGGCACCGCCCCGTTTGCCCGATATATTCTCCCCCGCAAGAGAAAGGAATGGAATAGATTCTCTCTCTCCGGCAAGAGACGAACTGCTTTTCATGTTTCTTGGGACAGGGATTTGGAGGGGAAGGATTATTAACCTTACGGCACATCTGCTTCAGTTTGAACTTACACTTGAAGACGACCCCTACGTCGAAGCGTGAGGCGAGCGCCTTGAGGCGATATGAAGTGTTGTGCGTGTACGGAATGACGGCGAATTGTTTTCGGCGGGGTCGGGGTGTAGAGGGAGGTGTGTTGGAGGAGGTAATAAGCCTCTTGAGGATATTCGTCAGAAGGTCTTCTGGATAGCCGGCTTTCCGCAATCTATCTATTTGGAGGATAACGCTGTTTGTGGCTAGATGAGGGCAGGATCTAGATCGCGCAGTCTTCACGAGGGACTTAACCAGGCCTAGCTTGACTGTTTTTGAGTGGGCGCTGGTGAAGGGGAGAACTGGTTTTTCTGATCTTTGTTTGAATTCCCAGCACAACCCCCCGGATCGGAGACTAAGTTGTAGTTCTAAAAATTGAAGGGTTCCCCCTACCGGGTCCTCTTTTTTGAACGTGAGGCCGGCGGGGCTTGATGTGAATGCTTTGAGAATAGTCTCAGGTTTGGTCTGTTCCTGGTGCAGCACAAGATAATCATCTACGTACCTGAATACCTGGCACCCGGGTGCCGTCGCCTCCAGTTTTGCCTTTATAGCCCGATCCACATACATTAGGAAGATTTCACTAAGAATGGGCGCCAGACAAGACCCGATGCAGAGGATGTGAGCCAAGGTTCAAGAAAACGCGCGTGCTCGGGCGCCATCCTCAGAGGTTCGGCAGGGAAGTTATCGAATCTTTTGCGATAAGAAACTCCGGAGTCAATGTCTCTTCCCCATCGCTAGCCCTCTCTGATAGAGAGATAGATTATCTTAGCCAAGAGCTGTCCGGGGTGATTAGACGACCTCGGTGAGCGGCCCGAACCCTACGGGTCGACGCACCCATCCGCCTCTCCCACCCGCCCTTCCTTCCTCTTACCCCCCCCCCCCTCTACCTCTGCCCTTTCCCCCTTTCCCTAAGTGTGCGCAGGGGATCCTGCGTTCGTACTCCTTGGAATAAACTTTGTTGCGAGTTGAAAGAATGTAGTCGTCTGTGTTTCGTCCTCTCTATGTTTTATACTTTCTGTGATCAAGTACATCTTACCAACACGCTCGTTAGGAATATAACCTGCGACTGGATTGTTATTCTTCAACCATCAGCGGTTAAGCAAGTCGGCCGAGGTGAGGTCGAGTCGTTAAGCGTCAAATCAAATCAAATCAAATCAAATCTTTATTCAACATCGCAAAGATGTTGGGGGCGCAGACAAAAAGCCTATAAAAGGCTTGACTAAGGGTCTGCGCCCCCTACAAAAACTTAGCATTACAACAGGGGCTAGTCATAACAAAAATAGGTAATCACATTAGAGGTGCGTCTCAATTTTGCGAACAAAACACTGTAAGAGCAGTATAGCAACAGAAAAAAGAACATACTGTGACTTGGAAATGCTAATCAACATTTAGATTATTTAATAAAGAAGGTAAGTTAACCTTCTTATTACCTCCTGAAGGTAATAAGAAGGTAAGCCTCAGATTGCCTGAGGCTCTGCGGCCCGGGATCCGGACGTCAGCCAGTTGAAAAGAAATGAGCAAAAGTTTCTTTTTAGTACTTCATCGTTAGAAGTAGGAACCGCATTCCCGCAAGATAAATTGTGATTTTATAGAACTGAAACGCGGTCCGATCCGAAACCTTGCCAGCCAGCAGCAGTCACGCGAGCGGTAGATCTGCTCGGCGTACTTTAACCTTGCTCCTGCTAATCGCTTCGAATACGATAACTCCGTTTATCGTAGTCTGCTGCTTCGATATTGAGTTGCACAATTGCACAATAGAATGAACTCGAAATTTGTTGCCCTGTTCCTCCACGCAACTGCACGTCCGTTGCTTACGCACGCGAAGAGGTTCGCACTTATAATTACTATGTCGAGCACGTGTGGGTTGTGCGATAAGCAGTGCTGGTTTGCATTTTGAGCAGCTGAAAGCCACTCAGAAAATATCAAGGACACAATCTTCAGAAACATATGGTACTCGCTTTTTGGTTCTCATTAAGGCTCCCAAAGTTTCAAGTTTTCGCATCTGTTACACTGTTATCCCATCTTACCTGGGCTCCTAACCACTCATGTTCATCTGTGCTGCTAAGCACAATTGAAATTGCTCCCGTGCTCGTCTAAGACAAAAGCTGAAATGCAATGAAAACTGATCTGAGCTGCTCCTAGCCTGCTCCAGAATGTAGTTTTAGCTGTTCCCAACCTGCTCCAAAACAGCGGTTTCAGCTGCTCCCGTGGGTGCTCCCAAATACATTTATGAGTTCCACCCTGCATATGGAAAAAGGGAGCCTAGGGAAAAGAAACAACAACTTATTTGTGGCTTGACGGTAAGCAAAACAGAGAAACAAATTATTAAAAAAAGTAAAAACCACAAACGTATGCAACATTTCTGGAGCAATACAATAAATTCTATATATCACAATGTAGGAAAAATAAATTAAACGTATTCAATCTATTCATAAATAAACTATTTATGGCACCTATAGGAGAGCCCATTAAATAAATAATAAAGAACGTTTTCGGAAACTCACTCAATATTTTCATAATTAATAAGTTCATAAAAACAATTCAGAATCCGGGGAAGAGTACATCTTTGATTAGCATAGTTTGTTCTGGAGTGTGGCAGTAACTATGTGTCGGCACCGCGAGTTCTATAAACTGATTCTCTATGTTCCAGGCGGGAAATTGTTTGGGAAAACTTTTTATTGTAACTAAAATATATTTTATAGGAAAGAGCAAGTTCGTAATCTCAATTATTTGGGCATTGTACAACATTGAACTTATTAAACAATGGTTGTATATGAGTATCGTATGCTACATGACATATAATACGCATTACTTTTTTTCTGAAGAGTTTGTTTGTGATATTTGCAGAGGTCGCATTTCCCCGAACCAAAAACAAAAGTTGTAGTGAACGTGGAAACGAGATTTGCGTAAGAGGAGCATAACAGAAGTGGGTAGCATACCTCCAAATTTATATATATTACGCGTAACCCTAGCTAGCTTATTACATATGCATGTTGCACAGTTTCGTCCCAGACCATGTACTGATTAAATATTTTACCTAATACTTTTATGCTATCTACTATGTCTACATTATTTCCACTGAGAGAAAGGTTGGATATAAACGTACAGTTTGTATTTCGTGGTCTAAATAGAACAGCTGTTGTTTGATTGACATCGATTCGCAAAGAATTAGATGTGGTCCAAGCACTGAGTTTATTAAAACAAATATTTGCCCTAGAAATAACTTGAGCAGCGTCATTGCCTGAAAAAAAAAAAAACAAAAAAACACTGGTGTCGTCTGCATATATTATATAATTAACAGTTATAATCAATATTTACAATGTCGTTTACATACAAGTTCTTAAATAAAAGTGGCCCGAGTATACTACCTTGCGGTACACCAGCGGTCAGTGACTGAGATCTAATCATTTATTGTTTATTTCTACGGACTTGTAACGGTTTTGGAGATGGCTTTTTTATCACAGTCACTGCTACACCTCGAACTCCCGAAATGTATAGCTTTTAAATTAGTGTAGCGTGATTAAGGCGCTTAAAACCTTAGAATCTGTAAACACACTCAAGTGTTGTCATTTTATTTTTAATATTGTTTTAAAATTAACCCTTTCTGCTTCAGCGACGTAGGTTCCGTCGAACAACCTATCTACTGACTGGACGTAAAATCTTAAAATTGTTCACAAACTGTATAATCTTTTATGTATAACTCTTCTAGATCTCTGAAAAAAACATTGGTGAAACAGAAATAGATCGATAATTTCTAAAGTTGTTTTTATTCCCAGATGTATACATAACATAAACGTTTGCCACTTGCATTCTGTTTTGAACGCTAGAATAAAGATGTGCGCCGAGTAAGGAACAATAGACCGTAATACATGTTTAATTGTATTAACTTGAAGTTAATATATACAACTGATTTTTTGTTGTTTTTTTAATTGTGAAAAACTGAAAAATATTTTTTTCTTCATCCTCAGGTATACTTTGTACAAATTCAACAAGATATTGATGAAACTGATGTGCTAAGGTCTCTCCATTTATGTCAGTACCGTCTATTTTAGTTCAGTTACTATATCCTTCGTAAGTCATCTTTTTCTTTCGCTGTCTAGCGTGATTTTGTTTTTGGCAACTAACTGCCACGTCGTGTTTTTTCTCTATAGCTTTTTTTACAAGTCACGCATTTGCCAAACACTATGTGATTTTTATAATTCGTTTCTTAATAAGCTTTACTTGTTTTCAAGACGTCTTGTCATAAGCAAAGTTATGATTGTGCACGCAGTTATTTCTTGCGTATTGTTGTCAACAACTAATTCGTGGACGTTTTTACGCCACACTTCACAAGAAAGGCAAAGTTTCGGGGAAAAATATCATTAGGAAAACAAGAACAATGGCCGATGAAGGGTGTTTTAGGGTCTACCGCACCCAAAATGGCTCCTTGAGTTCTCTTCTCTAGAAAGTTACTCAAAGGCTGAGGACATTACTGTTTCATTATCCACACGCGTTGCTTATTCGAGCATTGTTCCTCGGCCGCCAGATCGAACATAGGGATTCACCAGACAAACAACCGCGTACTACTTCTTTCGTTGTTGATTGACCTGTGTCTAGGGCGACAGTATGCGAAAAATTAACAATTACCGTTGTTTCCTACCCTTGGATTGGAGCAACCAACTGCGGAGCAAGAAAGCACCATAACTGCATCGTATCCCTATATCACCCCAAATCGCGTTCTTCAAAAGCTGTTGAAAGAAAGAAGCTATCACTTTGCTGATGCTTTACCGTGTCACCAATGATGCTAAAGGATACCGACAGAAACAAGACAGCCGCGTAGCCCCGGAAAATAACAGGGACACGCGGTGAACGCGTTCACAGCTCGACTTAAGATATTGTTGGCTAGTTAGCAGCTACTTGTACCACGGCGTGGAAATAGCGTCAGCGCACTGGGAGCGAGGGCAGGCGTATGAGCAGAGGACTACTGGAAGACGGTTCATTCGTGGAACTAGGCCTATCCTAAACCGCTTTAATCCATATGTTCCGCTGACATCACGCTTTTAGCAATATGGCCACCATTAGTGACGACAAAATTCAATCTCCCATTATTGACATCAGCTTTTTTTTCGTATTTCACTGAGCGAAATGCCGAGCAGTTTCTAAAACTGGCACTAACAAATACACGAAGAGTATAGTAGCCATTGGGCTAGTTGGTGATGAATCTCGCCCTGGTCTTTGAGGCATACAAAAAGTCGGTCTTGATGACGTAGCAGTGAACGTCCTTTTTGCTTTATCTTGCCTCAAACCTTTCAAGTTTTCCATCATTATGACGGTCCAACAAAATGCCTGCATCGGCAGCTAAACAAAGTGACTGTTGATGCATCCCTTTTGTTTCGGCGAATGACGTCATAGAGCGCGATGAACCAATTCAGGTTTTGAGAAATAAAATAGGTGCACGTAAGGGGGTGGTACGAGGTTTTGGGCCAAGCGACTGCAAGGCAACCTCTTTGTAGCCACTTCTCCTTCAACCTTCTTGCATATGCTCTCTCCTTAAAGCTATGAATCACGGACGTTCGAGTGGTGCACGGGACTTTTTCTGATGTGTCATTGTAGTGAGACCATTCTGGTGGTTCCTTCTGCGTCCGAACGACGAAGCAGCTGAGTGGCCGAGTGAGCGAAGATGTGATTTATGGCGTCTGCTTCTCGTTCTATCGTCCTGTACTTGTCGTCGGATGCAAGGGGAAGTTGCAGAGCGGAAATTTGGAAATGAATCGCTTTCCTTCTATGTTACCCGTGTAGTGGGAATAAATCTCCAAGAAGCTCGGCACTGTGAATTGCGCGCAGAAAATCTCAACAGCGGTGTCTCCGAGGTCATTTTTCTCCTCTTTCTGATGACACACAAAACAAAACATGGCGCTATTCATTTGAATATAAACGTGACAAACGTACAGGGTTCTGGTGCTCTCTCTCTCTCTATATATATATAACTTCTGCGTAATATCCTAGACTTATGATTTTCTGCGCAGACTCGTAAAGCACACACACATCTCATTGAATCATGCCACTAACGTGACCGACGGTGGATTCTGGCATCATTTGTCTCGAAGCGTTGCGTTATATTGTAGCTATTTTTTTATAATAGATAGAATCATTTCGAAAGTTGTCAGCAGGCCTATCTCTTTAAGTTCTTTGGACGAGAATTAATTGGTAACTCTAGCTTAGAAATGCTCCTTTCGTTGCCCTGTTTTCCCGCGTAGAATAAGTGATGTATCTACATGGTCCTGGCAGGTTCCGATCAGTCTTTGCACTTCGACCACTTCCAGTTGGTAGGACACACTGTAGGAGGTCCAATGTTCTTTTTTTCTGTTCAATGTCATGGGTGCGGCGCGCACGACGTCTCGGAAAGTTGAAAATATAATTTAATCGTTAAGGCCTTAATCAGCAAAAGGTCGGCACCCGCCAATGGCTCAGAACTCCATTAAGTGGTTGCTTTGACCAATAATAGTAAACTTCGACTGTGTGCAGCTCCAATCCGGATGAGGGAATTCCAGCAGACGATCGAGCAGAAGCGTAATTTAGAAATAAGCTACTCGGTGTCGCGTGAAGCTTACCTCTTGCTCAGACGGTACTCCTTGCAGTCGTCCACGCCTCGCCGGTTCGGCTGACTCGAAATTTATCTGCTTCGGCATTTTTGGTGGCTCCGGTCCGTCTGCTTCTTAAATGCGTAATATACATATTGGAGATTTCAGAACCTACTATCCAACTACCCGTTTACAGTATCATTTCCGCTCCGACTTTTTTTTTTATGACTATGGATTAAAGGGATACTGAACCAAAGAATTTAGTGTCTATAATAAGTGGCGCACGTTGTTTCCACGAGCCAGCAGCCGCCGGTGCGCGCGACCACACGCAACGAAAATGACGTCAAAGACCTCCATTCGCGCTTAAGAGGACAGTGAAATCTATGGGCTTCGGGCCAAAGGAGAATAAAGACAGGCTTTTCATCTCTACAAGTGAAAGCTACCGGCTTGTTAGACCAATTAATTGCTTACCTTTTACACCAGACACCACTGTGTAGATGAAAAACTTGTCTTTATTCTCCTTTGGCCCGAACCCCATACATTTCACTGTCATCTTAACCGCGAATGGAGGTCTTTTACGTCATTTTTGTTGCGTGTGCTCGCGCATACCGGCGGCTGCTGGCTCGTAGAAAGAACGTGCGCCACTTATTATAGACACTAAATTCCTTAGTTCAGTATCCCTTTAACACTGTCCCGTTATGCCCCCCCCCCCCCCGGCCCGTGCGAATCCCGGACAAAATCTCACCGGACAAAGGCTCACCGGACAGTAGCTCAACGGACAAAAGCTCACCGTACAAAAGCCCACCGTACAAAAACTCACCGTACAAAAGCTCACCAGTAGAAAATTTCATGTTCGTCCTAACACGAGTGCGGACAACTTAGGTGCATTCGTGAGACACTAAAATGCAACAAAGAATAAATCTTACAGGCGCATGGTTTGTTGATTAGAGTAGAAACAAGTTTATTTATCGATTGGTTAGAAGCGAATAAAGTCCGTTACTAGCTGCAGCAGTCTTGGTAGATCTGGGTGTACCTAGAACTCCTCAAAATATTTTTCAGACGATTCTGCAGACGCAGAGTGGTTTTTCGCACCCGCTTTTTGGGGGTTTATCTCTCCGGGCTTGTGTCAATGCCGTGGCAACAAGCGCTTGATTTCTCTGTCGGCATTCAATCAGCCTCCAGACGCTTGGATGGGCGTGGCCGACAAACTTCTGGAACCCGGTATTCCAACCTTCGCAGGTGTTGTTCGTCCGGTCTTTATCTTAAAGAGTGGCGTCGTACATATTCCACCGTTCCCCGGAAAACTCCGGTCGTCGTCAGCGCACAGTCAGGCGAAGGGGAGAATTCGCTCTGGGTGCCGCTGCAGAAGGAGCAGAAGCATAACTGAAGGGGCCGTTGACATACGTGCAATCAAAGTAGTTCAGCAGGTCGCCGATGTCACCGGTAGACGTTTCCCTGATGTAGGTTAGTCCTTCGGGCACAAGCTGTGGTGGAAGGAATACCAGCCAATTCAAAATCCCGCACAGCTTTCTAAATTGGTCATTTGTACTCGTACTTGTTCAAAAGACCCAGTTCCCGTTCCTTCGAAATATAAAAAAAGAAAGCGCAACTCAATAGTTTGTATATTACAGTTTTGCTTCAGTTTCCCTTTCACATCACAGTGAAATAATTCTTGATTTCAAATACATTTATGACGCTCAATGACGGAAAGAATTTAATTTTCCTAGTCATTCACTTCAAGTATTACTCTGAACCACAAGAAAACCCATGCATTAGTAATGAAGAGATATTGTGCCTAATCTTTATGTGCGCGTTTAGGGTGACATAAGCACAATGAAAAAGCGAGGTCACCGAAGGGAGACTTCGCTTCTTCGGTCAGTCTTCGGGTTCAAAAACTTCGTTTCACGAAGTTTATTGGGCCTGGCACAAGGGTGCTCCGGTATACCTTGAGTCAAGCAAGCTTTATTTTATCAGCTCCACTCAGTTTCAGTAACCTAAGTTTTGGTCCCAAAATCGTTGCTTCTCTGCCTGTTATGGCTTATCTGTCGACACCTTTGCATGGGATGGGGTACCAGTTCTCCTAAAAATTGTGCAATGTCCATCGCGTCCGAGCATTATTCCAGCCCGTGTTTTTCCCAAATAGCAAAAAAACAAAAAAAAAAACAAATGAGGTGAGCTTTTGTCCGGGTCTGTGAAAAAACGGGTGAGCTTTTGTCCGGTGACCTTTTGTCCGGTGAGCTTTTGTCTGGTTACCGGGCCATGCACGTAATGCGAGTTCTAGTGTGCGTAGTGCGAGTCCTGTGGCACTCCTGTCCATTTACAGTCTCAGGAACAAGAGCCGAAGTCCCACTGCTCATACAAAAGACGCTGTGTCTTGCTACAGACATGATTTTATCTCCAGACACGCGTCAAGCACGTTAGAACCAACCTTTTTAACCATGAAGTCTGGGGAAACAGAGAGACTGGACAACAAGAATCTTCAAACACAGTTGAGATCTATTTTCCTAAACCAGTTTTGCCAGAGGGTCTGGCAGGAATAGCTTAAATATAGCCAAAGTCGAAAAAAGTAGCCAAAATACCCAAATAAAAAAATACTATTTTAAAACATGTGTATTGATACTTTTAGAGACATTTCAACACATTTCTCTTATTTTCTAGTGCATCCCTCAGGCGCGTCACATTTTGCATACATGATTTCAGTTGAGAACATCTGAAAAATGCCTCTGACGGATGACGCAAATACAGTAAGAAGCGCAGGCGAGCTGGTGAATGTTGATCATGTTGAAAATGACCCGAGACTGTGGTAAAAGACGCGTAACTTGGTAGAAGAAAAAGAACACACACATAAAAGGGAACGTCTCAAATTCAGCAACTGTGTTTATTTCCTCAAATCCTCATATAGCCACATACCTAACTACGACCACTGACGGGACGGCACCATCCTTTGTTAAAATTTCACCCAACCTTTGTTATACTCCTTGATTCATTCAAAGTATTCAGTTGAACCTTAAGAACCCACTTCCGAACTGGAAACTTCTGTTCTCGAACAATACAACCTCAACAATATTAATTGCACCTCATCTAAACAAAGACCGAATTTCCCTGGACTTCCCCAAACGAAGACCGAACTTCCCCTTTGCCCCTCAAAAGACACTTATTAATCCTGCCTTGAACTTTCGAAACACAAAAGTAAACTACGTACAAGAAAATACAAGATTTTTTTGGTGTTATCATTGCTGAATGGATGAGAATTCGTAAAAGCATTGACCAGACCTCGGTAGGCCATTTTCGACATGCCCGAACTGTTCTGCATTCATTACCTTCAAAGTGGTGGTTTTATGAATTTTTTGCGAACTGATATGGATTTAGGGTATTTTTTCTGCCGCAGCCAAGCAAGAATTAGAGATATCCCAGAAATAACCACATAACCAAACCCTAAATTTTGACGCTTTTTAGGGTTTCGAAGGAGGCTTGTAGGTTTCAAGTGAAGTCTTTGAATGATTCAAACGGTATATAAACCGGATTTGCAGCTCTACCGCCTTACGCCTTTTTCATCGCAGCAGGCTGGTTTTAACGAAACTCATAGAGACCCTTTGGTGTATTGCGATCTGAGCGTAGTACTCAAGCTTCCTGTGACGTGCGGTTCTAGCTATATGGGTCAAACGCTAATGGCAGGTTGAACACAAACGAGCGTTGAAAAAGAAATAAGAGAGTTCAAAATTAGATAATCATCGCTCTTTTATAGCAAGTGTGCTGGTGTTTGGCAAAATACTAAAGTGCTCCACAGAAAGAATGATTGTTACAAACGTTTAGTGAAAGTAGTCGATGATTGATGGGCAAGTGAATTGTTTTAGCAACATGGCCGTTTCTGTAGGCAATAGCACGAATGTGTTTCTTAATTTACAACCGTTTTTGTATACCGTTAGTAGTTGGTTGACTTCAGTTTTTTTATTGCTGAGTGGTCGTTCGGTCGTTCACCTTGACCATGTTCTCAGCTCTCGTCCGTATCAAGGTGCCATTTCTTTGTTGCGGAGTCTGGTTCGGGGGTTGATGTGTACTGTCTTCGAATACGTGCATCTCGGTTGGATACGGGTGACGACATCGTTGTCCTCCGTGTCTTCTTTTGGTCTGTTCTTTTAGTCTTGGTCGCCTATTTAACGTTTTGTTTCGTGAAATAAACTTCAGTTGAGTTTGGAGGTTCGCGTCGTCCGGTCCCTGTTTCCCCACTCTGTAGGGTTAAATATGTCAGTCCTTAACCAGCTCTCCTGCACCTTCGCATTAAATTATGTTCGAAACATGTTTTCTTCGCACACATGTGTGCTTGGAACAAGTCTCCACACAGTATTTGCACGGCCAATGTGATACAAGGAAGGCCTCGAGCAGTGTCTACAGTCTGTCTTTTGTAGGATGCATTCGCGTTGTAACCGAGGCTTAACGCGTTACAAGTGCTGCATTACAGTAACTTCGTTTCTTTTTACGTACACTAAGCGTAACAAATTACTTTTTAGGAAAGAAACTCGGGACTGCGGTTGAAGGACTTTACCTTCAAGTAACGAGTAAAGTAACGACGATGAAGTTGTTTTAAAGAAGTCTCTCTGGATTCAAATTACATTGAAACAATTCGATAAATACATTCCTCGCTTTTTTTTTTTTAAAGCATTGTGGCTGCGTTTTTTTTTTCAGTTTGCGTTCGCTCTGTGCTATTCTCACAGGTCACGACCGGACGGTACCGATATGCGATGCGAAATACGTATTCTTCTCGATGCACGCCCTCGATCGCCATGACTGGAAACTTTTGTGTGGTCTTAAAGTGTGCGTAACAAAGCTCAGGACACTTAAAGATAGGAAGGGATGGTCACAAGTTCAATAACCTTTTTTGTTGCCGTCCTTTATCGTTTTTGTGCCATGAATTTTAGTGCCTTGGGGCGTCGGGCGGCACGCTGACATTTTAATCGAATGGGAAAAAAATGTGACGGTATTTCTAATAAACGCAATCTTTATTCTTTTCCAAGAAGCAAAGATGACAGAAGTCAAAGTCAACTTCATCTTCATACGAAATGCAGCTTAGCATACGGCTTAGCAAATGAATGTAGACGTAATCGACAGACGAAACCGATACACATACAACCAAATATTGTACATTCATCATGATTCAAAGTAGCCGCCTCGGTTGCACAGAGGCCAAGTGCTGGCCGAGGAATGTCCGTGTGGCGGGTTCAAATTCGGACGATGTGCCCGCAATCTGACGGAGGCATATTGTCGAAAAAGGCGCCGTGTAACCTAGCTTTCAGTTACGCGTCAAAAAAAGCCGAGGTGGTTGAAATTAATATCCACTCCTCCGCTGGGGCGTGTCAGATAGCCTTCGTTGGTTTGGCACGTAAAACTCTCAAAGTTGACTCTAACTTCCAGAGATCCCAAATCAGGCTTCCCGTATTTTTACAAAGTACACCTAGAAAGGAAATTCTTTTCCCCTAAAGGGATTATCCGGTCAAATTTCGTATTCATGAAAACATTTAGACCTCATTGTCAATGGCTGTAGGAGCATCTTCCACGACAAATCTGAATTTTGTGTGCTTCCCTGGAGGAGTAATTGTATTTTAACCCAAGTGTGCATAAACGGCGTTTTCCTCTTCCACCTTCAGGGAAGCGGAGTTTCTGAGGTAACATCAGGCAAAGAACGCGCCGAACTGAAGTGCACTTCGAATTTTGTCCTCCGCGTGAGCGGTACGACGGGGTTCACCCTCGCTGCTGCGCTAGATTTTTTTTTTTTTTTTTTAGAATGAAAGGGTATTTTCGTTGTGCGGTTGTCACGCTCCACACTTCTCCGCGACATTTACAGTGGCGAGTAATATGGAATGCTGCGGTGCGTCGGGAGCACTGTGTTCCCACGGAGGAATGAGGCATAGGATATGACAATTGCAAGACTGGTGGGACGTCACGTCAGGCATGGGAGTGCAGCCGTTGATACTTGCGAGATTCGGCATGGAGTTTCGTTCAATTATCCGTCGTTGATTACACTAAATTGGGGTGTCGTTTAACGTAATAAAAATGGCCTATGTTAATCATTAGGCTCCCACCAGGTAACCATCACGAAATATTAAGAACTTCCGGTTTTCACCGGACAATCCCTTTAAGCCCCCGCTGTTTGCAGTGAGTCATTCGAGTGTGTTTGTAACATTGAACAGTAACAACTTACAGCCGCAGGAAATAACGTGGGTTTGAAACAAAGATGCAAAGCGCGAGAGCAGGAGAGACAATCTAGAATCCAGAAGATAACTTTCTCGAAAAAAATCACGGACGCGGAACAAACGACACACCGTTCAAACTCGCAGTCTGGGCCCCAGGGCAAATAGCGAAGCACCGACCGCGCCATCGCGGAGAACAGAAACAATTCCGAACGCCGAGCACTCTGCGAGGAAGCATCAAAAGGAACGAGGGACATCCAGGCCGGTCTCGCTGAGTAATTCAACCTTTCACGATGACAGTCGCGGTTCATCCACTAGCGGAGCATCGAAGAGGAAAACGCCGAGCTGATATAATAAAATTCCAATTTGCTCCGGGATCTCGACCGCCTTGAACACTCGATCAACGAGAGGGCGCCATATTTGTTTGCGCGCACTCCCCCCACGCTCTCTGGCGGCCTCGCCCGCGGCTCTGATGGCGAGAGCCCGCACGCGATACAAGGCGGGAAGGAACACAATAGAGGAACATAAAAAAGAAAGAAAATCGTGTTACGAAAATCAGAAACAAGAAAAGGCAGAGATGGTGCGAGGCTGGCGTCGGCGAGGAGAGTTCAGCGGAGCACAATGCGTATGTATGAGCTCGCGGAGCATGAATTTGTGTCGCGTGCCTGGCCTCGGCTATATTCCGTTCCTTCCAAAGCAGACAGTTGGGTGTCAGCTACGCGCTCTGGCCAGCCCAATCCACCGCCTGCTTTTCGTCGCCTGACCCGCGCTTTCTGTTCGCGGGTGTGGAGCGAAAGTGTGATCACGTGGTGAAAGATAGACGTACGGTTGGTTGAACGAACCTGCAGCTTCCCCCACCCTATCAACCTTTCGGCGAGCGGAGAGTTAGGGAGTGCGGCGCAGCAGCTAGTTGAATAACCAAGCTCGGGCGTCTCTGTCTTCCAGGAGACGGAGTTTCTATTGTAAAAGGGCCGGAATGGAAGAAAAAAAAATGAGAGGAGTCGAATATGTACGAAGATGAAGACGATGTGTTCTGGGCCCTTTTGTGCTCGTGTAAGAAAAAAAAGAAAGAAGGCTTGCCACTTCTTTTTTTGCAATCTTTGGGAAACGCTCGTTTGGGTTTCGTCATTGTTTTTTTTTTTCCTCGAAGTTTTGGGGTTTTATGCGTGGCGCGCATTTCACATTCGCTCGCTGAAGGTAAAACGAGTTTCTATGTCTGCATGCTCAAGTAGAATCGGGGAGGTGTGCTTGGTTGCTGTATTCAGGGGAGCGTTCCGGTTCAAGCCAGTTGAGCTTTCGTGTACCCATATTTAGGCACGAAACGAGAGCAGCTACTTGCGCCACAGATACAAAATATATGTGAGCCTGTTACGTTTCAGAGACTTTTTTTTTTATTCATCGACTCGGTGGCGCTGGTGACGTTCGAGTATCCTTCCTGCTAGCGGCGTTTTAAAATGTGTTTAGGTGCAAGCAACGGAAGTCGACAGGCCGACTGCCAGCCGAACGCTGAGGCTGCTCTTGTCTCCTCACTAATTAAACATGTAGTGCCAACCGAACCTCTTTTTCGTGTGCCTCTGTGTTGCTCCCAGCAGGTGTAAAACATCACGTGTTCATATATGCAGAGGCACTCTGCTTCGTGAAATGAGCGTGCACCGGATTTCGCCGGAGAAAGAGCGCGAGACAGAGCCACAGAAAAAAAAAAAAAAGAAAGGCTCACTTTGGCGTGAATTTTTTTTTTTTTTCCTTTTGCCGCGAGCTGGTGCTATTGGCGATGTGCGCGATCGAAAGCATCGCTGTGGTCGGTCTTCCACGATTGGCCGAATGCTGACTATGACGTCAGCAAACGAGTTCTCATGGGCGGAAATAAGTGTAATCTAAGAACTTCAATTTTGACGGTGTTTGCAGTGTTGGTTTCCGAGCGCAATGATTTCAGGCTTCCACCATGCTCATTACAAACACCATCGAACATGCTGCTCGCAAGGTAATGACGTCACGAGAGGGAACCATACGAGGGCACCACCAAAATATCTCGCAGCTAATAGCCCAGATGGACTCCCGAGCCGAGTTCTACGAGGAGTTTAAGCAAAACTACTGTGCCCTTTTTTACTTGAGATTTTTTTTGGAGGCTTATGAATGCGAACGCTTACAACCATAATGTTACAGCAGCCATACAGTATTAGCTCACTAGAGTAAGGACGCTGATACGTTCGTGCACGTAGAAGGATGGTATACCCTCTCTGCAATAAAGACTATAAAATATTTGCTAAAATTTTGACAAAACGGCTTATGTTCGTCTCTTCTAGTTTCGCAGAGGACCATCATACATGCGTTAAAGGGCGATGCATACAAACCAATATAGACCCCTTTCGAAATACTGCCCTCTGTTGGCTGCTGTGCAATCCCTGCACAATGGCGGACTAAAACCTCAACGTCACGGCACACTGGAAGAAACACACCCACAAACAAAGGTAATGAGAGCAGTGACAGCTACACTTTCGACGCTGTTTGGCTGGCTCGTCGGCTTGTAGTGTTGGCACCGCTTCGACGTTCGGTATCTTATGAAATGACTTGCACGTTCCTCGATGCAGTTGTTCCGCCATTGTGCAGTGGTTCCGACCTTCTAATAATCGGCACGCGAATTTTGAAAGGGGTCTATACACACCACACGTTCACCCGCAGACGATATGAAGGTGAACGGCGGACCGTCGACCGGTCCGTGCTATCAGCGCCATGACGCGGCTGCCGTGGCAGCTCGCTTTCTTATCGCTCGCTTCGCCGAGACTATTATAAGCGCTTGGATCGAGTGCTGTTCTCAGTTCTGCTGCTATTCCCCGCAGAAAGCGCGAGGATTGCGGAAGGTGCCTTTCAGACGCTATCGGTAGACAATGTGATTTATAAAAAAAAAAGTAGTTCTTTTTTTTTTTGTTGTTGTGATATGTGCTAAACTGGAAGGCTGCGGAACAAATCAAAAAGTAACTTATACTTTCCGTTTCTTAAAAAGAACAGTTATTACCGTTTGCGGTTATTAGCGTTCGCTCATGAATGAAAAAAGCGGTTGAGTCACTGATAAACTGTGCCGAACAACGTCCCCTCTAGTTCACATGCAATGTGCAAATCAGTTGCCGGCAATGGCGTGGGCACGGCGCCCACAAAAAGCGATGCCGAAACCGAAACCCAATTCCGCGCTTTCTGCGGGGAGTAGCAGCAGAGCTGAGAACAGCGCTCGATCCAAGCACTTAATCTCGGCGAAGCGAGCGATAAGAAAGCGAGCCGCCACGGCAGCCGCGTCAAGGCGCTGATAGCACGCACCGGTCAACGGTCCGGCGTTCACCTTCATATAGCTTGCGCGTGTACCGTCAAAGAGAGCTGTACCCGTCATAATGGGCAAGTTGCCATGGCACAAGTAGCGTTGGTGAACGCCTTTGTTTGCATGTCCCCTAACTCTCTTTTAGGGGCGAAGCTCCCTATGGGCTAGCCATGTCCTTCCGCCGTCCGCCGTAGGCCCGGCGTCGGGTGCTCGTGCTTTTCTGCTCGTGAGATCACGTGCTCACGAGCACGTGAGCACATGCTCACGTGCTCGTGTAGGGCAAAAAAAAAAATTGAAAAAAAATTTAAAAAATTATGAAAAAAGAAAAAAGAAGAAAAAAAAGAGTAGGGGGTTCCGAGATGCCATCCCATCTGTCTGCTTAAAAAAAGAAAAAGAAGAAAACCACACATTCTCCTACTGACATGAATGAAAAGGCTCAAAGAAAAAAAAAAGAGTAGGGGGTTCTGAGATGCCATCCCATCTGTCTGCTTAAAAAAAAGAAAAAGAAGAAAACCACACATTCTCCTACTGACTTGAATGAAAAGGCTCAAAGAAAAAGAAGAAAAAAAGAGTAGGGGGTTCTGAGATGTCTTCTTAAAAAAAGAAAAAGAAGAAAACCACACATTCTCCTACTGACATGAATGAAAAGGCTCGGCATGCTGCGGCTCGGCGTCTACGCAGACAAGCACCACCAGAGCTTCGCCCCAAGCAACACCATTCACCACGTGGAGATGCGGTCAATTTTTGCTATTCTTCGCCCCATAAACCCAAAACCAACGCTGTTGGTCCTCGGTTTACGAACCATTGCTAATGGTTCGCTCTGACTCCTATGAAATTTTATTCTTCTGTTAAACACGATGTCCTTTATCCGCTTTTGTTTCTTCTTTAATTGGAACCCCTTTGCTTTTTGTGGTGTCTGATTTGTCGAAAACTTTTCTAAACATACGAAGAAACATCTCTTAATAGTATCCCAACTATTATGCCAAAATATTCTTTCTTGTGAAGTTATCAAATTAGACGTTTTCGACCTAATTGTGCTTTTTTTAACTCAAAGTGTCTACTGGCAACAATGAACAATGGTCGTAGGATTTTTTTGCCAACTAATTACGAGCAATTTTATGGTGTCGAATGAATACTTTGGAAGATCGCTCCAGCGCACCTGCGCAGCAGCACGAAACAAAGTGCTAGGCATAGTCCATCTTTTGAGTGACTGCTCAACTGGCAAGCCTGCCCTTCCACTGTCATCACGGCAGTGGAAGGCGTGGGTAAATTTGAGTCTTGGTTTGGTATCAATTTTATTTGCCGATTTCAGAATACTGTTCCAAATTTCGCGATACTAAACAGCATACCGGAAAAGGTGAAGGCCGGTAATTCATAAAATACAGTTCGTTGGGGTAGGTCAAAAGATGGGTGTCGTTAGTTTCATATAAAAACCTTGTGGCAGGTAGCAGGACCACCTTGTGGAAGTGTCCACAAAATTCGAGCTTGCGGTTTTAGGAATAAAGCATATAAAACTCCTCTAGACATCGTAACTCATTCGATGAACGAGCCGTGACGTAACAGGATCAGGGTGCCGTCTGCTTAGGGCTCTCCTTCCTCCGTCCTCTCCCGACGTCCCGGATGTTGTCCTCACGCCAGTCGCGTCGAGTCGCTCGACGCATCTCGGGTTCATAACAGCAGCAACAGTGCGTTACAAACAGTGACAAAAGGAGTGGACACGTAAAAGAAAAATTGGCAGCGACGTTTGCCTTCAAAGCCCTATAATAATGCGTGGAATGCTGCGAAGATAAGGGGGTGGGAGAGGTAGGTGGGAAGGGAGGGGGGTAGCGATGGGAAGGACACATTGGGAGCAACATCACCTAGGGTTATCTAGGAGGTGTAGCTAGGAGGGGGGAGGGATTCGGAGAGGGGAGGAGGGGGAAGGGAGCAGAGGGATGGGGTAAGGCCTGAATTGGTGTGTCACGTGACGTATATTTTCTCGCTAAATTTAGCGGGAAAATTGGATTGGTGTTTACGTCACAAGACGTGGATTGTCCCGCTAAATTTATCGGGTAACTGAATTGGTGTATAGGTTACGTGACGTCAGTTTCCCGCCAAATTTAGCGAAGAAAATGTGTTGATCTTTTGGCCGTAAGACGTAAATTTTTCCGCTAAATCAAGCGGGGAAACTGAGTTAACCTATAGGTTACGTGCCGTCAATTTCCCTGAAGAGGTCACGTGACGCAACTTTTCCCGCTAAATTTAGCAGAAATTACGCGAACGGACGAACGGACAAAATTTTGGGATTGGGGGGGGGGGGGGGGGTAGCGCTTAAAAAAAACATGTCATGCTGAAAAAACAGAGCGTTGAGTTGCAACTTACGTTTCTTCTTCTACTTCTGTATAAGAAAAACAAAAAAAGCAAACAAAGAGACACCTTGAAAATTTACTCTCACCACATTGACTACTTCGCAAAACAGGATAAAGCCCGGTTCACAGAGTTGCGTTTGACTGCGTTTGACTGCGTTGCGGCTGCGAGACACCAGGACATCCCTGCTGCTTATATCGCGTGCCAAGAAGATTCCTTGAATTAGATTCCACGCTTCATACGAAGCACAGATGTGCCGGTGACTCGCTTTCGGTTCTCGCCGCAACGCAGTCAAACGCAAGTGTGTGAACCGGCCTTGATTCTTTGGAGCATAAAGAAACGGAAGGGGCGTTGATACACTTGTCATCGATTCGCGCGATCTTCTCTGCCTCAATAATTTATCTCATTAGAGGGTCGCCACTCCGTGTCAATACAGTGCGTTTTGTGAACTGGAGATCACAACCGCAGTCTCGGCAGTGAATCTCTAGATTGCCAGAAACCGTCTTGTTCCTTTTGTTATGATGCTCTCGCAGCCGATCGTTGAGACGTCTGCCAGTTTCCGACATACATCTCGAGGGTGTCTCGGTATAGCGGCTCGATGTTGGTAAGGAGGGAACCGAAAAAGGCATGACGTCACGATTAGTGGCTGCAGGATCTTTGCACGTCACAGGTTTTGCCGACGAAACGAAAGTGTGTGTATCAAAATCTGAGCTTCTCAAATTAATTTTCTCATGAAATCTTATTTTGCTTTGATTATTTAGCAGCGTAATTAAAGGTACCTAAAATTGCGCGAGGCGTGAAAACATGCAATCGCTATCTTTAGGCTGAAGACAATCTTTAAAGGAGCTGTGCAACGATATTCAATTGGAATGTTTTTCACTTTACACGAGCTTACTGGCACTAGTGGGACTCAAGGATACTCGCATGCAATGCCACTGGCCAAGAAACTCCTTTGTTGTGGTGTAATTTCAAGGACAAAAGCGATCATTTTCATTCAATCTCTCCCTTGCAAAATTCGATGACGTAACGCGGGGATCGCAGTACACCCGTATGACGATATTTGAATGCGGTTCATAGATTGGACCCGAGCATTGCGTGGGCACTCGATTTAGGCTCGTGATAATTGATAGCTCGAGAAGCATTCGAGTAGTGGCCCGTGTCCAATCGCTGCAACGACGACAATAGCCGAGCCATAACAATGTCTGGAACTCAGCGCGTGTCCTGTGCTTTGCCAACCCCAGCGCGTGGCTATGATCAACATTGGCGGCATATAATCGGCTCCAGATCACGTGGCCGCTTGTTCTGGCTGCGAGTTGAGGGCGTGAACGCTGCTCGTTGTTTTTTAATTTTTTTCTGGGACTTCTAATGCGTCGGGTGAAAAACGAAGGCGTGTTTCATAGGTCATTAACGTCAGGGATCCGTTCTAAGCGGTATTTGCGCAAAGTAAAAAAATTGTTGCATAGCCCCTTTAAGCATATCTTCCAGCCAAACAGTGGATGTCTATCGCTGTTGTCTGACACGGTGTTGTTTGCTGTGGTCATGGCCAATGACTCTATGATCTCCCTACCGAATCTGCTGATATGCCCTCCGGCATTTTTGTTTCATCAAAGAGGGTATAAGAAAGCGAACACGAATGGGCATGTATGACTATGGGATGATAGGAATCTGGAGAAGCCTTAGAAACGTCGTTGTGATGTTCCCGGAGTCTGTGATTGGTGCATCTGCCGGTCTGACCTATGTATTGATGACCGCAGCTCAAGGGAATGGAGTAAACTCCTTCTCTTTGCGTGGAATGAGCTTCTTTTCGTGTTTAACAGTCAGCTAATCGAAACCCGGTTGTTGTTCACTTGTTGGGAGAGTTGCTTAAGACGCATGCCGCACGAAAAGACAACATTCTTGTCAAACTTTGAGGCAATGGATTTTATCCGGTGGGCTGAATATTATACGTGAGGAATGACGGCGAATCGGGCTTTCTTTTTCTGTTTCTGGTGACTGGCGATCAGGCCCGCGAATCAGCCTTTCAATTACTGATCGAAGAAGGTCGACGAGAAACCCTGCCCTGACAATCCTCATGTGCTGGAATTTGGAGCTATCTTCTGAAAGATGACAGCAAGACTTCGTGAAGGATGAAGAACACAATAATTCGATGATACCGTGTTTTACCGACTTTGAATGGCCGCTAGAAAACGGTAGGACAGGTTTAGCAGACCTTTGTTGAAAGGCCCAGCAAAGTCCAGTGGCACTGACATGAAGCCGGAAATCGAGGTACTGCAGGCCTTCATTTGAAGGTTCTTCCTTCGTGAAGGTAAGGCCTGACGAACAAGCGGAAAAGAACGGCTGTAATACTATCAGGAGAAGTTCCATTTGGATGAATGATTAGGTAATCGCCTACATATCTGAAAACATGGCAGCCAGGCGCGAAGATGTCCAGATGTACTTTTATAGCTCTGTCGACGAATGAAAGAAATAACGCGCTGAGAACGTTGGCGAGGCATGAGCCGATGCAAACTCCTTACTTTTGGCGGTAGATCTCTCTCTCATGTTCAACTAAGGTGGACTGGAGATATAGATGAATCAGGTCCACGAAGTTCGCTTTGTCATCCCCTTTTTGATGAAACAAAAATCCTGGGGGGATAACAACGGATACGGCAGGGAGATCATAGAGTCATTCGCCATTACCACAAAAAACGACAACGTGTCAAACCCTTCCCTCCTGCTGACGAAAACTGAAGTTGAATTTCTAAAATCCGAAACAAACCCACCTCTCTGACTTCCTCCTCGCGTTTTTTATCAACTCTTCTCTCCCGTTCTCCCCCCTTTCCCTCCTGGGTTTAGTCGGCTGCTCGCTGTGGGAATTTTTAATCGTCTGTTGCTAGTTGAAAGATGTGGTTGTGTTGTCCCAGTGTTAATTGTTTATTCTTTCTTCATCCATCACTTGAACCAACACGGTCTTCTCCCAAGCATAAGTAATTTGTAGGATTGAGTTTTTCAAAGCCCGGTTTTCTTTAGGGTATTTGTATAAAGTTTCAAGAAAAAACAATAGATGCTGATCTATTGACGTTGTGTTTACTGTACCTGTATATCGATGCACATTCAGAGGGGCTCAGGGACAACATGTCCTTATATGTGTGAAAAAAATGCGCGTGTCACGTACTGCAAAAATAATTTTTTTTAAGACCTCACACCTCCACGCTTCTGTGTCAAGCCTTGGCTCCCTGAAAAGGGAATTTGTGTTCACTAAACCGCCGCCTTTTTAAACAACCTGAAACTATAGAGCATTGTTTTATTTTTTATACTAATGCCTACCTTTTCTGGAATCTGTTACAAAGGACTCTGAAAAAAAAAATTGAATATAAGTGCCTACACAATTCGTTTTCTACCCTTAATCCCGAAATCCCGAATGATAGCTTTCCTTGCGATCTCTTTACACTGAAGGGTTTGCATAGTCTCTGAATAATGGAATTGATCGACAAAAATGTTGACCCTCCGAGTTCAATAGAGTCTAATTTTATGGAAACTGTATAATATATACCAATTGTATTCGACTACACCTCGACGAACATCTAGATTGGCGTAAATCGTTGTATCCACCTTCATGATTTTTAGAAGTATTATTTAGTACCAAATGCTGCGTTGTGCTGCGAAATGACTCACTCGATCACACAAGTGTGAACTGAATTCGCTACCGTGATGCGCCTTTGATAGACAAATTGTGTGTTGACGCCCATATAGGTGGCATATAATGACAACCTTGCTGTGCCATGATTTCAAGTGTCGTCTGGCCGTATACGATGAAATAAATACAGTAAAAACGCTCGGTCGGCAAAGCACTTTCACAATCTTAATAAAACAAGTTCACATCCTGCCAATAATGTTTTTCCACTGGTTCTCTTTGGGCGTAACACTTTTCGGAGTCGTTTTTGTTACTCGCGAACGTTACAAAACTCCGTAAAACTCGGCTGATAAAACACATTATTTGGTAGTAACTGGCGTAACGGGTGTCGCAATGTCGGTGTAGCAGCAGGATCCGGCGCTGGGGAAAGACTAAAGGTTCATTTGCACCAGCGTTCGAATCGCAACCGCGAAGCGGTTCCGCTTGTTTTCATCATCAGACGCGCGTGAAACTGTATTGGAATCTTTGAGAAATCGCGTCCGTAATAGCTTTGCGAACTCGGTGCCACCGATAATATGAATACGGCGTTACTCCATGTACCGTGCTACGGCTGCTTTTATTCAGGCTTTGTGTTCATTGAAGTTTTAATTAAAAAAAAAAAAACAGAATGTATTGAAGCTTTCCAGCAAGGCAACAAAAGGTGAAATGCAACACAGGACAGCGGAATTTAAAAACCCAGTTCATACATGTGGGAGCCTCGTGTGATGTCCACCCGGCCACACACGTACGCCGCAATAGATGTGTATGCCCTATCGTGTTTGTTCTCGGCCAGTGGCATGCGTTGTAATCGACAGTTTATTGTGCTACGATCGGGAGTATAAATCGCGTAGTAAGGTTACTTGTAATGACGCGTTCTTTCCTGATCTCCGAGGCAATTTTGTGTTACGTGACTTCTAAAACAAATTTAAAGAAAAGTAAAGTTATATCTTCATTTTTTTTTCTATAAAAAAACAGCACAAGGCTGCGTTTTAATGTTATTTGCAAAAGATCCCACCTCTTTTTCAGCATGTTGATTGACGTACAATTGATGTTGGGGTTTAAGTAAGAGGACAGAATTGAGCGATAATGGGCTATAATATTTGATTGACGCGAGGCCGATCTCAGTTCGCAAAGGCATTAGTAAGTATTCATAATCTCTGTATATCTGTCCGGACATGGGTACAACAGGTTCTTTTTTTTTCTCGTTTTCTTAATACGTTGCCTATAGAGGGAATTTCTCCTAGAAAGCACCACCCAGTTTCGCTCAAGCTGTATAAGAGTTTACAGAGTAAAATTCAGTTTGCGCTAACTAGTTTTGGTTATCCTATTAGAAATCAAGTTTGTAGAGCTGGTTTCAGTTTATTGCGTAAAAGTTTCAGTACAACTTCAGTTGTTTCTTGTAGGGCTAGGTGTGATTCGACTGCTTATTTGTCATACAAATAAACGCGCATGTCTTGATCCTATGAACTGGGAGTGACAGAAACATCTATTCTGCTTACGGTAATCGACCAATATTTTAAATTACAACCAATATCTAGAGGAGACTCTCACAGGTTGGTCGCATCGCAGGTACACTTTTCGTGGGTTTCTTTTTTTTTTGTCACCAAATAACTACGGCATCAGACATTCCTTTTAAACCAAAATACTCCGTAGCTGTCACCGATATCGCTTTACGTCATGTTTTTGCTCAAATATATCGCGCGGGAAAGTAGATATTGTGATAACACTATTTGAAGAAGTTATAAATTCTCGGCCGTGGGTGAATCAAAACAAAAATGTTTCCAAAACTAAAGAGATGAAAATAAAACGAAGCTCCTATTGCGAGAGAGTACGCTCTGGGGGCCCTAACGACAGGTCCCGAAGCGCAGCTGTACACAAAGCCGCGCAGAGAGTTGCTCCACCCTGGCTGCCAGGGCAAGCCCCGCTGCTCCCGAACTCGGAGGAGCCCTCTGAGCCTCCCTCGGCCTTTGCCGTGCAAACTGCTTTTGTGTAGTGTGTGCCAGAAGCTTTTGGCAGATAGCGGGGATACATCCTTCGCCCGAGACGTGCTTTACTCCGTAATGGACGACGCAGGCGGATGAAGAGGTGCCATCCTTTTCTTTCCTCTTTGCTTTTCTGGTCTTCTTCTTGTTCTTTGTTCGCTTTATAGAATTCGGCTTGGATCTATATCCTGGCAACGGAAGGCTCTTTCGGGGAGAAAACCCAATTGGCCAGATATGAGCCGGCGCTGTGTTGCTCGTCTTTCGGGGATTTTAAGCGTCCTTGAAGAAATGTGATTTATCGAGGTCCGAGATTGATTCAGATCGGTTTTGGAAAGTTGTGATCCCGGCCCCGACTGAACTGGCGGGTTTTGATTGAGATGGGCTGTGCCTCCTTCTTCTGTATCGTTTTCGGTGCACGCCAGTATCGATCGGTAAAGGATTAACTGAGAGATACAAAAACTACAAAATAAAATTTTTGAGCTCAAGCCATGTGTAGACATAGGGACAGCTCGCGAAGGAGCACCAAGAAACTTCTCGAAAGGTTTTACAACGCGAGTTGACATAATTTACACTGCGCGACACTGTTAGCGCGAACAAGCGAACGCTGCCGAAAGAGATGCTACCACATTTAAAAGCCACACACATAACTTCAAATACCACGAAACTGCCTTTTACGATCTGGGAAAGGGTACACCCCAATTCCGGAAAGCTCTGCAAGTTTAGATTGTGAAAGTCTCGATAGTTAAAGGCTGGTTCACGTACTTGCGACCGACAACGATCAACTTCGACACAACCGGTGTATTAAGCCACATGTAAATGCTTACGATATGACGGGCAGCGCAGCAGCGATGACAATCATAAGCGGCTTAAAAGGCAACTGCGCTTCATTTTTGTATTTGAAAAAAAAAAAAGAACAATGCAGTCCACTTTAGTATTACCTAGGAAGACTACACGTCAAACAGTATGGCCTAGTTTTGTCTAAATGTTTCTTAAACTGTCCGGCAAACTTTGCAACTCCACAAGTTGCCAAAATTGGTTAACTCGAGCAGGCGAATTCAGGCGCAACCAACAGCGCAGTCGAGGCTACGGCGTGGGCCTAGCCAACAATGAGCTTAACGTCATCAACATTGCCCCCTTTTGCTTGTTTTTACTTTTCCGGGCCAGCGTAACGGGTACGTCAGCAACGTTTCCTCTCGGCGCTCAGCGGTGTCTACGTGGCTGGCGTAACGCACCTGCACAGCGCGCTTCTTGGGTGCCGTTCGGCCGCCCCGCCGTGGCCTAGAAGCTCTGCCGTAGCCTCGACGTTACCGCAGTCTCCCGCGCAGTGTTGGAACTAACGCGTTACACGTAACGACGTTACTGGTAACGCGTTAGTTTTTTTTACTAACTTACTAACGTACTCGTCAGAATCCCAAATGACTAACGAGTAAACTAATGTCGTTATTATTTCACGGTATCTCCTATCAAATTACGTTACCCGTTACTCGTTACTTTTTATTAAAAATGGCCACATGATTGTTTGAAAACAAAATAATTTTTATTCTCTACTACGTAAAAGTGGGGAAAAATCCCCACCAAAGCTATGTATAAGCGGCGTAATTTAAACCTCCTTCGGTAGACGTTTTTAACGTTCCCACGACCAGGCCAAAAAGGCGCGAGTTTATCGGATCGCGGAACGCCTAGGCGTCCTTGGTGCAGTCCTTGGCGCAGTCTTCGTATAGAAGCTGCTAAGATCTCCATCGCTGTACCCTGAGCAGCCGTCTCGCTGGAAAGAGACATTCGTTCGGAAAGCAACAGCCTGCCGCCGCCCGAAGGATTTTTCCTGAGCGTCCCTAGCTCCTCCGGCTGGTCACATCCTTATCTTCAAAACAAATAAATTTTTATGTCAACAACAGAAACGATAAATTTGGGAAGCGTTGACGCTTCCACGCTTTGAACCAAAACAAGTGGCAAGGTTATCGTAGCATTGAAGGTGACCGTCACCAGAAAGACGTCACCATCTTCTAGAATCCCTGCTGCTGTGGAACAAAGGTGGGGTCTCTCGCTTGAGAACGACTCCCGTTCGTCGCCTCCCACTAAATCCTCTGTGCATCCTTTCTCCCATAGCGCCTCAAAGGTTAGACGAAAGACTGCGTCACCACCCGGGACGGCACCCTCTTTGTATCGCACTTCGTCAGACAGAAATACCGTATAGTCTTCCACAATAAGGCATGCCCTCCCTGGCTTTCAAAGATCGAATTATCTATTGCTGGACGCAGCGCCCGCCTTTTCCTTCTCTCTGTTTCTGGTTGTGTGTGAAGGCTACTGCACCATTCTTCTAGCAGAGACATATTCGTAGCAGTGATAGTGATGGGTTTCGTCTACTTTGCCCATACTTTGCTGCTGCCGGCGTGAAAAAAGAAAAAAGAAAAAGGTTTTCGGCCGTGAAAGAGAAACTTAGGGTAAAGAGCTTATAAACGCTCGTCACCTATTTTAGTCATATATACACGTAAAGGTACTACGAATATGCATGCGATTATAACCAAAGTATGACCGGCGCTATACTTCGTTTAAGATTACCCATAATCGTCTTTGGTTATAATTATTGGTGATAATTAGGGTTTGGAGTTTTCGGTTTAAACCGATAAAAAAAGATAAAAGTACGCCGAATTCATTTTCAGAAATTCGGTTTTAACCAAAAAAGGTCAGTTTGTAGGTTCGGTGTTTTCTATAAAAACCGATAAAAATACCTCGAATTTGTTTCTAAAATTCAGCTTTAACCGAAAAAGGACAGTTTTTCAGGGCCGCGTTGAGGGGGGTGGGGGAAGGGGGGAGGGGGGAGGGGGGGGGGAGAGATAAGGCTTTGCAATGTTCGACATTGTCTGACCTCTTCGTGATTGCCCTCTTCGGAGGTTCAACATGAAACAAAAGAGGTCTTGGATTGGCCTTCGCGGGACGTCTGTGTCCTTTCTGTTATCGGGCTTAGTGTCTCAAGTTCCCGGTCTTAAAAAAAAGGTTCGGATGTGGGCTAGTATAAGGTTTTTCGCTTCGTGTACTTCAGAGGACATCGAGGAAAGCCGTTATAATACCTTTCTTAACACCCTCTCTCAAACTTCCCTATACTTAAGAACATAAATACAATGTTTTTTTTTTTTGCCATTTTACTGGTTTCTGTACGGTCATCACCTCAGGCGGTCACGTCGTCAGAATGGGAAGGGAAACGAAGCACGCTGAAGATTATGCCCGCGAATTCCGCGATTTCGAGGTGTGTCCTGACTCCTGACGGAAGTTGTAGCGAAGACCACGTATGTATATGTGTCCTTATTCTTTCAGTGATCACAAATATCACAGCTACAAGGATCATCTGATCCGGTGTCCGATGGTGCTTCTTTCATATTCACGGAAAAAAACGGTAAACTTTTTTGGAGATAAATATACACAAAAAAAAACCGAAAATTGAATTTGAAAATAAACACCGAAAAAAGTACGCCGAATTTTGAAAAAATGAAAACCGAAAACGCGGAATCCTAGTTATAATAAGCTTTCGATGTTTTCTTTGTGTTGCTTGTGCAGCCTAAACCGGACTGTGACTAAAACCGGCATGGCTACACTCTTAGAAAAAAGGGTATCGATAGTCCTCCCTAAGGGGAGGAACGGTCTTGTAACCTACGCTCCTTTAGAAAGGGAGAACGTTTCGTCCCTGAAGCAGGGGAACAAAGTTCCTCCGTCGCCGGCATCTCATTATGGCGCCCCCGAATCGAGCAAGTCGAGCTCAATAAGGCTTAACGAGGACGCTACGCCTCTTGTACGGGACTAGAGGAGCAGTAAATAATAGCGTAACACGAGCTTTCCGCGAACTGTGTTTATTTCCGAAGCCAGATTCCCCCCGCAGGTACAGAAACTTTCGTTTCGAAAGCAGTTACTCAGTCTTCTCGTCGTCTGCGATGTTAAACGGAGACAACCGATACCCAGTTTGTTCGCGCACTTTACGTCTTTTCCTTTTCCCCACCTTTTTCTCCTGGGAGGCGGCCCTTTCCGGCACAGAGCTCGATGACCAGCAGCGACTGGTTGAGCGAGCCCGCCGAATCTGGGCGGCCAACGGAGCCCTGGACTAAGGGCACCGACCAGAGACCGCAAGGTCCTTTCACTTTATCGATTAATAAAGTTTACGATGATGATGATGATGATGATTTACGTCTTACCTTTGCTGTTCCTTGAGTCACAATTCCTTCGTCAACCGCACATCACGGAGGAATGGCAAACCAATCCGCGAAACCAAAAGCCGCTCTCAAAAGAGGAAACTCGAAGCCGCTGTTATCGCGTAGCGTGAAAGAAGGTTAAATCGCTTGCCACCAGATGGCAGAGTCAAGCAGAGTAATTGCAAGTAGCTAGGCTAGATGGCGCTAGGTACCGACCAATTCATGTTCTACAAAAAATATTTTTATTTCTTCACGCCACCACTGCGCTTTGGGATCTTCGGGAACCTCTATTATACACACATGTAGACACATGACGCATGCTACAAGAATTAGCTGAACACACATAGAGCGCATACACATACATGGCACATACAAGTATGAATACAGCGTCACATTGACCCCATCACTACAGACAAGCTCTGCGTTTCCGTCTTTTATACTGGTCGTTTTGAACGTATGGAATTTCTCGGTGACTGCGTAAGCAATAAAAGATATTCCCAGCATGTTGTTTTTGCCCAGCAATGTCATACATTTGAGAGTATTTTGAATGGCTCAGGGGATGACTCTCTTAATAAAAAACAAACGCTCGATCATGCCGTAATTATTTGAAAGCCAATAAATCACGCCGCTCCAATGCGGTTCCAAGCCATGAGTTTGTTTCCCCGCACGGCACGTCGTAGCCAGCATTTCTATTGCGGTCTTTGTTTTATATTTGTGCTGTTCGCGCACGGCTGCAATTGCCGTCTTGAATTAATCTCTGTAGAGCGGATATTCCTCCAGCTGGAAGTGATGCTCGACGGGCAGAAAAATCGCTCTTCGATCAACTTGAATGCAGTCAAAGCCGCGACTCAACGTCGTGGCGAGGTCGAAAACTTCTAGCGCTCCTCCCAGCTTGCCACTTGGAGGGCAGTTTCTCCAGGAACCATAGTATTTTTAAACAGCAAAATAAAGGATAGCTTCGTTTTTCGTTTTTATCTACAATTCTTTTTAATGCTAAAATTCCACACTGTAAATATACGTACTTTTCGTCATAATTTCGTACTGTTCAGCCCTTTCCCCAGAGCGCTATCGCTCTCAGGGAGGAGACAACCGACAGTCACATTGGCCACTGTACGATAGGAGCTTACTGTTCAGACCAGCGTTCCAACATGACTATCCGCACGTCGATCGATTGAACCTAATCCCTCAAGTGGTCTTAAACTTTTTAATATAAAGCGGAATGTCAACCTGCGACACCCCGCCCCCTCCGACCACGGCCCGACCAGCGTCATCAATGCTCGACAGTTTACGTCATCTCATCTTGTTGTTTCACCACTTATACGCACACACGGTCACATCGGTGATAATTACAGTCTTCTGCTCACAACGCACAACACTGCCATCACGATGTTGCTGCTATGTTGCTGACACGCAGAAATACAGGGTGTCACAAAAGAAAATTCACAGGGTTTTTATTTCCGCAAAAATAAACTAGGCATCGCCGAACGCTCATTCTCTGCCCAAAGGTAACCCCAGAGGTCGCAACCAGATGGCAGTTTCAGCCCGATCCGATAACTTATTCAAAAGTTATAAGTGGTTTTCTGAAAATTTCAATGGGAAAATGGCGGCCGATGGAGTTTTCGAATACATGGGGCTCTATGGCACGAGAAACCGAAAACGGGCGAAAATGGGCTCCATTTTCCCATTGAAATTTTCAGAAAATCACTTATAACTTTTGATTAAGTTATCGGATCGGGCTGAAACTTTGGCATCTGGTTGTGACCTCTAGCGCTACCTTTGGGCGGAGAATGAGCGTTCGGCGATGCCTAGTTTATTTTTGCAGAAATAAAAACCCTGTAAATTTTCTTTTGTGACACCCTGTACACAACCACGTTGATTGCCGGTTGGCACTCGGCATCGGAAAACAGAACCGAACTCAGCACGGAAGGCACCGCGGCAGCCGGCAGCAAAACCTGCCTTTCTTGGACGCAGTTCCTGCGATTTTCCTAAAGGCTGGTTCACACATCTGCGTTGGTTGCGTTCGCATGCAACCGTAACGACCGTAACGACAAAGTCACCGGGACAAGCGTTCGCCGAACACAGCATGGCAAGTGATGCAAGGGGTATACCTTCGCGAAGCAATCCATGAGCCACGGTTGTTGCGGTGTTTTTGTCGTTACGGTCGTTTCGGTTGCATGCGAACGTAATCGTTGCAAGTGTGTGAACCAGCCTTAACGTCGAAAATGTGCACGACTGCTGAGCGCGTGCTGATGGCGAGCTTCCACAGTTCTTTTGTAACGTGCGTTCCGCACCCTCAAAATTGCCGGTCTTGGCAGCCTATTAATGTGGGCTCGTTCAGAGCATGCGCTCTAGACATCACCCACACATATGGCGCTCAGTGAATTCGCAACTTTCACGACCTATAGGGGGCGCGCTGGCGCCTATCAAAATGGCTGTCATCTGGATGATCGTCGTAGAACAGCGGTACGAGGCGGGGTATGCGACGCGTAAGTAATTCTAGTTTTGCTTTCTGCGAGCAGTATTAGAGCCTTACTTTATTTGTTTCCCGCCAGGAAGGAGTAGGGAAGCACCTTTATTGTGAAGCAGATCATCCAGGAGCTAGGGAGCGCGATTCTCACACCGCGGTACCACCATCGCTGAGAGTTGCGAATACTCCTTATAGACCTTTTCTGTTTCCTGTCGTTCTCAGTCACGTGGGTTCCATATCTGGTATGCGGGGCGAAAAAATATTAAAACGTTTGAACCTGGAATATGCGAGAAAATATAGGTGAGGCAAATCAAGAATGTGTGACAATCACGCATTTTTCGTAAACACCTTCCAGCTTCGGGGAGAGATCAAAAAGATGTTTCACCGCATACCAGAAGTGACGAAATTCAAGATGGCTGCACGCTTGTGGAAAAGGTGTATAGTAGGGGTGTCGCGAACTTTTGTCGAACCGGATTTTTAGGTCGAACTTTCGGGGTTCGACTGGGTCGAACCGGTTCGACGAACCTTCGAACTTTTCACCAGATTCGACAGGTTCGACTCTGTGGACAGTGTGGCCAGACCTTGATACAAGCATGTCTAGGTTTGGAGAATTTATTTTTATGCAAAGGGTTATTTTATCTTATGAACAGTTGCAATTAAAAGAAACAAATTCTAATCACTGAAGAAGTTAATAACTTAATGTTTTTGTACTGTATTAACTGAAATAACCAATCAGCGGTGCCATTAATTCATCCCTTAGCCATCACCATCCAATCCAAAGCCAACTGACCAGCCTGTCGCGCATGCGCACACGAGTCGAACCTCAATTCAAGGTTCGTCGAAATTTTTACTAAAAGTTCGAAAAAGTCGAACCTGGTCGAACTCGAACCTCGGCCGGTTCGCGACACCCCTAGTGTATAGTACCACGTGTGTCTCGCAATCCGAAAACGGTCAACTTACCCAGTGTGGGTAGCGCTGCTGGCACTGCTCCGGAACTTCGCTGTTTCTAGCGGCTTCGTTTGCGCGTTTGATAAAATTAGTGGCAAAAACGTGAATGCAACCGAAAAGTTCTGGACGTTTGGACTAGAAGACGGAAGTACAGGCGGCCTTCGCTGCCGCTGAAGCCAAATCAACTCAACATTTATTAAAGAACGTGCGCGACGTGCTCGAAAAACGAAACCGCAAGAAGATGAGTCGGGAGGGCGAAAGCTTTCTCCCGCCTGCCTGAAGAAGGTGAAAAACGTATCGTTCCTCCCCTCTTCTCGTGTCCGTTTGGGGGCGCGTCGGTAGAAGGGAGAAAGACGCGCCGTTGCTACCTTTTTCCTCCATTTTTTCTTAGAGTGTATAAGGTGTGTTGGTTGTGAGCAGTCCGTGTATACCTGAACAGTTGTCTCTGTCATGCAACGTCTGCCACTAACCAATAGGGCCGTTTCGGAACGATCGTTATAAAAGCCCCTTTTGCTGCCATCTCCCACTCACTTGTCGTGCAAGGTGGCAACGGCCACCGAAACTCCGTTACCATGGCCCGGGCTAAGTGCTATGTTTGAACTGGTTGAAACGAACTCAGACAGTTTTCTGTTTAAATGTCTACTCTGTATGCCGAAACTCAAGCTGCTGAGCACAACCAGTGAGTCAAATTCTAATTTAAAAAAAGCACATTACGGTAAATTATTCTTCAATGTCAACTCCTTTTTTTTTTTTTCTGTTAAATTGCCGTGGTTAAGTTTTGTTAGCCAAAAGAACGTAACTTTCTTTCGAGATCGCGTTGTAAGTCGTATGGTTTTTCAGCTACATCTCACAATGCTCATTAATGTAAGCAAGCGAAAACTCTTCGAAAACGGCTTAATTTAGTTTACTTATGCATTTCAGAAGGAGGGTAAATCAATAATGACAGTTATATGTAAACACGCCTATAAGATTTATTTAGACAGTTTTTTCTATACTAATTCGTGATGCAGTTTATTTGTTAATATTTCGTTGTACCGCACCACTGGTAACTAAAAATTAACAGCGGTGCTTCGCATCAGTCCTAATTTTTTTTTTCCGCCAGTCCCTCCATTTGCAGAAGCTATCAGAGTTCGAGGTGCTTTCAAAGAAACGAAAGACCGAGACTACAACCCACTGTCTCAAAGCGCCCTTGCTGAAGCAGATGAAGATCGACCATATGCGTCAAGTTCCCGTTTCTCAAGAACGTTTTGACAATCTTGTGGAGACGTTTGTGGTTAAAGTGCTACAGTCATATACTAACAGCTGTCATATACTAACAGTTAACTACAAAATAACGACAAACAAACGTAAAAGTAACGTTCATTAGTCATGGCAAGTAACGACGCCAGTATCTCGTTACATTTGCAAAATGGTAACGGAGTTCTGTAACGCGTTAGCCTTTTTCCAAGCTAACGAGTAACGCTATTTCTTTACTTATTTTTGGTAACGGGCAGAGCAATGCTTCTGCGTCACAACCGCCGTCGTCGTCTCACCGCTTGTGATTATTGTCTCTCGGAGTTTCGTCCACACTACGGACACTACGTGCGCAGACTTATACCGCAGTTATGCAGACGTCGTCGAATGTCGTAGACACCGAAACGTGGTGAAGAGGGCGGTGCATACGACACTTGCGCCTGGCACACGCCCGCCCTAATCCCGCCCGTCGTCACGTAGAGGATCACGTGACGTCTCGTATCACATGATAGCCATGTACTTGACGACCCGAGGCCAATGTTGCCGGACGGAGCCGAAGTTTCGGTTTACATTTCTGCTCGTGTTTAAAATTAGATTTAAAACTATATATCCAATTTTTCGCGAAGCAAATGATGTAGTGTCTTTTACTAGGGCCTTTTAATGCGAAATCACTCATTCTCCCGAATTCTTCGGAATTTGGCGGAGTTATCCTTTGAAGGGCAACTTCGCACAATTCCGGAAAGTTCGGGATAATGAGTGATTTACATTAAAAAGCAGTAATAAAAGACACCACGTCCTTTGCTTCCCAAAAATGGGATATATAGTGCGAAATCTTCATTTTTAACAAGAGCAGAAATCTCAACCGGAACTTCGGCTCCGTCTAGCAGCATTGGCCTCGGGCCGCTAAAAACATGGGTGTCACATTGTACGAGATGTCACGTGATCCTCTACGCAACCACGGGCGGGATAGGGCAACATGGGAAAGGACAACAAGAGAGAAGGCCTCCGCATTGCCCTTCTCTCCCTTAATTCATGAAACGTCATCATAGTCGGATCGCGCTAACTCGGCAATTGGGCCCGAGCCTGGCCTTCGACGCGCTGATTGGACACTAACCCCAGCCGAACACTGACGCAGCACTCGGGCCCACTCTGACGCCTCCATCTTTCTGAACGAGATGACGATGAGGAGGCCTTCTGTCTAGGTAGTGTTGGATAGGTGTTGGCCGGCGGATTAAAGTTGGGGCGGGCGTGTGCCAGGCACACGTGTCGTTTGCACCGCCCTCTTCACCACGTTTTGGTTTCTACGACATTCGACGACGTCTGCACAACTGCGGCGTCAGTCTACGCAGGTAGTATGAACGAAAGTTCGAGAGACTATAATTCACAAACAGTGAGGCGACGGCGGCGGTTTTGACGCGGGAGATGGCGGTAACATCGGGACGGCCGTGCGAAGCGCGCTGCGCAGGCCCGTATACGCCAATCACGTGGACACCGCTGAGTGTTGAGAGGAAACATTGCTGACGTCACCCGTTACGCTTGCCCGAGAAGTAAAAGCAAACAAAAAGAGCGAATGGCCATGACGTTTATCTCAATGTCGGCTATGTCAACGCCGTAGCCTTGTCTGCGTTGTTGGTTGCGTTTCAATTCGCCCGCTTTCGGCAACTTGGCGCAAAGTTTGCTGGACAGTTTAAAGGGGTACGGAAACCAAATTCTGGAGCTCATTTCTTTGTTTCAACACGACGCAGGTAGCAGTAGAACCACAGAAACATAAATATTACGCTAGAAAACGCAAGGTAACATATTTTAAAGTGAATTAAACGATAATCAAAAACCACCTGGTAGTTGGTTATGAAGCTTCAATGGAATGTCGTGACGACAACATGCCTCTGAAAGCAGCACCACAGCGGTATGTCCACTCACTGGTATAGATTGCCTAGGCCTGAACGCAATACCGAGGCGTCTTGGTGGAAAGAGCCAAAACGAAGTGAGCCACCGTGGTTTGAGCCAGACTTGTACACGTTACTGAAAAATAGTAAGGAATTACAATTACAATTACTCAAGGCTAAATTGTAATTTATTACAATTACAATTACCCTCACATAAAAGTAACTGACCGTTACCCCAAAAAGTAATCCGTTACTTTCGTGGCGTTACTTTCAACATTATTGTCCTCAAGTAAGAAAAAAAGGGAAGAGGGTTATTTAAGTTCTTATTGTTGCAACCTGTTCCATTTAATGACCTTGAGTATTTTGAGCAACAACTGACTCTCGAAAGTCTTGTCAGACATTTTGCGTTATTTCTTACTCAATATGTCGACTGCTACGCTGAACACCCTTTGAACTGAGGCACTGGATGGGAGTTCCATATTGTTCCTCACGAATGCTTCATGCTCTGCAATGAGCTTTTTCAGCGAAGCAATGGAAGTACTATTTACCTCGAAGATAGAGCAAAGCTTCTTCGTTGCAGCTGTTGCCGCGAAGCTGTGGAAGTCATCATACATCTAGCCAAAACTAGAATAAGTATTGATTTATGTCCATCTTACTATACCAACATATATTGCCAGACAATAGCAAAACATATAGTTGTAACAGTAAGGTTATAATTAAAAATTAAATAAGGTTTTGGCTCGATATTCCTCTTCCTTTGGTACTGAACAGGTCGAGCCTCGGTTGAGGCGTTGGTGAATACAAAATAAGTTTCCAGTATATAAATATAGGTAATAAATAAAAGAACACTCATAACACACAATTAATTAGAACGTCGGTTAAAACAAGGAAATGTAAACGCACGTTTGCGTGTGTACCTTTCTTGGTGCCGTTCAAAACGCACGGAGCACGAACCGACTGCAGTTTACTCCGGTGTTCTCCAGGTAGACGTCCGCTGATTGCCACGGGCAGCGAAGGGCAGAGTACTAAGTAAAACCTGCTGTCTTGGACGCAGTTCCTGCGATTTCCCTAACGTCGAAAATGTCGACACATTCCACGTGGTTCCGCTACTATAGACCGCGTCTGTCTCGCAATCCGGAAACGGCCAACTTACCCAGCGTGCGTAGCGCTGCTGGCACTACTCCGGAACTTCGCTGTTTCTAGCGGCTTCGTTTGCGCGTTCGATAAAATTAGTGGCAAAAACGTGAATGCAACCCAAAAGTTCTGGACGTTTGGACTAAAAGACGGAATTACAGGCGGCCTTCGCTGCCGCTGAAGCCAAATCAACTCAACATTTATTAAAGAACGTGCGCGACGTGCTCGAAAAACGAAACCGCAAGAAGATGAGTCGGGAGGGCGAAAGCTTTCTCCCGCCTGCCTGAAGAAGGTGAAAAACGTATCGTTCCTCCCTCTTCTCGTGTCCGTTTGGGGGCGCGTCGGTAGAAGGGAGAAAGACGCGCCGTTGCTACCTTTTTCCTCCATTTTTTCTTAGAGTGTATAAGGTGGGTTGCTTGTGAGCAGTCCGTGTACTGAACAGTTGTCTCTGTCATGCAACGTCTGCCACTAACCAATAGAGCCGTTTCGGAACGCTCGTTATAAAAGCCCTTTTGCTGCCATCTCCCACTCACTTGTCGTGCAAGGTGGCAACGGCCACCGAAACTCCGTTACCATGGCCCGGGCTAAGTGCTATGTTTGAACTCTGGGAAACGAACTCATACGGTTTTCCGTTTAAATGTCTACTCTGTAGGCCGAAACTCAAGCTGCTGAGCACAACCGGGGAGTCAAATTCTAATTTAAAAAAAGCACATTAAGGTAAATTATTCTTCAATGTAAATTCATTTTTTTTTTCCTGTTAAATTGCCGTGGTTACGTTTTGTTAGCCAAAAGAACGTAACTTTCTTTTGAGATCGCGTTGTAAGTCGTATGGTTTTTCAGCTACATCTCACAATGCTCATTAATGTAAGCTAGTGAAAACTCTTCGAAAACGGCTTAATTTAGTTTAATTGTGCATTTCAGAAGGAGGGTAGATCAATAATGACAGTTATATGTAAACACGCCTATAAGATTTATTTAGACAGTTTTTTCTATACTAATTCGTGATGCAGTTTATTTGTTAATATTTCGCTGTACCACACCACTGATAACTAAAAATTAGCAGCGGCGCTTCGCATCAGTCCTAATTTTTTTTTCCGCCAGTTCCTTCATTTGCAGAAGCTATCAGAGTTCGAGGTGCTTTCAAAGAAACGAAAGACCGAGACTACAACCCACTGTCTCAACGTGCCCTTGCTGAAGCAGATGAAGATCGACCATATGCGTCAAGTTCCCGTTTCTCAAGAACGGTTTGACAATCTTGTGGAGACGTTTGTGGTTGAGGTGCTACAGTCATATACTAACAGCTGTCATATACTAACAGTGAAACACAAAATAAAAACAAACAAACGTAAAGTAACGTTCATTAGTCACGGCAAGTAACGACGCCGGTATCCCTTACATTTGCAAAATGGTAACGGAGTTCTGTAACGCGTTAGCCTTTTTCCAAGCTAACGAGTAACGCTATTTCTTTACTTATTTTGGTAACGGGCACAGCAATGCTTCTGCGTCACAACCGCCGTCGTCATCCACTGGTTGTGATTATTGTTTCTCGGAGTTTCGTCCACACTACGGACACTACGTGCGCAGACTTATGCCGCAGTTATGCAGACGTCGTCGAATGTCGTAGACACCGAAACGTGGTGAAGAGGGCGGTGCATACGACACTTGCGCCTGGCACACGCCCGCCCTAATCCCGCCCGTCGTCACGTAGAGGATCACGTGACGTCTCGTATCACATGATAGCCATGTACTTGACGACCCGAGGCCAATGTTGCCGACGGAGCCGAAGTTTCGGTTTCCATTTCTGCTCGTGTTTAAAATTAGATTTAAAACTATATATCCAATTTTTCGCGAAGCAAATGATGTAGTGTCTTTACTAGGGCCTTTTAATGCGAAATCACTCATTCTCCGAATCGATTGCCGTACGTCTTCGCAGAAGGAAATTTCGTGCATAATTACGTTAAAATAGCAGTAACACACCAACAAGGAGTTGCTTCGAGTACTTCTCACAGAAAGGGCTCCTGTACTGCACATTCTGTACCTTTTAGTTAAGTAATATCATCGAATTAGTTAGGTTGTTTCTGAACAATAAATTGCGTGGACACCCGTGTGTTTCTTTTTCATCAAATAAAGTTCACGGATACAACCTTGCTGCCGGGAACGGAGAAACGACAGTGCGACGTTTTTTCTTCGCCGGTGCCGGTACGCGGTTCGAAGTTGGAACTAGCGACACTTTTCCATCGCTCTCGCGTCTTCCGCAGCTCTGGAGAAGGATACGAATCGTTTCCTTGCCCGAATATATTTATTGCGCGCTGCGCCACATTATGAATAATACACAGCATTTCGCTACATTTTATTTTGCCGATCACCGCGAAACCGCGCAGAAACCGAGACCGTGCATTGGTTAGGCCTATGCCAACTACACCAATCAGCTCAGCTGGACCTGGGCGCGTTGAAGTAAACAAGACGAAATCTGGTTATATGCAATAACAGTACCTAAAAAAAAACAAAAAAAAAAAAAACAACTGACCGCATTCGCGAGGTTTACGACAAGGTTCACGTTGCCGTCTGCAACCAGCGACGAACCTGACGAATCTCCGAATCTGTCCGAATCCGAATCTCCGGTGATTCGTCCCATCACTACTGTTGACGTCTTCGTCTTCGCTAATGTCATCGTACCCACTGCCGCTGCCACCACTCTCGTCATGTTGACCCGCCACCGCACACTCAAGGCAGCTGAGGCAGCTCTGAGGGCTCTGACACCTCTGCGGCTCCGCGCTCTGCCGGCCATGCCGGCTCCGCGATATCTACAGTCCTCGGGTACTTCGACAAAGCGAGATTGTAACGCGTTGACGCCTCCAAGTGGCAAAACTCGTCACTACGGTACGCTTGGTCCTCCGAGGCATGATGACGTCAAGACGTCTGCCGGATTTCCCGAGATGCATCGCGCTCTTCGATGGCTGTTTTTGAAGCGCTCGCAAAATCCCGTCATTTAGAACCAAAAATATAGCCATCTGCTCAAAATACGACCGTGCGATTATTCATTACAGGCTTAGCTGATCATATTGAACTCATTTCTTGATGTTTTCTCTATATTTCAAGTTTCGATTCTGTATCCCTTTAAAGGGGCCCTCCAACAGTATTTGAGCGTTTACTTTTTTTTCGGTTTCTCCACGCTAGTAGTCCCGGAAACCCAGTGGACAACGAAAGAGTTTAAAAATATTAGCGCATCATATTTTAATTTGACAACTCGGAAACACCTCCTCCGACGGTGGCGCCGCGAGGTGCCGAATGCGCGCGCATAACAGCGCTCCCTTTCACTATACGTCACATTCACTGGGTTTCGTGATTGGCGAGAGACGTCCCAGAAATTTTGAAGCGGAATAAAGTATATCACACGTTAACCATCATTATTTCTCTAAAAAGTCGTTTTTATAGAGCTAATAAAGTTGCAAATTAAAGTTCAAAAAGGGCGAAAACAACGCCTCGTCGCTCATGCGCGCCTCCCAGCGGCGGAGTACCTCCTACTCGCCGAGGTGGCTCCGGTGGCGGAGCTGCGGGAGACGAGGCCGACGAGGCTTCCGCGGCTGTCGAAGCGGACTGAGGCAGAGACGCGTCGCGGCGCTTGCGTGGTGTGTCCTCGTACGGCGCGACGCCCAGCTCCGCACTCCTTTTTAAGAATTCGGCGCTCAAAATCCGATGAGTCCGGTAAATTCATCGATGATGGCAACCCGATTCCAAAGCTACGATGGTTGCAGCGAGGCCTAATGGCCGACCGGGCCGACGGGCTATCAACCAAACTCGCGTCCAATTGGCCAACCGCTTTGCTCCAATCGCTAAACTGTTTCATTTTACGTCATGAAGCTAATTTTTTGCTTATTTAAAGTTGTTTTCTGCAATATTTAATTTGCTAATAACTCACAAAATATTGCGAATTTCTGTAATATTTTTTTTCCTCGGTGTTCCTGCTTTCATGGAGCTCCGTTTCAGCGCGAACTTCAAACCAGTCAAAAAATTGTTGGTGGGCCCCTTTAAGAAACATTTAGACAGAACTAGGTCGTAATATTTTACGTCTGGTCTTCCTGGTTGATGCTGAAGAGGGCTGCATGTTTTTAGAGCGCAGCTCTTATGGTGCCCGTTTCCGGCTTAAGCCGCGTCGGCGTCGGCTTTTAACCGCGCTTGCATTATGGGACATTTCTCTGCTAAAGGTTAGGGAGAAATTTCCCTGCTTAAGGTAGCGAAGAAATTTTCCCGCTATATTATGCGCGGAAATTTTCCGCTATATTTAGCGGGAACATGTCCGGTTAAATTTAGCGGGTTAGGCTTCTCCGCTAAATTTAGCGGCGAAATCGACGTCACGTTACCTTGACACCAATTCAGTTTCCCCGTTAAATTTAGCGGGCTAAACTTAGCCGGAAAATGTTTGACAAATTTCTCGCTAAATTTAGCGGGAAATGTTTCGCTAAATTTTCTGCTAAATATGGTGGGAATATTTTTCCGCTAAATTTACCGGGGAAATTTTCACTAAATCTTGCGGGAAATTCAGCGAAAATTTCCTACTAAATGGGATGGAAGCGGGAAAGGAGTAGAGGAGAATACGGAGGGGGAGGAGGGGCGTGCCCTCCCCTCCGTACCCCCCTTCCTCCTCCTCAAGGGCTGCGGTCTAATTCGGCATTACAGAGATTTGTAAACGCCTTTACTTTTATTTGTTTTGTTTTTCAAGAAGAAAAAAGAAGCGGAGTTGCTCTATAAGAACCGATCGTGTCGGAGTCAGTCCCAGGTCGGTCGCAAGTATGTGAACAAAACTTCAAAACCAGCTTTAGGATATTGTGACTGCTTACGACAGGTTGAGCTGCTGAGTGTGCTGCTGCGCAGCCGGTCTTAAAAAAAAAATACACAACACCTAGGTAAAAAAAATTAAGTCATTTCACTTTGTAAAGGTGGATGACCAGCGAAGCTGTTTATGCACACGACACAGACCCGCCCCGAGGAGCCGGAGGAAACTAGACACGCGCGACGGGACCGCCACCCCGGGATTGCGGAAGGAAAGGGAACTAGGCACGCAAGCGCTTGGAACAAAAAGGAGGGCGGTGCAAGCGTAAACTTGACCGACGCAGGTCGCACAGCGGCAAATCTTTGAGAAACCTTTATTATATACCTGAAAGTCTACTGATCTTGAAAATGGTGCCTATTGATAACTAATCTACTGAGCATGCATATCGAAGTGATGAGACATATAAGTTTTTGCATGGAATGACGAATGTTTCTATTTGAGGGCAAAACCGAAACTGTGCCCCTGTGGGATAATGATGATAGCGTTTGCACTCAACCAGTGTGCGCTCAAAGGCAACATTAAGCAAAAATTTGAGGCAAAAACATTTTTTTTTACGAAAATTATTTTTGAAGCATGCCTGTCCTCTTTAGGTAGATATTTTTTTTCTTTGTTGTTTTCCTAGGTTCAATGTCCCTTTACGCAGTCACAGGAGGCTTAAAAATGGGTTTTGTGTCCACTGTTCTCTCGTTCAAAAGCAGTCGCAAGTGTGTTAACCAGCCTTAAAGGGATACTACAACGACATTTGAGCGCTTATTTTTTGGTCTATATGTTTTCAAACAAGTAGTATCAGATCGAACACACCAATATCTTGTTAAAAAAAGTCACGAAAAGAAATTTTAAAACTAATTAAACGATTAGCAAAGACCACCTGGTGGATGTCGCTAATGCCTCGTTTGTAATGCCCGTCTAGGAACCTTGACAGCTAGTGACGGTAACTGTCTCGCCTCCGGCCACGGCGAGAGAAGAGGGGAAGGAGGAACTCCCCTTTTCCCGAGAATCCCTTTTGTTTGTCCCAGAAGTCGCTATTGTCCCCCTACAACAATGTAGAAGATTAACCCGTTACTCAAGATTCGTACAAAAGCAGCCACTTCGGTGGCTGGAACGACTAGGTCATCCTCTCGACGTCAGCCTCGCTGCAGCCTCGCTCGTCCCGAGAAGAACTACGTCACGATTGCGTCTGATGTGACGTGCTCTCCGCTGGCTGCTCTCCGAGTGCTTGCCAGAGTGGACCGTTTATAAAGAAAAATACAGCCACCCGGCTCAAGATACAAAACGTGCGATTGTCATTTACGGATATTCTGGATCACAGTCAAACTATTTTTTAACACGACGGGTATATTTCAAATTTCGTTGCGACCAACTACGACCGGCTCCAACAGAATTTGTTTATGAGCCGCTTACGACCACCATCGCTGATGTGGTCGCCCGTCGGAAGTAGTCACAGGCGGCTTAAAAACCGGTTCTGTCGGAGTCGGTCGTGGTAGGTCGTAATTGTGTCTGAACCAGGCTTTACTCTTGTCTCTACAAATAAAACAATCGCTAAACCAGGCTTTACTCTTGTCTCTACAAATAAAACAATCGCTAATAAAAAATATAAAGTGACCACACAAAGCACTCCAGCTGCAGCTGCTGCGTTGTGAAAGATGTGCTTTAAAAGATTTGCTGTTAGTTGATGTGCTTTAGAATATTTGCTCTAACAGCTTTGCTTTTAGAATAGTTGTAGGACACGTGCTGTAGGAGATCCGAATGAGAGGGAGCGATAACCCAAGAGCGTGTCTTGCCATAGATGACGGCTTTGTTCAAGGGCCGACGGCGATAGGGAGAAAGTGATATCTCGGCAACGCTTTCACTCTTTCCCTCTGATCACGTGGGATTTCGCGTACTACCGCCGCCGGATCGTGTCGGAAAGGGGAACTAACAGCTACCGCTGTAAAATAGCAGGACCACATTCAAAACGAACAAATCACGTACACTGGAGCCCGGCGCGCTCGGAGTTCGATTTCTCGTCACTCGGAGCCTCGTAAACGAATCGCGCCAGGGTGCAACCCTCCAAAGCCGACGGTGACAGCGCCGAGGCATAGGCTCCTTTATTCTAAAAGGCCTGTCATTTCCACAACGAAGCTATTGAGCGTGCTGCCCCCGGAAAAAGTCGAGGAGCAGCGCGGAACGGTTACCCATATGGCAGCCCAAAGTCACTTCTGTGGTAACCCTTCAGACAGCGCCAACAGTACGCGTGGTGGCCTTTCCGCGGAACGACAACAAACCACAAAGGAGAGAAAAAAAAAGAGGTTTCCGGCGCGTGGAGAAAAGGGAGAGCGGCGGAATAGAGGAGGGTCGACATAAACTGTTCTCCATTCTTGGAAAAAAAAAAAATAAACAAAAGGGAGCGCGTTTGTATTTCCGGATTTTGCCTCTGGGGCATTGTATTAGCGCCGAGATGTTTCGGTGGCGCCCTCTTATGGTTTCCCTCCGTGACGTCACGACTGGGATTTGCCTCGCCGTGACGTCACAAGTTGTTATTCTGGCTACTTACCATCGGGGGCGACGACGAGTTCGATGGTGTGTTTAAAAAGCACAGTAGAAGCTAGGAGCCATCGCAATCCGAAACTAACACCGTCAAGGTTGACAATCTGACAGTGCTCATATGCCCATGGTTTGGCCAATCGTGGAAAGCTGACCACAGCGACGCTTTTGGCCGCGCACATCGCTAATAGCGCTGCCCGAGAGAGCCCCGGCACGCGCTCTCTTCTCTGATTTCCTTTCTCCTTTAAAGCGGCCACGTTTTTTCGTGGTTTGACAAGCTTTCTAGATTAAAGGAGGCTATGGCCGAGGGCAACCGAGGCGCGTGGTGTCCACCGCCGAGCCTGAGCCAGTCGCACAACCTGGCGCAGCGAGCGAACGAACAGCGAGGGGTCACACAAGTAAACCAGCGAACACAGCTCAAAACGCAAGCCGGGGGAAGGGAAAAGAGCGTTTTCGCCATTGTTGACGTGTTTTGTGCGAGGAAGAAAGGCGAGGAGAAGAGCGCTTTCTCCCAGCAATCACGTGGCTTTTTGCGTTCGAACATCACTGTTGTTCGCCGGAAGGGGCACTAACAGCTACTGTTCTTAAAAAAAGGTTGCCCGTTTGACGTGATAGCGTGGCAAATGTAGCAGTAACATAGAATGAGATGTGTTAGTGCAGAACAACTGCGCATACACGCAGAGACTGAGTGGCACGAATGCACACTAAAAAAATACCGTGCGTCTACTTTCCCGCACAACACTCGGAAAACCGATCAACGCAGCATACGAAGGCAGCTCAGCGAATGCTGATGGCAAAACATATGTTTAGACCAAAAAATGCCGTCTGAGTTGTGACATTAAGCAATGCAAAATATCACGTTTGCATTGCTTAATGTCACAACTCAGATTGCGTTTTTTGGTCAAAACATACGTTTCGGCATCATCATTCGCTGAGCTCCCTCCATAAGCTGCGATGATTGGATCTCCGAATGTTCTGCGGGAAAGTAGACGCATGGGTGTGTTTTTTTTTTAGAGTGTGGTAGCGTGCGTAATTTATTAAATTAGAATAAGAAGGCGGTGATAAAGTGATTTGCACGCCCTGAGTGCCGGCCGCTCGTTGTTTACCCTGTGTTGCAGAGTGTTGGGGGTAGTGACATCGCATCATGAGGAATAGTTAAGTAACATCACGCGTATTTGCCTCGACTACAAGGGTGACCACGATTTCGGAGACACTTCGCCACAAATAATGGTCCCTTCACTTGACGAGTAGGATCACCATCGCCATCACCGAGCGATTATGCGGTGTCCCCTTGGCGCGCCGTGTGTTTTATCTGCTTTTCTGTCATTCTCTGTTGCGCTCTTTTTCTGGGGAAGCCCGGAGAGTGCTCGTTCCATGGAGCATAGCGCCGCTGTATGTCTGGACACGTGATGTTTTAAGGCGAAAGCCTTATATGTCCCATCACGGGAAAAGGCGGCGTCGTTGTGCCCGAAAGATGGCTATAAAAAGACGCCATCAAGCACGCGCCGCTTAAGGTGAAAGCGGATGCGCCTCGGAAATAAAACAAAGAAAAGTAGGGCAACGCAGATGCTTCGTTACGAAAGCCGTGGAGCCGGTAGGTGCGCCGCGCCTGCGCAGTGGGGGACCGTCATGTCACCGCTGGGGCGCTGTGTGCGAAAGGTGCGCTTCGGACTTCATCTGTGCTCGTTGTGTGCTTCGTGCGATGGACCGTGAGGCCACCGCGCGGGACTATTATGCTTTCCCATTCCTACACCTCAGCCAACGAGGTAGAGGGCATTATAGTGATAAACTGGCAGCGGAAAGTGACCCCGAATCGGCCGCCGCCATGTTGCACATTTTTGACCACTAGTCACGAGACCTTATAGTTTTACGTCTAAATTTTAAAGAACCTACCGCGCACAAATAATTGGTTATGGATTTTAAATAACATTACCGCCAAGATAAGTTATGCTTCGTTTGTTTTAAGTCCAAAATGTGCTTTTAAGTAAAAAACTTGGTGCAGCTTTGCGATGCCTCCGCTATAGATGCCGTCAGCCACGTTCCTGTATTTTGGGTTTTTATCCGATCTAGACACTTATCTCCAGGGCTAACCTGTATCAAAAAAATAGTTTATCATGTTTTTTTACCGCGATCGCAATACAAATCTCGGCTCAGTTTTGCGTAAAAGCCTCAGGATTTGGTGCGGTCACGTGTCTAGTGGTCGAAATTGTACAACATGGCGGCAGCCAAGTGGAGTCACCTTTGCCTGGCGAACGGGATACCAGTTGATCGCTCTAAGCCCCTCTACCTCGTTGACTGTTAGCAGTCCTAAGTGTCCTCCTGTATTTTCCCCGTCGGGAGTAACAGGGAGGCAGTCAAGGATGATGTTCGGCTAGAACCGCTCTCCAAACAGGGAGGAGACAAGTGCTACGTCAGCGTCCTGATGGCAGTCAGCTTATCGACTTCCGTCCCTAGCTGGTGACGGTTATGGTTAGGTGCCAGCCACGTAACTCATTCGCTGTTGAAGAAAGCTGGTCGTCCTCAGACGTACAGACCGTGACCGCCAGATTCAATCCGACGCTTGGAACCCATTCCAACCGCTCGAGACCGCCACCGTAGCAACTACCGGAGTCCCCAGTCCCCAATTCATCTAGGCCAGCTTCCCGATGATTAGTAGCACTACGCCCTTCACTTCCATCCTCTGCTCGTTCTTCTTTTTTTTTTTTTTCCAGTTGCTTGCGTGTGAATTTCTTCTTTGTTCAAGTTGCTCTCTCGCGTGTCTCCGAGTTTCTTTTTCTCAGAACCGAACGACGAGCCAAGTCCCAGTTCCTTCCCCACTCTGATCCAGGAGAGTGTTGTCTTGTCGCTGGAGTTTTCTTCCTGCGGGAGAGGCGCGGCTTGCGCCGGCTTCCTGCAGCGTAGAAGGCGGGAGAAATCTTTCCCGCCCGAAGGAGCTTCCTGAGTTCGTCCCCGGCTCCTCTTCCTGACGTTGCCGCTGTCAGCTGCTGCGGGAGCCTAATTTAATGACCGGACAGGAAGGCAATCCGCGGACCGAGCTTGCGGCGTTTTGGGACAGCGTTTGGTTCCGGACATGGGAAGGGGAATTGGCTCGCCTCCGAGGTTCGAGTCCTCTTGCTTCGCCTTATTTGCCCGCCTTGATTCGATTCCTTCGACGGTAAACTAGCTGGGATGTTCGACGTGTGAACGACCCAGAAAATACAAAGGTACCCAGAACCACGTAATGTATTTTTACTGCAAAAACCTTCGGCTGAGTTTGCTGAGTGCTTTTTTTTTCTATTTGTGCCAGCGTTAGAATAAGCGTTGCATGCGTATGTCTACTAAATGCAACGCAGATATTGGCAATATAGTTTCGAAGGCGTGTTAGATATGTTGGAATAAGACAGTTGCATACCTACTCGAACACCAAGCGCAAAGCAAACCTTACAAAGCTTGGAACATATCTCTCAAACCTTAGACAGTGTTCGTTTGTATACCAGTGAAATATGTATGTCTGAAAACACACCGTTTACTTACAAAGTTGTATTTTTTGTTTTAGTCATTTTGAACGCATATAATAATAATAATAATAATAATAATAATAATAATAATAATAATAATAATAATATAATAATAATAATAATAATAATAATAATAATAATAATAATAATAATAATAATAATAATAATAATAATAAATCTTTTTATTTCCATTGATTGTGATGGTGGGACCCGAGGAAAGAAGTTGCAATATGCAGCTTGAGTGGTCGTCGGGCCCCTACGATGGTCAGCGGCAACAGAACGCAAATAAAGAAAATATACACAGAAAAAGCAACATTTGAATGTTACATAACTAAGCACTTGGTTTGTTAGGGAAGCAAATAGACACACGCAAAAAGCAACAATTAAAATTTACATAACTATGCACTTTGTCCTATTAATGTAGCAAAATAAAACAGGAAATAGAAATCAGGTCCAAATCAGGAGCAAAAATACAAACGCAATTCTTAGAAGATATAGAGTCAAAATCTACATCATTAATATATAAAAAAATTATTTAGCAAGTGTGGTAGGGCAAATTTACGCATTTGGAGACCATAGTTCGTTCGCTGAGTGGCCATCTTCCACTTCTCCACGCCGCGAGTGGGGTATGCTGGTGAATTTTCCTGCAAGCATGCAAGGTTCTCTAAAAAAACATGAGCCCCTTATTCTTTCCCTCCTGAAACTAGCGCATAGTCTATAATCGTATGACTAATAAATATTAATTATCTTAAAATTTCTAAATATTTCAGAAGTGTGAGCATCGTAAGGGACATTACATGTGCTCCTTAATATTGTTTTTTGTAACAAAAACAGTTTTTTTTTATTGGTTAGTGTCGACGAACCCCATACTAGATGGGATAATTTTAATTGAGAGTAGGATATAGAGGTACTAATTAGCAATTTAACATTCGTGGGCAACAAAGAACGGTTGCAGATTTAGGATCCCTATTACTCGGCATAATTTTGGAATAAGATAATTGATATGACAATCCCAGGACATGTTCTCATTAAAAAAATACGCCAAGAGCTTTGAAGGAACTAACTATTTTAAATGGACAAAAATTCAAACTCAGTGATCTAGATAAAACTACAGACTTGTTTTCTGGACAAAGAATGACTGCTTTTGGTTTAGTAGTGTTTACCTTTAAAGAGTAACTATCGCTCAAGGATTTTATCTTTGATGAAGTGTGGTTAGCCATATCTATTAAGTCATCACCTGTTTCGGAAGAGAAAATTATGCTAGTATCATCCGCGTATTAACAAATTTGCTTCCTTGTTTACGTTAACAATATTGTTTACGTATAAGTTAAAAAGAAGGGGTCCTAAAATACTTCCTTGCGGAACACCTGAGGTGATGGGTTTTTGCCGTGGACGAGTGACTGTTCATACATACAAATGGCTCGCGATATTGCAAGTGTAAAAGCAACAGTGCCTGTCTACGCATACCATACATTTCAATTTTTTTTAAATAAGACATTATGATTCGTAAAATCAAGAAATAAACTTAGCACTATTTTTTATTCTCAAAATGTTTCAAAATGATTTTTTTTTCCAGCTAAGTAATGCTGTTTCAGTAGAATAGTCCTTCCGGAAACCAAATTGAGAAGAGGTAATAAGATAAAAGGGAGGGCCATATTCCGGCCTATCAGGTTGCAGAATCGGGCATGATGGATGAGCAAACGCGGCCCATGTTCATAGTCGCTTTGACCATTTTGCCACGCTCGTCTGTCTAGCTATTGACACCGCAGCTGTGGCACCGCGGCCGTTGTTCATGCCTCTTGCATTGCGATTCCTTCTTCGAGGTGCGTTTATTAAGCTGTAAAAAACCTGACTCTAAAAACACTCACGCTTAACCTTACGACAACCGCCAGTTTTCAGCGTGAAACGGATGTCCTAGGTCCCTTCACGGCTGCAGAGTGCTAGGCTGAAGCAAGGCTCACGTTTAGAAGCGTGAAAGCGTGGAGAATATCCATTCTTAGAACACGCGTGTAATAATCGCTTTGCGTCACGTCTGCTAAGCACAAAAATATTTAGTGATAGTAAGTGCAGTTTATAAAAACACGAAGGCTTACGTGGGTCTCACGCAAAAAGAACTATCTCAGAAACGTGTCATACGTATGGAAATCATCGCAAAAAAAAAAGAAAAAGATTACAGGTGGGTATACCGAAAAGGCCACGAAATTGCATCAGATATGTTCACATTACTGAAATAAACTAACTAGATACCGTTAAGTCGTTACTTAGTCAAAGGGTGACTATAAGTACGTTACAAGTTACTGCGATTCAAAAGGAACGCGTTACCTCCACGTGAAAGTAACGTTTTATTTTCTCGCTGCTAGGAATGGGTCGTTTTTACGAAATAGTTGCCGCTTCCAATATTTGTCGTCGTTAATAATCCCACGCTTTTTAATGCGCTCATTCGGGGACAACTGTAGCTATACTGACACAGCTCGGGCACATCTTTTTATTGTATAAGTATCTAGCGTTTTTTCGTCGTGCAAATAACGGCCGCGACCTCGGGCAAGAACTAAGTTGGTACCCGTGTTGTGCACGTTCCCATCGAGATGGAGCTAAATACCGTTAATCCCTACTTAATCAAAAAAGTACCGAAAACACGTTAGTCGTTCTTTCTATCAACAAATAACAAGGTCGTTACTTCGTTAAAAAAAATCTAACTGCGTACAAATAACGTTTTACGTACAGTCTCCAACAATACGAACGACCCATTCGCATAGACAGTTTGTACGGCGTTGCCAAGCGCACGTTGGCCCAATACTCGGCGTCAACTATTTTGTGCTTCGTTGTCAAGGCTAGCGCAGTTCCTACTGTCCCCTTCGCACACACTCTCGTGCGAAGGGGACAGTTGGGGCGCTCGGGGAGTTTCGATAGCCTCGACAACGTAGCACAAAATAGCTGACGCCGAGTATAGGTACCTTAGTTTTAAGGCGAATACAAAGCAAAAAAAAAAAACAAAAAAAAACAGGAATTTATTTCTCAACCAACTCAGCGTGGGCCTGGCAAAAGCGAATCCTGTGCAGCCTGAAACCACATCGCCGATCGGGTCCTTCATCTCGTTGGAGACTGTACAAGTCTGATCACAATGCATGGACCTAAAGAACTCGAGTGTTCGCGTAGAGTACCGGGGAGACATGGCTCGAGGGTTTGGCGTCATCGGCGCACCCCCCCGCAGCGCGCTCGTTTCATACGGATGGACGTGGCGCAACTCGCTGCTTCCTAATCGCAGCATCGCAGCCAGGAAGGGTGGGGCGCGAGGACACCACTGGCGGTCTCCGGGACCAGATTGGCACGGCGCTCGGCGGTCTGCGCCTGCCCGCGCGTGCCCCGCGGGGCCATATGTCCCCCCGCATCGTCTACCGCGCCCCCCTCCAAATCGCTGAGTCAGCGAGTTTGCCCTCCCTCGTCGTTGACGGACTCCACCGAAAGCGAGCTGCACCGGCGGGCCAGAGTGTGCTGCGCTGCTCCGCGGGCGTACGCTCTCAATTGGAGAGGGTGAGATGGAGTTATCGGAGAGGGGGGGAGGGGCAAACCGGGATTCGGAGCTTGTTTGAAGCGTCTCTGAACCCACCGCGATGCGCAAGTTGGATTTGCTGGGAAGGTGCGGTCAGGTAAAGAGGGTCTGGGTTTACTTTAATTTTGCTTTTTTTTTTTCGTTCGGAGATTTATTGCGCTCGCTTCAGAAAGTTACATAATAAACCTGGACGCCATTCGAAATGTTCCAAAGGTACCGTACCTGAAGGAAGCTTCGAGTAAGTTGACGAAACAAATGTGTGGTTTAATAATAATAATAATAATTATAATAAAACATAATTGTGATGATGATCATGATGGTGGTGGTGGTGGTGCTGCTGCTGCTGATGTTTTATTTGTCTCGTGCAACAGAACAACCACTCGGTGGCAGTGTGGTGACATGCACAAAGTAAACTACCCCTATACAATATGTACTATCGCATCAAAATTCCACAAAAAATAACGAATTAAAAACATACGACAAGTACTTCAATATACATCAACGTGAGCCATCAGGCTATTTAAGCGAGTCGGCATTCTTAATATTGCTGTTAGTTTACATTGAGCAGATCGGTAGAGTATGCCTGAGCGAATACACGAGCCGGTGCATGAAACTGCAATAACAAAACCAAATCACAATCCAAGTGGCCGTGAATTACTTTTTAAAATAATAAATGATCACGACCAATCATTCTATTTGACAAGCTTTGTAATGAGACTTCATTCAGTATCTATAAAGAGTCAAAAAACATCCATCGAAATATCTATCGTACACAATGCGAGTAAAACGTATTTGCACTGTCGAGACGTGCTCCATCAGATGCCTTCAGAGAATTCCACTCTGTACTACAAAAACTCAAATCTGGTCTAACTCTTACCAGGTTGTAAGATTAGCGAACTACGCATACAGGGTTTAAGATATGACGCGTCAAGCGAGATATAATCCTTATCATTATAAGGGTAGAAGCAACGACATGGGTAAAATGACGTGAAAACGAAATATTGCTGTCGGAATAAACACCCAGGTCACGAATTTGTTGAGTTGAAGATATTCAATAGTAGTGTTTTCAAAAAGATATCGATAAGAAATTATTTCGAGTTGCCTGCACAGTCAGTATTTTTTGTGTTATTTATATTAATCATAGATAAGTCTTTTTTTAAGACAGATCAGTGAAACATCCTGTTTTAAAAGTGTGCAGCTATCTACCTAAGTGATTTTTAAAGAAAGAAAGAAAGCTTTTTTTAATATTACAAAAAAAAAAGCAACTGGACGTTATTTACGCACAAATAAATATCACCAATAAAAAAATGAGACGTTTACAATGCACTGAAATGCCGAATTAGAGCGCAGCTCTTGAGGAGGAGGAGGAGGGGAGGTTTCGCAGGGGAGGGTCACGTGTGACGTCAGACGTGACGTCGGAAGGGTAAATTTCTCCCGCTAAATTTAGCGGAAGAGTTTTCCCGGGCTGAGTGGCGTCACCGGTGACGTCACGAGGGTAAAAGTTTCCCGCTAAATTAGGCGGGTATATTTAGTGAAAAACTTTCCCGCCAAATGTAGCGGGAAATTAATGACGTCACGGGTGATGTCCTTAAGGGAAACGTCCCATAATGCAACTCGCGGTTACGCCGACGGCGACAGCGACGCCGCTCAAGCCGGAAACGTGCGCCTAAGAGCTGCGCTCTAAAACAAGAAAAATAAGCAGTTCAAAGTTTGACCAAATACCGTTGAGAATAATACAGGAAACTCCGGGGAAAAATGGGAGACGGAAGTAGAAAGCGATCCTGGCGGTATGGAGTGGACAACTCGCCACTTTCCCCGGAAATGAATCAAGTGGGTCTGGCTCACTAGAGAAATTGATAGTTCATGAAATATTCCCTTTTTTCGATGGAGCATAGGGAGCATAAGCTCGTGGTATTGGACCTCTTGGTATTTTGATGTCAAAATGCAGTATGTTGTATAGAATAGTCAAGATTTGTATAGCGATTTTGTACAATCTAAATAATTACTAACCTTTTCTGAGCTTGTTGATTTATTTGTTTTATTCCTACCGAAACATGTCTTATTAAATACCCTTGGCTCCAAGTGACCATAATTGGCAAGAGGCGTCAATTTTTTATGAGACCGACTTGAAATGGCTCTGGGTGACTAGAAGTGATTATTATTGATAATTATGTGATTTTTTGTTGCTTACTCTTATGAACGGCCTCAAGTAGCTTTAGTTGTAAGCAGTGATAGAGTGCAGGCGAGCTGGTAATTAATCGACTTCTTGGAAACCCTGAGATGGGGAATGATAAAAAAACGGACGAACACAACAAACTTTGTTGTGTTCGTCCGTTTTTTTATCGTTCCCCATCTCAGGGTTTCCAAGATGTCGAGCTTTAGTTGGCTATTAACATCTTCTTTGACGACATTGACCTTAAATGGCTGCCAATGGCTATTGATGAGATAATTGACAATTATCTATTTTGGCGTTGGTGAATGCATACGGTTTCAACTGGCTATTATTGGCTATCAGCCTCCACTTTTATATATATTTCATAGATATTGCTACAAATAATAATGAGTAATGGAAACTGAGCTATTTCTGTTTATAAACTGGAATGACTTTAGGTGGCTATTGTTCGCTATTAGATTATATTTCTGACCAGATTGGCTCAATGGCTACTAATGACTGTTAATCAGTATAATAGCAATTATCTGCTGTCTGAGTGTTTATGAATGAGAATGGCTTCAAGTGGCTATTATTGGCTAGAAGCACTTATTTTCGAATAGATTGGCTGCAAATGGCTACAAACCGCAATTAGTAAAAAACTGTTGCTTGAAGTATTTTTATATTTACGAAATGGAATGGCTTCAAGTGGATAATGTTGGCTATTTGTATTTATTTTTCACCAGATTGAATTGAAATGGCTGCTGGTGGATATTGATGAGATTATAGTGACTCAGACAGATGCGCTAGGCCCGCAATGCTGGCTATCACGAGCGCCAGCCTCTGCCAGCGCTCGTGGCTTGGGAGCCAGGGAAATAAAAGAGAAAGAAGTTGACTCTAGCCAAAGCTCTGGTTCGGACGCCTGCGTTTTTCCTCCGGCGTTATAGAACACCGCCGACAAGATCATTAAACAATTATGTGCTATTTCGGCGCTTAAAAATGAGTATGGCTTCAAGCGGCTATTATTGGCTTATGCATCAAATTTTAGATAAATTTGATTGAAATGGCTACAAATGGCAATGAGTGACTAGTGTTGATATATATGGGCGTTTTAGTGTTTACTAACTGGAATGACTTTAAGTGGCTATTGTTGGCTATTTGCATATATTTCTGACCAGATTGGCTTCAAATGGCATGCAATGGCTATTATACTTCGTCTCACCCTAGCATGGACTAACCGCGAAGGCTGAGCTAGCGCGAGCGGCCAGCCTTGACTGCCTTGACTAGAGCACTTGCTGCACGAGCGCTCGTGCAGCCGCCGTGGCTTCATTCAAAGCGACTAGCTCGCACTTTTAGCACGCGCGGCTAACAATTGTCCATACTAAGGTGAGACGAAGTATAGTAAGTATAATTGACAATGATGGGCTATTTCAGTGTTTATAAATGAAAATGGCCAGAAGTGGCTATTGCTGGCTATAAGCATTTATTTTTATTGCAATGGATTGATTTGGCTACAAATGGCTATAAGTGACTAGTGTTGATAGTTATGAGCGATTTTTGTGTTTAGCAACAGGAATGACTTTAAGTGGCTATTGTTGGCTTTTATCATCTATTTCTGACCAGACTGGCTTCAAATGGCTAGCAATGGCTATTGCTAGTTTAATTGACAATTATGGGCTATTTCAGTGTTTATGGATGAAAATGGCCACAAGTAGCTATTACTGGCTATAAGCATTTATTTTTATTGCAATGGCTTGATTTGGCTACAAATGGCTATTGGTGACTAGTGTTGATAGTTATGAGTGATTTTTGTGTTTACCAACTGGAATGGCTTTAAGTGGCTATTGTTGGCTTTTATCATCTATTTCTGACCAGATTGGCTTCAAATGGCTAGCAATGGCTATTAGTGAGTATAATTGACATTTATGTGCTATTTCAGTGTTTTTGGATGAAACTGGCTACAAGTGGCAATTACTGGCTATAAGCATTTAGATTGGCTTAAAATGGCTACAAATAGCTATTAGGGACTAGTGATGATATTTATGGGCATTTTAATGTTTACTAACTGGAATGACTTTTAGTGGATATTGTTGGCTATAGCCTATTAGCATCTATTTCTGGCCAGATTCGCCTCAAATGGCTTGCAAAGGCTATTAGTGAGTACAATAGACCGATCTCACCAGGCGTTGCGCGACGCCACCGCTGCCGCGGTGCATGCTGGTACCTGTAGTTCTCCCCAGTTTTCCGGCCGCGTCAATGCGCATTGTACGCCCGCCCGGCGTTTGGAAATTTTCGGGTTAGCACGAGACGTTTAGCCAGGTGTTTACTCACGGTTTTCAATGGGTGGCTTCACCCGTTGTATGCAACGGTGCTACAATACCAGCACCAGGCAAAAAGGAATCGGATATTATGTCTTCCCAAAAGAAAGCAGCACGGCAAAGAAAGGTAAACAGAGCCGGACAGAGCGGCAGGAAAAATAGCGTTTTTCCATTTGTTTCGCAATTCGCTTCATAATTTATATCCACCTATTGCACGTCAGCTAAAAAGTGTAAGATTACAGGGCACGAGACACACAGCGTGCCGAAGTGTTCCGTACGTTGGAATCTCTCTGAGCATTCGCTCCGTAGCGGTCTATTCGTTGGCCTATCTCCACTAAGTTTGGTGAGGCCGTTTTAAATACACTTTTTGCTCAATGAATTTTGGTGGTTATAACTGTTAATGTGACGACATGTTTTAAGCACAACTGTGCCGCAAAAGATCAAGACAATCACTAAAAAAAAAGCAGTGATTCTTGATACGCATCACTGGAAATAATATAACTTTTTTTTTGGAAGCGGTTTTCATTTTTTTTATACAAAACGTAAAAAAAACACGTAATGAAATTTAGAAGCGCAACACTTACCGGCAGAAATGTAACAAACGAGCCTAACCTATTTTGTGGTGGTCCATTAGGCTGGCGCTACTGATCCAGAAGAAGCTTCCAACGTCGGGCGACTCTTAGCGTTCGGAGCTAGTGCAAATAAAACAAAACTGAATAGAAACTGTACACGAAAAATCATCTCCACCCCAAGTTTTCAGGTATCTTGCATGATTGCTTCTTTTTGAAAGATGACAAATGTTACGGTGCATCAGGCATGGCCTTTCTGTAGATCATTTCTTCTCTGTGTGCAGGCTTTTCTCCGTAGTTCATATGTACCCTGTCGCACAGGCTGTCAACCAGAATGAAACAACTTTTAGAAAAATATCGCTCACCGAAAAAGTCTATTTAGCTCCTCTTACTTCATTGTTGATTAAACGTTATGCACAAGACTGAACACTACCAAGCTCAGTTTTTCACCAATACATTTGACGCTGTTCCACGGTGCTACACAAAGCCGATGGTCTCTCGAATTTTCTTGTTCTTTGCCATTCAACTAGATGTTCAGTTTCCAAGTTAATTGAGATATCCGAGCAGCCGGAAAGCTCGAGTAGTGGCGTCGTCGTTTTTTTTCCTGCGGCCGCAGTGGGACCACTGCTTGAACGGCAGTGTGCTCACGCGTTCACGAAGACGAAGAAGCAGACGACGCCGAAGCAGACGACGCCGAAGCAGACGACAAAGCGATTCTAAAGCGATAAGACGACTGGAACTGCTTTTCTGCGCTTGCTGACAAATTAAGACATCACAACCAACACAATTTTATGAAGTACAGACATGCAGGAGAATCCAAGCTGATACCGGGGTGTTCCAAACGATAATGTACGATGTACGCGCAGCCCTATGTAGCTGGGAAGCCGGAAAGCGATGACTACGAGTAGCATGGCGGCGGCACCACTTCCGGGATGCGCGCGCCTGCGCAGTTCGCTTGGTGACATCGGTCTATTGACAATGATGTGCTATTTCAGCGTTTTTTGATGAAACTGGCTACATGTGGCTATTACTGGCTATAAGAATTTAGATTGGCTTAAAATTGCTACAAATGGCTAGTAGTGACGAGTGTTGATATTTATAAGCAGGTTTTATGTTTACTAACTGGAATGGCTTTTAGTGGCTATTGTTGGCTATTAGCATCTATTTCTGGCCAGAGTCGCCTCAAATGGCTTGCAATGGCTATTAGTAGTATAATTGACAATTTTGTGGTATTTCACAGTTTATGGACGAAACTGGCTTCAAGTGGCTATTATTGACTATAAGCATTTATTCTTTATTAAATTGGCTTGAAATAGCTATAAATAGCTATTAGTGGCTAGTCTTGATAGTTATGAGCAATTTTAGTGTTTACTAACCGGACTGGCTTTTAGTAGCTGTTGTTGGCTATTATCATTCATTTTTGACCAGATTGGCTTCAATGGGCTAGCAATGGCTATAGAAAGTATAATTGTGGATATTCATGAATAGCCATTCATAGCCATTCAATGGATATTCAAGAATAGCCATTCAATGGATATTCACGAATAGCCATTCATAGCCATTTGAAGCCAGTCTGGTAAAAAATATATGGTAATAGCCAAAACTTGCCACATGAAGCCATTTCAGTTTGTAGACAAAGAAATATATGCTAATTATAAATACTAGTCGCTTTAAGCCATTTGTAGCCAATTCAAGCCACCCAGGTCAGGAACAGATGATTATAGCCAATAACAGCCAATCCAAGCCAACCAATTTAAGAATAGATGCCTATAGCCAATATTATCCAGTTGAAGTCATTCAAATCTTACACACTCAAATTGCATAAATTGTTAATAATAGTCGCTGATAGACATGCATAGACATTTCGAGCCGATTTGGCCAAGAACTGCCCATAGCCAATAATAGTAGACACTTGAATCCATTCATATTCAAAACTTCATGAATACTATGTCACTAATCGTCACTAATGTTCATTCTGAAGCGATGTAAGGTGATATTGTTAAGATGATATGCTATTGCTAACAATAGCCACTCGAAGTCATTTTCATTCATAAGTATAGAGTAGCAGAATATTGCGACCAATAAGCACTCATATCCTTTTTTTCGCAATTCGAGCCAACCAGGTTAATAACAGATGCCTATAGCCAATAATAGCCATTGGAAGCCAACTCAGCCTGCATAAAGGTAAATAAGTCGAAATAGTGACTGATCATCATTGATAGTCACTAGAAATCATTTGGACCCCAAATCTGCCATATTATTTATAAACATGATAATATAGCCAATAATAGCCATATGAAGCCAAATCAGTCTGCACACAATCAGGTAAGTCGAAATAGTGACTAATGGCCATTGATAGTCACTAGAAGTCATTGGGACCCCGAATCTGCCATATAAATAAAAACATATGATTGTATAGCCAATAGTAGCCATTGGAAGCCAACTGAGCCTGCATAAAATCAAATAAGTCGAATTAGTGACTGATAGTGATTGATAGCCACTAGAAGTCATTTGGACCCCAAGGCCGCCTTATAATTTATAAACATAATCATATAGCCAATAATAGCCATATTACGCCAACTCAGTCTGCACACAATCAGATAAGTCGAAATAGTGACTAATAGCCATTGATAGTCATTAGAAGTCATTTGAACCACGAATCCGCCGTATAAATAAAAAATATGATTGTATAGCCAATAATAGCCATTAGAAGCCAACTCAGCCCGCACAGAATTAAATAACTAAAAATTGTGACCAATAGTCATTAATAGTCAGTATAAGTCATTTGAACTCCGAACCTGCCATATAATTTATAAACATGATCACATAGCCAATAATAGCCATATGAAGCCAACTCAGTCTGCACACAATCAAATAACTCAAAATAGTGACCAAAAGTCATAAAAAGTAACTAGAAGTCATTTGAACTACATATCTGCCATGTAAAATTTTGATCAAAAAGCCAAAATTAGCCATTGAAAGCCAACTCAGTCCGCGCGCGATCAAATAACTCAAAATAGTCACAAATAGTCATTGATAGTCATCAAAAGTAATTTGGAACCCAAATTCACCATGTAATTAGGAAATAAAATCAAATATCAAATAATAGTCATTCGAATCCAATCTGAGACATAACCTTACAAATATCACGAAATGGTAACTAATTGTCATTAAAGTCTATCACAAGTGGAACTACCTAATAAACAGCTGCTTGGTCTATATGACTCGAAACAGCTTGGGATATTGGCCCAGAGCCATTACAAGCCCTTGGAAGGCAATCTAGTTTGTACTCGCCCAAATAACTCAGAAGTACAATCCGATAGTCATTGCAGTCATTAGAGGCTAACCAGGCCCCCAAAACGACAGGTAATACTGAACCGGACACTATTTCTACTTCCTTATAAATACTGGCTCTTCGTTAAACAGCCAATGTAGCATTTACTGGCTGTAATTACTACGTTGTGTAGCATTTCCAGCCTCATTGGAAGTGAATCTCATATAATTTAAAATAATGACCCATGGAGCAATTACATATTTGAATGGCTGTGCTTTATTTCTAACTGCAAAGAGCCAGTCACTACCGCTAGTAACAGCCATAGCATTTAGAGTGATGCATAAACTGTCAACTTAATAGAAAGTGACTAATTGCCAGTAGGTCGTTTGTACCAGGTGTAATACATAGGTTCATATAATCTAAATACTTACTGCTAATATGAAACGCACCTCATTTTTAGAAATACCTTGTATCAGCTCTTGCTCAATTGAAATCGGCACGCCGATTTGCCATATATTCACAATTCCTGATAGTATGAAGAGAAAGAATAGTGTAGTGAATGACTGTTATCCTTTTAATTTCGATAGAAGGGTATGCACTTGGGCTAGTTGGTGATCCATGTGTTTAATTTCGAGCTCATAGTTTACCATCCCACACCGAGAGATGGCAGCACTTCTGTGTCTCCCGACAACCCCATGTATTTTGGCTCGAGTTTCCAGTATTGGTAGTCAATGGTATTTGGTTTGACCCTTGAGGCACATCTGAAGTCGTTACCAAACGTCTGATATCCTATATTCCACACACTTGCACGACCAATACCCCAGGCAGACGGCACCCTAAAGCTCATTTTCGATAAATATCCTTTACGCTAAAGGATATTCTTTACAGGAGCTGTAGTCACACGGCAGGCGAAATGCTATTTACGACGGATATTGATTGCTTCGGGGCTGTCCACACGGAGCTGAAACCGAAACCAAATATATTCTATATTTGCAGAGTCGTTTAAGGCATTACAAGTTAATAATGTTTATTCTGTTAACAATTTTTGGAACGCAAATAATTCAGATAATTAAAATAAAACATTCGCAGACAACTTCCTTGTCATAGCCAGACATTCGTAACCACACGACTACGCTAAATTTAGAGTGTACTATACTATTGCCTGCTCTTCGAATCCTTGAAATCATTGAAAATTGTATCTTGCCATAGTGAAAACCTGCACATTGTTTTTACCTGAGTTTAATGCTTTAAAACGGCAATACCTGAATGAAGAGAGAGAGAGAGCGCAAAAGAGATGGCGAATCTGAGACGCGTGAAGAGGAAGACGACATTGATCGTCTGTGACATTGTTAAGATTTTATTGGCAACGAAAGGCTTTCATGTGTTACAGTAGCCTTAACCAAAGCCTGCAAATACCATGCGGAGGTCAGTCCATCAAAGTTGTAACTGCAGGGAGTCAAAATTATGCCCTAACTTGCCTTCAATGCCATCTGCGCGTACTGTCGAGAGTAAGCTTCCTTGTACTGAAGTACACTAGCGAGCTCCTTTTTATAAAAGGACACTTTAGGGGAAGGAGAATTTACGATGCCGTGTGGCCGGAACTCCTTCTTTTTTAGAAGATCGTCCTTTCTACTAAAGGAGCTTAGGTGGTCTGTCTGACAGGGGTATCAGGCAGTCTGTTAGATAGCTAAGACACTTTTAGAGTGGCAATTCTGTGAATGATGTAGCATTGCTACAACATACAAAGAAAGTTTATATAACAGCAATTTGTGGTTAACATTATCAAAATCGTTTCATATATTAAAATAGGCAATATCAACTTATTCCCGCCATCAAACAAATGACACCTTATATTCAAGAAGTGTACAGAATTTGTTTTTAACGACGTTTCCAAAATCGTGTTGAACGGTGCTTAGTTTCTAACTCAAGTAAAAAGGAAACCGGGGGTGTATAGTCTCTCAGAGACTTTCGGGAAAGCACACAGTAACGAAACGAGGCAATAATTATTTAGCCTTTGTCGTGTTGTACCACCAGCCTTGTATTGCGGTACTATAATTGACGTTCGCTAGAAGGATGAAAAAACACCGTTTGACGGTGAAACATTAAATACATGCGTCAATATTTCTTAAAACTAAGGCGTGCTTTTGAATTGTTTGTGAGCACTACATTCACTAAGTAGCTTTGAAAGACATTGGATACGTTTTCAAACGAAGTTATGTGATTAGAACTAGGTCCCAAATTGATTGTCTTGGACTCTTTTTTTTCTTCTTTTTTTACGAGCGCCCGACATAGAATACATTTTTTGCGCATATAACATTTTGATTTCTTTCGAGAGCCAAAATGTATATTTTGAATTAAGGTGTCAATGCAGGCGAGTTGGTTCATAACTTAATAAATTAAAAGCATCGCGAAAAAAAAAACGCAGAGACAAAGAGAGAAGCACACAGGACGAGCGCTGAACTATACACTCAACATTTATTGAAAAAGCGGCTCGAACAAGAAACCACCCTAAAATCAAACAACGCCGTACGACGATGACATGTCACTTAACAGGCATCGATAAAATTTATATATTTTTTTAATGTAGGTAAATTGAAGGCTGGCTTACACATTGCCTCGTGCCTGCTTTTTCTAGTGCATGAGCCTCCAGCATCTCTCTTTCCATTTTGGTGCGTCCCCTGCCAATGATTCGTGGTTGTTATCGTCTTTATTTTCTCTCATTCGTTACTACAGTGACCATAGCTTTCTGGTCGCTGTGGTCCAACGCGGTCGGTTGTACTGCTGTGCTAGACTCGTTCTTGCCAAAGGCCAAATCTATACACGACCGTTGACGCGTGGTCGGCACACTGACGTCCGTGTAGCACTCAATTCCAAACCGTTCCAACAGGAACGACACAATCCACTTGCGGCTTCTCGTCGCTTTCGCGTCCATTCGCGTTTTGGCTCTCGTTGTCGCTCTTTAAGGGCACGTTCTTCTTCGGAGCGAACTATACGTGCGCCCTGCCCATAGCAAGTCCAAAGTGCAATTGCTGATAACGTCGCTAGGGCGATGACTGGTTTAGAAGACAACGAGGAACTACGATTGATGGAGACAATGACGTTTTATTTCATTCTTTTCAGCCCCTCCAGTCGGGAGCGAAGGGGCACCGCCGGCGCATGAGTGGTGTGAAGAGCGGCGACCGCGCTGCGAATTCTCGATCTACACGCTCTGTCCACGCACGCAAAAGTTTTCAGAACCTAGCCATAGACAGCTTCGCTGTAAAAAGCGGGCGCGATGCACTGCGTAAGCCAGCCTTCAATTTGCCTACATAAAAAAAAAGAAATAGATTTTATCTATGACTGATGAGTGACTCGTCATCGTTGTACGGTGTTGTTTGGTTTTAAAGTAATTTCTTGTTAGAGCCTTTTTTTCTTTTCAATGAATGTTCAGTTAATAGTCTAACGCTCATCCTGTGTGCTTCTCTATTTGTCTCTGTCTTTTTTGTGCGCTGCTTTTAATATCTTGGGTATATTTTGGACCTAAAGGCCCTTGGCAAATAGAAGTAAACAAGTTTGAGTGCATTTTTTACTATTTCAATTAAAGATTCAGTCGCAGGGTCTACACACTCATCATTAAGAACCATTTTTAGTCCCGTATAAACGTATATAGCGTGTACCCAGGTGATAGGGCCCCATCAGAAGGCAATCTTGCCTTGTTTTGCCCTAGCCTCTTAGACTTTTCGTTCCGTTCGAAATACAGAATGCAAGGAATAGTCACCCCTGCGGTAGTCTTAAGTTCTAAAGATTGTCGTGCACAGGACCTCCCCGGCAAACGAAAACCTACGATGAAGAGCGGGCGAAATACGTCAGGTTATTTATGAGGATCAATAACTGATATCTTCAATGGGTGCATTAGAAAAAAAAAATCCAGAACATTGCCAAAATTGTTCCTTGTTTTAACTGATCGGGCTAAGTAAATCCCTTGAAACTAAAAAAAGAATCTAAGACGTGGCTCACTTTTACTGTTCTTTTAGTGCTTCCACTTGTGATTACACCAGTCGATCAGTCCAAAGCAGGGAGGTAAAATTGGAACAAATATGTACAAAAACCTACGAACGTTTGAACAACAAATCGATTTTTCAAAGTTTCGAAACTTTTAAAAATCAATATGTTGTTCAAGCGTTTGTAGATTTTGGCCTTGTGCTGCTTGTTTCTTTCCCTCCGGCGTATTTTTGCGTTGTTTAAGCCCTATTATATATAACGAATACTAACTAGCTTCGTTCTCGACCTTATTACCGTCTGTAGATGGTTGTTGGCAAACACACTAGGATTTTAGAGCGGAGGAAGTAGTAATTTACTATTAGATGTTTCATTCGATTTCTCATAGTAGTTTTATCTAAACAGACTCATCGTAGGATTTCAGACCCCCTCTAATAAAAAAAATAATAACATTTTTGAAAATAAATAAATAAAAGACGTTGTAAAATCGAAATTTCTATGACCCACAATAATAGCTGCCAACTTTTGACAACGCTTTGGTGGCAACACATTTCGTTAAATAATAAATATTTTCAGCAGAAAGACGGCGCCTAGCAGCGAACGTAGCAAACCACTTTGGGGAAAGCAGAGACACGCGGGATAACCCTACGAGAGCTACTTTCTCGTTTTTCAGTGTTTTCGAGCAGGCATTGCTAAAGCTAAAGCAAACAGCGAAGCAATCAACGCACTCTGCTTGGGGCTCATTTCGTTCCGATTCATATGATCGTATTATTCAAAGCGTTGTGGGCGCCAGATTGTCACGTGGGACAAATCTGCGGCCGCCGGTAATGCGGATCCCCTCGTAAAACGGGAGCCCCCCCCCCCCCCTCTAGCCAAGTAACGGGGCCACGGGGACGGGGAGAGGGACGCCCCTGGATTGGTTTCGCGGGGCTCGTTTGACGCCGAGCCGGGGTTTCGCCGAAAGCCGGGGATTAGCGGCTAAGCCCCGGATGACAGCCGAATGAATAGAAAGCATCTTGGGCCTCCCATCTCCTCCAATCAACCGCTCCGCTGTGCTCGTCGCTGGTTTATCGCATGACTCATATTCGGTTAGCACTCGACCCAGTGTACCGCAGGGGACGGCTCTTTGCAGCGAGGAGTGGCGGTGAAATAGAATCAAAAAAAGGCGAGCGTTCGCCGCCGTCCTAGGCCCTGTAGTACTGTTGAAATTTCGGCGAGTTGGCTGTGCATTAAAAAAGTAAAAACAGCGCGAAGATGGACAATATACGAGACGTGCACAGTGAGATAACTGTGTTACTTTTTCTCGTCCTTCCTTCGTGTTGGCGCTATTTGTTTTTTTTAGCTCCGTACTTTTTGAAAAGTTGGCGATTACCCGTTATTGTGTTGTAGATTGTATCTTAAAACTAATTCCTAGATGTCGTGCATGAAACGCTTCCTTACTGCATACGTCGCCTCAGCCATTGGCATAAAAAATGTGTTGGAAAACGCCTTTAAACATCCAGCTCCTTTTTTAAGCATTTCGAAAACAGCAGCTGCAGCAACGCTGGCCAGTTGTCAAATTGATTTCGCCTCTCGGCCTATGCCCAGGTGCGGCGTGGCTTCTTGTCAAGGCCACACTTCCGCATGGCGTGTCAGCACGCCTGACACTCCAGCTGCGTCACCCGCAGCGTCGGGAAGACTTGTGCAACGTCTTCGGTGAAAGTGTTTTATGTGTCGGCCTAACTTGGTGCCCAAAAAAGGGTTAACTTGTTTCGCGCATTATTTCTTGCTTATGTATGTACTTTCATTTTTTTTTCATTTAGTGGCGATGAATAATTCTGAAAATAAGGAAGCCTGACGCCGACGTCGCTGCAATCATCGATGAGGTGTTCGAAATATAAAACCCAAAGAACTTCCTCTGAACGGTTTTGGCACAAGATCTACGCTATTTTAAGAACATAAAAGGCACCTGATGGAATTACTATTTCACTTCGTCCCCCCCCCCCCCCCCCCCTCCTTTCCCGAAAGTAAAACCTGCGTACGGCGCTGATGGAGCCACATGTAATTTTAACGTTAATGGAGCTACTAGTTACTTATATATCTCTGAACTGCATGTAATGTTTGCCAAACAAGGGGGGCCAGTAAACCAGTTATTTTTGTGTTGTCAAATCTGCTAGCTCATCAAGCTTATCGAGCATTGATGCTGCCAATTTGTGAAGCTGTAACCGCATTCTTCCAATATTACCAAAGTTGATGAGCAAGATGCTATTTATTGTACAGTGTGACAGTGTCAACATTTTATGAGTCATATCTGATTTGCTCGTGAGTGTCCGGATAAGAACACCATCATTCTGCAGGAACTACATGTGTAAGCACCTGGTTGCGATTTTATTGCACATTAGTTTAAAAAAAGAGTTTCATGTGCTGTTCACGCATCTGCAGCAGAAATGTAAGAAGGCAGAGAAAGGGGCTGTCAGCAAAAAACATGCTCCGTAAAAGATTGTTGTCCTCTTGTGTAAGAAAAGTGAGATGGAACTTTTATCAATAAACAAATTTCTTAATGAATTGTTTGCCTGAAACACCTTCCACCGGCACCGAAAGGCATCCTGTTAAAGGCCTGTATTATCTAAATTTTTTGCCATCATCTTCGCAGACCGAGTATGACCAACAGTGTGTCACATAACAAAGCATGAAGTAAAATGCCAGCCTGAGTTAAAAAGAAACAAAACAAAACAAAGGAAGGTTTAGAAACCAGCCATTTTCTTTGTGAAAAACATACACAATTTTAAGTTTTAACAAATTTATTGTTATGCTGGAGGACAAACAGCACCACTTGACGACGGCATCATAACCAATCGACGGCATCATGGCCATGGTCGAAAAGGGGCTTGGTCACTTTTCGTTGCCGTCGATGCTGTCGTCTTGTTCCGCACAGCCAAGCAGGCTTTCGACTGGTCATGATGCTATAGATTTCCGGCAGGTGAGAAAATTTCGTCTTAAGCCGAAAGATAATCTTCTTTGGGTGAGCAAGAGCCTGGCTTTCTGGGCCCGTATGCACCCTTTGGTCAAATACAGTAGACGCTGTCTCCATAGATCATCGTTACTTATCTGGTCGGTTGTACCTTCAACGGAATCCTTGATGCTCTTCGCCACGCAAAGCTTGCGTCTTCGCTTTAGATTAACAGATGATGTCCAAGTGGCCCCTTTTTTGGTCGATACCATTAGCAGTGTCACGTCACCAATCAAGACTCGAAAGTCCCTCAGTATTCTTTTATTGTGGTAGCAGTTTTCCACAAACAGAGTTTGGTGGCCTACCCTTAGGCAACAGCAGGTAAGATAGTTGAGCAATATGAGCGTTCCTTGTCCCTGACGTGCCCCCCAAGGGCCATACAGAACTCTAGCAAATTGCTAAATTTCACATAAGGTGCCGCACAAGTTTTGTTTTACACTCTTTTGGGATACATGGCCAACTCGCTAATAGTTCAATTGTTCGCTTCATCTTGATGCTGTAAAGGATCTTCAAGAGAAAGAGCCATGCCAGTGAGTCGAGGGCTGTGTGTATAACTTTTAGTCGGCAATAGTTGAAAGTTATTTTGAACCTCCTTAAAGTGTCAGAACATGGAAGTGAAAAGTTAAATGATGATAAAATAAATGTTGCAAGATGTCCTTTTCCTAAGCCTTTATCACCTAGAGTACATGTTCGTTAACCAAGGTGGCAGTTAGCCTCGTGCTAACTCCCATCTAAAAAAATAATAAACCGCAAAACAGCAGTAATCACAGCGACCTCAAAGCAAAGGCCCGCAGACGAGCATACGGGAACTACAGTCACTCACTCAACGCCAACACCGAAGCCGAACGCAAACACAAACGCCCGGGCGTAGCCGGGATACAGGACGCTTCAGGATGGATGGATGGATGAATGGATGGCAGCTATTCCCTTTGAAATGGGTGGTGACAGGAAGAATCGACAGCAGCGCCCCCGTCGGCTTCCGGGACAACCGACAAACACCGCCTCATTTCGAAGCATAAACGAGAGGGGGTGGTGAGCTCACTACCCCCTTCTAGGCTAGTGTAATCTAGCCGGGGATCTGTGGCCAAGTGATCTAGCGCACACCAGCTCGGAGCACGTGGAGCGAAAGCTCGCGCTGCAGGGCCCAGGGATTCTGGGTTTAACCCCCCCCCCCCCCTTCCCCGTTTTACGTTTTATTATTATTACTTAACATTACTACCTTGCCCAAAGCGCCGTGGTAGGAGAGGCACAACGATACAAATAATAATAAGAACACAATTGAACATCAGGGATGGTGAACACCAGGGACGCGAAGGTAATGGGACAAGAAGGGTCGCCCATTGAGCGGCATGTGCAGCGCAATCGCGTGTTTATGGCCACTTACTATGATTTTTCGCTCAATGGGACAAGTGAGACTTTCGTCTTAATAAAAAAAAAAAATGAAGACATCTCTGGAGTTGAAAAGAAATTCAGTCCGACTACCCTAGGGCAGCCTCCTCGTACAGCTCCTGGAGGGACTACACCATCGATCAGCTGCTCTGCGGCACACTGAGGAAATCCGCCCTTTTGGTCGGTGCATGAACTACATTTCTCTTTTTTATAGATAGCTTCGTTATCTGTTCCTAACTGCCTTTTCGTTTCTTTGAGAGACTTCTTGCATTGATTCTTTCAGCACCAGACAAAAAAAGCATATTAGCGGTAACATTCCTCATTCGGCATTAAGGCTGTGCTCTCAGTATTAGGAGCGTGCAACACCTAAAAGGGACGTGCTGCTCCGCATTGACACCTGGTTGGCAGTGCCACCAACGACAGCACTTGTGTTACATCACATAATGAAGCGCTGCCCTCTCCGACCTCTTCTAATGCACCCGCTGAGATTTAAAGACAGCTGCATTGATGTTTTCATGCTTTGCGCCGAAGTTCTCGTGTCGAGTTTTACCACTTTGCACTGACCCAAGAGCATGAAGTTTCACCACTTTGTGCAGGTTTATGGGAGAATCAGCCGACAAGGAGGAGCGCCTTGGTTGCTCGGTGGGCTGATGTTTGCTGGTGTGGGCGCATATTTGCAACAAAGGTACTCGCACAGTTTTTTTGGTGGTTACATTTTGCAGTCGTGAATATGCGTTAGTTGTAACTTTGTTCATCGCATTGTTTGCTGAGGGATGAGACTGCAAATCAGCCCCTATATGACTGCCAAATGGATTTAACATATTTGCTGTGGCAGAAACAAGAGACCATACAGTTGCAATTAGTTATCTTGTATTTTGAGCGTTGAGAGCATGAAACAATTTTATAGTTTCCTCTCGTGTATTTTTTTATTGTTTCGTTTAACATCTCTTTAATCCGAATGCTACTCCTGGATATTTGTCACTAAAATGAATCAATCCTCGTAGTGACTTGAATGAAGTTAATATTGATAAATTGTTTCGTTTCCAGTTAATTTGCATTTTCGCAGTGGCCGCAGCTGCAGCTGAGGAGCTTCCTCTGCCCAGACTAGCCTACACTTACGCTTGTCACAACCACTGCGCCGAACTTCGATGCCTTTGTGGAAGAAGCAAGGGTGATTTTGTCCTGTAGACGTCTGTGGAGCCATCGAGAAGACAAAGGGTTTTGTCGCTCTCCAACGCCTGGTTGCACCACAGAATAGCCATGGCGACGAGTACCGTTTGTCAGTCTTTTAAAAGAAAGGCTGAAAAGGATAGACGCAGAGGCAATGCCTTATAACAGTGGGGCTCTGCTTAATGCCGTGCTTCGGAAAACCACGTTTCAGTCGGCCTCTATGCAGCACATGCTTAAAATGGGACCTGCCGGAAGGGCGAAGTATGCTGAAATTCTGGAGAAGCAGGGCCACACATGCATTGTGGCAGACAGGGGCCTTTTGGTCTGGAATGATTTTTTCCTGATGGACTGCAGCGTTGATGGTCTGGTGATCTTTACTTGTGCGTGCTGCGAAGGGAAAGCCTCGAGTACTAGAAATGAAATGTCTTCGCGCTGTTGCTTCTGAATTTACCAGCGAACAAACCAAAACCGCCCTTCTACACCGAGGTTCAAGTACAGATGGAAATAACCAACATCCCTTTGTGCGACTTTTTTGTTTTTGTAGGTCATGAGGAGTGGAAGCTACTTAACATGCCCTTTAAGGCTGCACATTTTCATAAATATGCAGCTGAAGGTTGTCAGCTGTACGATAGGTATATTTTCGAAACATTAAAAAGTTTGTCGCAATGATACTTCTGGTAGTGGAGCTTTGAGTTTTCCCTGAAATTCCAGGGTTGATGACAGGTTCTCCGGGGGTCCGATTTTGTTCATGGCGATATCTAATTTGCCTCTTGCGGAGCGAACAAAGATAGCGTTTGTAGAGTATTAATCTGCTAACGCGAGCGAAAGGAAGCAGTTCTTCTGCTACGAAGCGCCATTCGCAGACAGGAAATATAACAACGAAACTCCGTGCATTGCCTGCTAAGAGACCAAAAAAGACAGTCATCTGCTACGAACCGAGTGCTGTGGCGAAGTGGAATTGGACACAGGCTGAAATTGTGATTGTTTGCTTTTTTACGTTTGTAGTCATTTACAATCCGCGCTTCGTTTGCAAGTCTTAAGTTGTGTTGTCGTTCACAAGCTGACATTGATCGGTAGGTTAAGGAGTAGTAAGGACAAGCACATCGGAGGCCGCGAGACCTCTCTCACTATTTCTATGTTGGTGAGATGTTCTCATAAAATATAGCCCAATTGTGAACTCGCGAATGGGTCCAAAATGTCCTAATGGTTGATTATGTTCAACCTGTGGCGTCATGTCTAATCGAAAGCCACGAACACTCTTGCTCTCACCTTGACAAAAGTCAAACCCAAGGTGTTTGTGTCGCAGACAAATGTAAAACTCCCATCCGGATAAAAAGTGTTACTTTCAACCTCTTAGAGCAGCATCAAGCGCTCCAAGTTACTGAAATTGAGTGTGATATCATCGTGTAACCATCTGTGGTGACTGTGATAATGGTGTTTTACTACGTTTTGGTTTAAATTAGTTGCTTTCACGGATTTGTTTTTTTACTTTGCAGGGATTAGTTTGATTTTACAGCGAAATTTTCAACTATAAGGAGTTGTTATTACTGTGTTAGTTTGTGCCTAACTATGGTAAAAGCAAGCTAATTTTTTTATTATGATAAAACACTATCAGCGTTTGCTGTGTGTGAATGTGAAAGACTGATTGAAACGTAACGTCGAAAAAAGTTGCTCAGTCTGAATTCGACCTAATGGGCAGATGTACTCCTATTTTAATGTATGGTTGCAGGGATTTCTTAATTGTAATTCAGAGATATTGATTGCCGCGTGCATGATCGAGAAGATACGCTTCTCCGTTTATCTAGAAGATTCGCGTATACTTTTACCCCGGAGAGTAAAATATAAGAAGGCCAGAAAGATTTTGCCTAGTCAGTCTCGCTCTAGCTCTTTCCCGAACATTGTAGGTCGAATATTCGAGATGGCGAGCATAGTAGATTTGGAGCCGAGAGCCGTATCGCCGATTCATTCGCTGATTCTCTCTCGCGATAGCCAGCTGTTACGCCGACGCACAGTCGCCTGCTGCTTCCCTGACGTCTGTTCTTTCAACGTTTCAGGCACAAGTCCCCCCCCCCCCTTTCATTAAATCTTTGGTTCATACCTTTCTCCTGACTCATCGTCTGTCATTCGACAAAATATGAGGTCTCCCATGTGAAAAACACGTAATTGTGCTGCAGAGAACGTTTTTGTTGTTTTTTGCTGTAAACCTTTCCCACACCTTCCTTCTATGAAATATTTGGCACATCGGTAGTTTAGCCCCATGCTACAGCCAGCCGGCAACAGTCAGGCGACGCCATCAGTGAGAGCGAACTAATGTCCCTTGATACTTGCTTTTACCAGAAACGACAACCAAAACAAATGACACAGCACATTCCGCTGGAACAAAAGGCCGGTATTAAGTTCAAACCTCTGCTGTGCGCCGGCATTCGCTTTCTAAAACCTGCCCCGTCACGCAGCCGGTGCTTTAAAGAATGTCGCTACTTGTAGGAAGCTCTTATATAGGAACTTTAGAGCCAACGGATATACCTTATCTCGTTGTAACTTGTCAAAGGGTGAACGATAACACTGCGTGCCGACGGCTTCGAAATCCACTGCGTACACGAGCAAAACGCACACATATTGGAGCATGACGCTGCGAAAAGCCTGATATTTCTTCGCACTAAAGGCGCACTTCTGCGATGCGTAGTCAAGTTCCGATTGGCCCGCCAGGCTCGTAGCTTCCGCCCAACTGGCATGTTACGCGATCACGGCTTCCTAGCTTAGCGAGCATTTCTTACTTCAGACATTGGGCTAAGCGACGCCACCAGAGTAATAGCTTACGTTTCAACAATGCAGCCGCCATTTCCAGGCATACCCAATGTTTCTTGCTTCAGTCGCTAAATAGCGCCAAACCAAATAGCATTGCAGATTGCCTACAGCACAAAAAACTTTGTCCAAATTCCGAGCTAAAACATGCTTTTCGTTAAGGCTCGTCAAAATATTAGGGGCTGGAAAAAATGAATTGTCCTTAGTCTCTTCACCGTCCGTTTATTTAAACGCTGGGTGAAAGCCAAAGTACGCACCTGATCTCGCCATCCCACTGTCTCCTTCCGTACGATAAAGTCTATTTGCGTCAACGTCACCATGACAACGAAGTGACTTTATGGAGGAACACAGAAACAGATGTCTGAACCCAGCAACGGCACACACCGTCATTTGAATGTACTTTGCTCAGGAGAATTCAGCAAAGCTAGCCAAACACTGTTGCACCCTTATGAAGGTATACTCCGAGAGTGGAAAGCGGTCACCCGGTGAACACTTGGCAGTTCTGGCGAAGCTTGGTGCACTCTCGTGCCTGAGATTATGATAATTTTTTTAAGGAATCAAGTGATGATCGTGCGTAGCGTAGAATGTTCGGAAGCCTAGCTTGGAGCCCCAGCTAGCATTGTCCGTGTTGGAGAGTATGTCATTTGGAAGATGGCGCGGCTGCAGCTGGCTTCAGGCGCTGCATTCACATGTGCGTTTATGAACTTATGGGACCATAGCAGACATACTTTATTGTACGGAATAAGATGGAGGTGTAGCGAGATCGGGTAGCGTGCTGGGGTACTTTTGTCGTGCTTTTTAATGGGCAAAGCATGAATGAACAGCGCTTCAAATAAGGACTTAACGCGGATGGGTGATTTTTCTCGAGGGCCCAATTGTTTTGCCAGCCTTTCACGAAAAGCATTTTTCTGTGGATCTGCAGCTGTTTTGTTCTTCTTCTTTGGAATATGGGGTAAAGTATCGAACTGCTGAATATTTTGTCGACCCGCGGAAGCTGCCAATTCTGACCTACAAGCTACATGTGCTTCCACACGATATGATCTACAGGCGTTTGTTTTACAAGTGTGGCATACAGAATGCTATGGAAGCAAGTGGATAGAACAACACGTACAAGTGAGTGTTTGTTCTATCTTTTCATTTATTATAGCGTTGAATTAAGTCATTGAATTTAAAACTTTACAGCGAAAGTGGCTCAGTTATTTGTCGTAAAAGGATGCTGACCGTCAAGCACATGTGCCTGGCAGGTGCAATTGGTGGGGTGTCTTCCAAAATAACACATAATCTTTAAACAGGGATTTCAATGAGGCATTTGGATCTATTTCACCCTGTTAAGCATCCATTTAGCTGCTTAAATATTTGTCATAATTAAACGAGGGCTTCGACAGGATTTCCAGTCTGCCAGTCGTCATGACAATGTCATCAATTTGTGGCATCAGGTCGGTGCTGAAACCGTCGCAGGGTATTCTAAATAACTTCATCCTTTGAATCGCACTCTCGCCGTTCACACATGCAGCAGCAATGATCTGGTTGCTCTTGGCATCTCGCTTACTCATCTGCTGTGGTTTTACAGAGAAACCGTGGTCGAACCAGCTTCACTTTGTATTAAAACACAGCTCATCAATTAAAAACTCATTGTCCACCACTACACTGTAAATGAATGATTATGGCAGGCTTTTTTTCCGAAAGCCCACTCTGTCTCGTGATTTGCGTGTCGGTGGATCTGCCACCAGTTGGCCGGGCTGACATAGCTAATCAGTCCACCTGGTGTCTCACAGGATGAGCACCTTTGCAGTGTTAGTGCCATGTTTGAGGGCTCCTGGAGAGGAATTTATGTGCATTCGAGAACCATGCGGCAGTCCCTGTACTTGGTGAACGACTGCAAGACAGCGCCTTTATCAAGTCAGAAAACAAAATGCCCGAGTACTGCTGTCAAGATAGTCATGATGCCTTGAATATGTTAGACGCTGTTGTCTGATGGACTCCAAAAAAGACACCAAGTAACGAGCGTCTCATGTGGTAGAGCTTCATCATTGTAAGGAGTACCGCATTCTTATTACTGCCGCAAAAATATTTTTTTTTTGTTCAGCATCCGCGATTCGCCATAAAGCCGACAGATGTTGTAAAACAACTGAAAGCAGGGTACACAGGTGAACGTTGCGAGGACGTGTTTGTCTTTTACTCTAGCAGGTACAATGGCTTCACCTCTCTCAAGATGCAGGGTGTCATCCTGTGCTCCAACGTCTTCTTTTAAACTGTTGAGTTCAGCTTCAAAATCTGAAACATTCAAAACGACTTCGGTGTGAACTAGAATCGCATTGACATATTTCGTACACACTGAGCATGCAAAATTCACTTTCCCCTCAGCTGAGTAGTGTGCGACATCCGACGTTTCCTCGAGTATGCCTGCTTCAAGTGAACTCTCACTGCCGCTGGCTTCCTCGGAATTGTTTGGTGGGATCCCTCCTGCCAAAGCAATTGCTTCCGACCGGTTTCTGTTGGCTGTTGGGGCAAAAACAAATTGTAGACTTGCATAGTGATAAAGCATGGGAGCTAAAATAAAGATGATTATGTTCTATCTTGTGTATACACAAAGGGGGAAAAGGCATAATGTTTAGACTGGCATATTATACAGTCTACAACTGGTACCACCCATCACAATTCGTTACATTCTCAAAAATTGCTGTCAATCACTCCGAGCTTTTCTTTTATCCGAACGTGCTCGCGGCTTGTGAGTCAAATCCAGTGGCCGGACAGGTAGGTTTTGGGACGGCATGGTTCCCGCGGCATGTCTTGTTTTTTCAAGCCTGTAGAAGACACACGAAAAAAATATCAATCGTGACCAAGATTTAGCATGCGCTGAACTCCGCAGTCCAATCACCGGTTTTTCGCAGTTTGCTCTTGCGACTTTGAGCGCTTTGAGGCTGCTGTGGGACGTAAATATTGAGTGTAGAGGAGCATGCAAGCGGGCGGCCTTTTCGTAACTTTCCGCGGTCGTCGCTAACCTGTACGAGCAAAGTGCGACCGAGCGAAGGTATAGGACTTGCGCCATAATCCCGGAGAGTATGCTCACGAAACGAACACTTACCGAACATCTTCGCTCCAACCGAATAGACGAAATCTTCTTTTCGAAAGAAATTGCTGACCTCTGCCGAGCTTTTAGAGTTCTATTTAACCATTTTAAGCTTTACAAGCCACTCTTTCCGTACTTCCTTGTCCCTCAAGTTGATGTGAAAATTGATATTTGAATCGGTGGCGTAGGACCGGTACTGCGGCACCGAATACTAAGTCACCATCACTCCTTGAGCGCAAAAGCAGCCGAAGAAGTCTTTAAATTAAGCTTTAGATACATAAAATATCAGAAACAAATGTGCCGAGTGAGAAATTGCTGCAGCTGCACCTAAAGTAGACCCAAGCAGAGCAAAGAAAATACCTGGCCGCGCCAGGTGATATTGACTGATACGTCATCATTGGGCGATGGCAGCGCTCCAATCGATCACGCTCGGGGCTAATAGAAGCGAGCGTTACACGAATGTTTATAATTAATAAAAACATACCTCAATTACGTTGACAAAATTGTTACATTGTTTTTTTTTTTCAGATATCTTACATTAAAGGATTTGGGATTACAACAGTTTTCAGATCAATCAGTACCCCCAAAATCAATATATATATATATATATATATGAAGAGAAGAACGAGGCCGAAGGTCGCGCGATGTGAGCCCTCGGGCAAGCAGTTTGAAGCAAGCCATCACAGACACCGGACGTCTTGTCCGACTAATACACGTCTGGCGAGCGGAAGCCGCTTCATTTGGTGTCAGAAGTGGAGCTCCGCCCTGGTCAACGCCTTCCCCGGATCATAGGACCTGCTTCCGACCCTCAGCGGGACCACACCACAAATGCTACCGCCGGAAATACGGCCCTGTCGGACCCGCAAGCTTCTCAACTCACGGTTTTAAACACTAACCACCTAGAGCGACTCGAAGCTTCTTACACCGCGTGGAAGAGCCCCCTTCTGCAGAGCTCAACATCAATGCTTTAGGAAATGACCGCCTCCCTCACCGACCGTCTGGAGCGCTTAGAAGCCCGGCTCCCCGCACCCGAGGAACCTCATACCGGTATCGTTCCAGCCCAGGCCCTCGTCGGACTCCCAAGCGTAAGGCTAAAACCGTCAACATACCACTCCTTAGGGACCTTACAAAACCCAATTCATCCTCATCGCTGATGCAAACAATTGAGCTGAGGCTCAAAAGGCTCAAACCTTGGCCGCTCATCTTGCCGGACCAGCGTTGAGTATACTGCATCACCTGAAATCTGAAGCTCGCCAATCCCACCACGCCTTGGTCGCAGCATTGGACGAACGTTTCGGGGACGGGCCGCTCCGCCATCTCCATCATGCGCAGCTCCGCAACCGCCGGCAGTCAACGGTTGAAACGATCTCTCAACTCGCCGATGGCATTGAATGTCTCGCGCGTTTTGCCTTCCACGGCTTTCCAGAGGACACAATTCAAGCAGTCGCCACCATGGCATTCATCGATGCTATCTCGTCTGTCGACGTGCAAGACGTCGTTCGCTTGGCACGCCCCCAGACTCTGCAGGCCGCACACACTTGTGCCTTGGAGGTAAAAGCTGCTCGACAGGCCTCTCGATCCACGCCACTGCGACCCTTGATGCAACCACAACCACAAGCTATGAGAATGCAGGCGACTTCAGCTCTCGTGGGCTGGAATTGCTACGAGCCAGATCACACGTGGGCACAATGTCCTAAGACCGACCCTCGTACTGCTAGCCGCACCCCAACAATGCCAACGCAAAGGAAAATAACATCAACTCGTGCCTTGGCCTCATTCATGACATCTATTGACCTCCAGGGTATCGTCGACGGTGTGCCCGTGCGCGCACTCGTCGATACGGGTGCAACGACATCTGTCATCCGCCCTGAAGTTCTCATGAAGGCGAACCGACTCGTCCTACCAATCCCCGAAAAATACGCTCTGCAAACCGCCACAGGGGAGATGGTAACTGTACTGGGCTGGCACAACCGTGCCTTTTAGCGTGGGAAGCCTTCGAGTTACGCTGCCTGTTGTCGTCGCGGCTGTCGATGAGCAATGCATCCTCGGCGTCGATTTTCTTAAGGCACACAGGTGTGTGCTCGACTTCAACGCTGGGCTACTGCATTTGCGAACTGATTTATTTCCCTTGCGTGCTGCCACAGTAACGGTGCTCTGTGACAGCGGGATGCCAATAAGTCCCACGTCCCCGTGTCTCTGCTTCCAGGTATTGTCTACCAACTTAGCTGCGCACTTGTTGCCACTCTACGAAAGGGCAACTTTTGGACTGGACAAGACAGACGCTGATCAGCTTCGGCAGCTACTTGAACGATTTCCACACCTTTTCAACACAGACAATACAGATTTGGGGCTGACGTCAGAAGCAACACACCGAATCGTGACATGACATGCTGCTCCTGTACGGCAGCCTTCTCGGCGCGTTCCTCTCGTTCAGAGGTCATGTGTCAACAACATGGTGAAGACGATGCTACAGCAGGGCGTGATTGAGCCGGCATGTTCCCCTTGGTCTTCACCATTTACACCAGTGAAAAAAAAGGACGGGTCAACACGATTTGGCATAGACTACAGACGACTTATTGATGTCACTAAGAAGGACTCTTTCTCTTTGCCTCGAACCGATGACATCTTAAACGCTCTTGCAGGATGCACGTGGATTTCTACGCTTGACCTCAAGAGTTGATATTGGCAGGTTCCTGTACATCCGGGCGATTGTGAAAAGACTGCAATCACCATAGGCAGTGGCTCATACCAATTCAAAGTTATGCCATTTGAACTCTGCAATGCTCCGGCTACATTTCAGAGACTAATGGAATCTATTTTGAACGGTCTCATAGATCCAATTTGTCTCGTATATCTTGATGACATCTTTGTCTTTGGCAAAACATTCTCTGACCATCTGGCGTACCTCGAGAGAGTGTTTTCACGGCAACAACATGCGAATCTGAAGCTGACACCGAAGAAAGGTTCGTTGTTCACCAGACAAGTCCAATTCCTCGGCCACATCATTTCAGCGGATGGTTTTTCCATGGACCTTCGCAAATTATCTGCTCTTGCTGAGTGGTAGGCACCGACATTCACCACTGACGTACAGAGCTTCATCGGGCTGGCATCTTACTACTGAAGATTCGTCCCCAATTTCGCCCACATTGCCAAACCGCTGTATGCATTGACAGAAAAAAAAAAAAAAAACTTTCTCTGATCTCCGGAATGCCAGCCCGCATTTGAGACACTAAAAACAGCACTCACGTCCCCGCTAACGCTTGCCTACCCACAAGACACCACAGCGTTTATACTCGACACCGATGCTAGTGCTTTGGCAGTCGGCGCAGTCTTATCGCAAGAACAGGATGAACATGAACGAGTCATCGCATATTATAGCAAAAGGTTCACCAAGCCTGAGAGAAATTGCTATACCAGCCGACGCAAACTGTTGGCTATCATCACGGCCGTAACTCATTTTCATCATTATTTATTGGGAAGGAAATTCATTATTCGTACTGACCACGCATCCTTAACCTGGGTGCTGAGTTGCAAGACCCCTGACGGACAGGTCGCCCGATGGCTGAAGCGTCTTCACCGATACGACTTCGAGCATGCTGGCGCGCTTCACACCGATGCCAACAGTCTCTCATGACGCCCGTGCAATGAAAAGTGCAAGCCGTGTTTCAGCATTGCAAAACGCAGCTTATGCAATCAACTCACTGCAGAACCTGCCTTGCGATAACGAAGCGTGGACATTAGAAAACCTTCGCGCCGCTCAACTTGACAATCCAGATATCGGCCCCCGGGTCCATGGGAAAAAGAAGAACTACAGTACCCAATCTAAAGAAGTGTCTGGTTTGTCTCTTGCCATCAAAAGTTACTTGGTTCAATGGGACTGTTTCTGCATGACAACCTTCTATACCGACGCTGAGAGTCCGCTGCTGGCAGTTCTGTCGTCTGGCAGCTGCTGTTGGCACGCAAGGTCTGCTCCTGGTATTTCAACAACTGCACAGTAGCCCAGAAGGAGGACACTTTGGTGTGAACCGCACGATCAAAACGATTCGTCAACGGCTCTTCCGGCTGCAATGCCACAATGACGTAAAGCAGTGGTGCAGTCAGTGCGACATGTGTGCACCGCGTAAAGGACCCCACATAAAACAACGGTCACCACTGCAACAAAATAGAGAGTTTTAGGAATGCGTATAGGAGCAAACGTAAGTCCCCTACGTTAGCGTTAACGCTGCGTGCTCCACACTGCGCATGAGCCATACGTACGCACTGCAGCGAGCTATGCGTACGTACGCTCGCTATCGATTTTTGCGAGCGTACGTAGCGGTCTCCTGCGTGCCATTCTCGTTGCTCTCGTCGCGCACGGGAGAGCGCGAGACTACTCCTGTTTGGAAAATGGCGGCGGTGAGGCAAACCAGTGGAAGTGCTACACGCGTTGTACGGGTTCGCTTCACCATTGAAGATGACCTCAACCTTGTGGAAGAAAGAGAAAGAAGAAGGGAAAAAGGGCGAGGCTTGTGATGGGCGAGGACACGCGGAATTCGGAGCTGGAGACAGACGAAAGAGCCGGTTCCGAGCAAAGCCTCCAACTGATGACCCGGACCACTAAACAGCCTTGGCCCTCCTCTTCATCGGACTCTGAACTTAAGTACAGATTAAACCTTTTACCAATGGTAGCGCTTCCCCGTGGGACTTCCTCGGAGCGAATGAAACTCCGCCTGATCGGGCGGTATTGACAGGCGACCCACAACCTCCTCAAAGAAATCAACGCAACGAACCCTTTCGAGCGCCCACAAAGATGGGTGTCCATAGCCAAGAACGTTGGCGACGCCGTCGAACCCAAAAGGGTGTTTATCGTGCGGTCGGTACGCGAGCGGTGCGACCTATTGCTTGCATACTTCCAAGCAAATGACGAGGCCAACATAAGATAGTAGGGATCCCACAACACACTGGAGCAAACCATAGATCGAACTGCTGGTCGCACAGTTCTTAAAAAAAGACAAAACACGTTCACAACAGGCAACTGGAAAGAGATTCACGCACTTCGCAGCAAAGCGAGGAGATTCGCGGTATTAAATTGGTTTGACCGAATACCGCCTTAGATTGTTTGAAGCAGTTCGCAGGATCACATCTAGATGGCGCTGCAAGTTTTTACGTATGCGTTTGCCTTCCGCTATACTAAAAGTGCGCGTTCAACGCGCTCCGTAACGTTACGTCGACAGCTTGCGTGCGTTGTACGCAGTGCTGACGCAAGGGTCTTTACGCTATTCTAAAACTCTCTAATGTGACGGGGGCACCCTTTGAGCGTATCGGCATCGACGTACTGGGGATGTTTCCTTGGTCTAAGTCTGAAAACAGGTTCCTGCTCGTAATTGTAGACCATTTCATAAAGTGGCCCGAAGTTATTCCTATTCAAAATCAGACCGCCTCCGAGATCGCCGACGCTCTCATAAAGAATTGGATTACCAGGTACAGAGCCCCACTGAGCATCCACTTATACAAAGGAAGAAGCTTTGAATCGTGAGTCCTCCAAAAGGTTTGCGAGATCTTCAATATCACAAAGACGAGAACGACGCCCCTCCACCCGCAGTCGAACGGCCTGGTGGAGAGGATGAACCGCACCATTTTACAACATATATCGGTGTCTGTAAATGATCGGCAAGACGACTGGGATACCATCGTGCCTCTGTTTCTGTACGCATATTGTACAGCTGCTCATGAGGTCACCAACTACACGCCCGCCACGATGCTATTTGGCCGTGATCTTCGTATGCCCTGTGAAATTGCCATCCCACGAGCATCAGAACCGTCCAAAGACCATGTGTCTCACATAAGCGACCTGAGAGCAAACCTAGAGCGGCTGCATGCATTTGCCCGACAACGTTTGGCAAGTGGTCTCGCTCGTATGAAAACTCAGTACGATGCACATGTCGCAACACGCCCGTTCTCAGCAGGGGATAGGGTATGGCTGTACAACCCCATCCGTAAAAGAGGACTGTCTCAGAAGCTTCAGCGCCATTGGCAAAGACCCTGTGCAATCGTCGAACGGCTCAACGACGTGGTATACCGCATACGTCGCAATGATCGATCAAAGCTGCTCGAGGTTCACCGTGACAGCCTATCATCGTACGAAAGACTCCGTTAATTCTCACTAAAAGGAGAGGAAAAAAGATGGGAGGGGGAATAATGTTGCGATGAAGAGAAGAACGAGGCCGGAGGTCGCGCGATGTGAGGGCTCGGGCAAGCAGCTCGAAGCAAGCCACAAAGAAACCGGACGTCTTGTCCTGCTAATAAACGTCTGGCAAGCGGAACCCGCTTCAATATATATATATATATATATATATATATTATTAATATTTTGTGTTCTTTTGTAAATATCATGGCTCAAAGTTTAGTTTCGGACGTCTACGGCAGAACCGATACTATCTGTGGGAGAGATGTCAACACTGATCAGCGGCTGTACGGCGGCGCCGCCGTCACGTTGTTGCTGTGGTACGCGGTACGACATGCAGCGGACCTAGCCAAGCTAACAATTTCAAGAAGTAAGCTGCTTCTATTTGAGTCATTTGCGTCGTACATATTCAGATGTAGGAAAGATAACTGCGTACTCATAAAGCTAGTGGCTAAAAAGAGAACTCCACGCGCTGCGCCATTGCAGAGAAGAGTGCGTTCGTTTCCGGCCATGGGGTGCCGGCGCAAGGGGTGCCGCGGGGCTGCATCGCTGTATTCCGGTTTCTTGCTCGCGGAAATGAACATCGATTCTATGAATAAGGGGAGCATACGACTGAGCGGCGTGAGGTTTACGCGCTGTACAGGCTGTTCGCATCTGGGTTCTCTTGGACTTGTTTGCTATGCGCAAGAGTTTGCGCGGTGGGGTATACATAGCTATATTGCAAGTTTAATTCGAGCGCGGAAAGCCTACTGGCGGACGCTCTTGCATTTCACGTGATGTAGAGCGTTCATTCTTCGCTCAAGAGACGCTACTTTCTGAAGTAATTCCTGACGCTAGCATTTTGCACGTTCATGCGGTGGTTCAATGCAGAGCAGCTCAACTTTATCGCATAGTTTACACGCAAGATAACTAATATACAAAACAAAAGGATGCACTGAGGCTCACGAAAACCGCTAAAACGAAACAAAAATATCGTATAAAAGTGCGGGAAGCATCTCTAATCAGTTTTTTACACAACAAAGGAAGGCATAAGAGAAGAAATAAAGCGCCAATGCTACGTCGTAGCCCAGTGTTGCTTGAACTAACAGCTAACCCGCTGGCCGCCTGCTAAAGAGCAGCTGGTCGCGTCTTCAATATCCGTTTCAGCGGAGCACGCGGCTTCACTTTGACATACTGTTTCGGTTATGATTATATTTCGTTCCACTAAAGCGCAGTCATTTCATTTGGCTCGATTTTTGCCCGAAGTTGCCCTTTAAGCGCAGTGCTTAAATAGCTAAACATATGCCTTTACGTGCGAGATTGCTGCTACAAGGTGCATATTTCGCCATAAGACAGTATGAAAAGGCACAAAGTAGATTTAATTAAAGCCAACGCCGTCATAGAGATATCTAAAGGAAACTATGCAATTTCAGTTCGGAAACAGGCACCTACTGTAGCCAGCCGTTGACATGAGTCAGCGTGACTAGGCAGTTTCCTAAATCGTTTCCGCCGTCCCACAACGCTTTCCGCAGCCCGCTAGAAGATACAGACCTCTTCAGACAAGGCTACGGCGCGCATGTCCATCCGTTGCAAAGACCGTAACGGAGAAAGAAAAACGGCCTACGAAAACTCCCAGCCTCGCGTTTTAATCGTGACCCACACCGTATCGAACGAAGCATGCCATAAAAACCGTGGGAAGTCCTCCCTCGTTTGGGCCAGAGTTCGGGTCGCCGGGCCAACTGGGCGACCCGTAGCTTATAAGCCTAATGCGGCGTCCCTGCCCTTCGGCAGGAACTTGCCGATATTCAGGCAACAATATTTTCCGGGGGGAATACGCAAAGGCGTTTAGTTGGTTGGCTTTTTCATACCACTAAGGCGCAATTTATTCCCCTGTCGGTTTTGTTTGCCTTGGGCTTTCAGAGCTTTCAGTCTTTCTGTTTTGATTGCCCACGCACGGCTGCCCGGGGAATCGAGATCACCGTCCTGACACGAGGGCTGATGCGTGTCACTGCAGTGAAGGAGAAATGTGTGTGCAAAGAAGCGAAAGCAAGCGGCACACTTGGCTAGCGGTTGAGCCGGGCAAAGGCGACGTTGTGATGCTTTGGGTCATTTTACTTATACTTAATAAAATGAGGGAGGTGTACGCTCAACGTAAGAACGGCACATGGAAGATCTTGTGGCTGCCCAAAGATGTCTGAGACATGTAATGCTGCAGATCCAGGAACAACATTTGCTTCCGAACTAAGAGGGTAAGAATCAAAGTATTTGATAAAGAACTAAAAGAAACAAAAACGCAAAGGATCCAATTTGGAATCTTTTGCCCTGCTGAGTTACCAATGAGAACAATGTTGTGTGTATAATAGCTCTGTTTGGAGACCTTCGTTTATACTTTGTCCCCCTTGTTCCCCTTCTCCGGAGATTATTTTCGTCATTCTTGACCAGCTCGCTTGCACCTTTGCATTTAATTGCATTATATTCATAACCTTAATATGCAAGCTCTTCACCCTTGTTGGTGTTAGACTGGCGGCAGCTGATAAAACACGTTTGCTATACTGACGTCTAACTCCTGGTGAGCTCAGTTGGTAGAGCGCTCCACTGGAAATGGAGAGGTCCCTGGTTCGATACCAGGACCAGGCGGACTTGTTTCCGTCACGCACCAGTCACCTAGCTGTGTTTGGAGATTTGCGTTTGTCCGCTGTCCCCCTTATTTCCCTGCTCCAGTGATTATTTTCATCGTCGTTCTGTGTATAGTTTGTTTATTCAAAATCGGCGGAGATCATGTGGTCATCTTGTGCACTTCAGATTTGTTGAATCTACTACTGTTTGAATATGATTTGAAGATACTAAAGGGCCGTTTCTGGTGGTGAAAAAGAACATGGTGTTTAATAACTGACCTCTTCTACAACGTCACCATGCACTACACAAAGTATATGCATGTGCTAACTTCAGGAGAATGAAATAGAATAAAAAAATACCCAGAAAATTCCGAGCTAAAGCATCAGGCTGTGGAACGAGAGGTTCTGGGATTGAGTCCTATTCAAGGATAAGTATGTTCACGCTCAGAAATGTTATACCCCTTAAAGGGGCACTGACAACCCAAAGGTCGTATTTTTTTTATTGTCTAAAACGATGCGCGTTGTAGTCGTAGACGCACAAAAAAAAAAATACCGCATTTCAAAAAAAAAAAAAAAAAGTTTCTCGCGCGCTTGCGCGTCTTTTTTTTTTTTGGCGTTTCTCTCTCCCGCTCGTCACCTCCTCGCTTTTTTTGATTGATGACGTCAAAAATCATGAAATTTAGAAGCTTTTTAGACGACATTTTTATAACATTTATTAACGGCAATCGTAAAACATGTTTTTTAACGCAATTGCGAAGGAACTACGGCCCTTCTTTTTGAAATACCGAAAATCAGAGTCCGTTGTGATGTCGCCTTCGGGATTTTTATCCTCTCTTGGAAAACATGGCGGCGCTCGACGCATGCAGCACTGAGTATGATCGGTGAGTTGGGGGAATCGGACGAAGTGGCCTTTTATAGGTGCCCGACCACCTCTCAGACTTCGAAAGGGAAATCGTCAAACGGTCAAAACAACTGGGTTTGGTGTCTGTGAATCGTAGTTTCGGTTGTGACATCGCCGGGGCACCGTCGTCTGCTCGAAGCGATAGGCAGCACGGCACTCACGCAGGAAACCGGTTTCCCGGTACAGTCGTTCCCGCGACGCCGGCGCTCTTCTCTACTCGCCTCGGTTCGCGGAGATACGTTTAGGAGCGGAGGCACGAAAGAAACATGACTCTCAGGAGCGCTCAAAAATTTACGTCACTCCACTGGCGCGGATCGCGCGGGAACTTCAAATTCAGCATTTGGAAATTGTTTTTTTACTTCACAAATACTGAATTTCCAAGTTTAGAATTTTGAGGGTAATGTCCCGGCATCGTTTTCAATTGTTTCAAACAATGAAAAAAAGTATAATTTTGATGTGTCAGTGCCCATTCAAGTGCGTAAAAAGGCTCTTCCAGCAGTTTCCACCAATGGCTATACAACCTTTCCGCACCCTATTTCGAGTAATACCGTTTTCAATCGTAAAATAGGCTGCTGTTACATGAAAAACTCTTCATTTCTTAAGAGCGTAAACAGGGCGTGGCAATTGGTTCTACGATGAAGTGAGGCGGAAGCCCTTTCAAAAGGGTGTTCGCCCTTCACACAAAGCTTTAAATTATCTTGTTTCACTGACTATTTCTTAAAAGTATTCACTAGAGCAATGCGCTTTACTTGAAGACGCATTTCTTGAATTTAGATATATTTAAATATTGACGAGAGCAAAGCGACATGCTTATAACCTTCGTAATGGCAGAGACGGTCACCCGGGAACAATTGTTTTAGAGCGCAGCTCTTAGGCGCCCATTTCCGTGTTTCGCAGCGTCGGTGTTGGCGTAACCAAGCTAAATTTAGCGGGAAAATTGACGTCACGGGACCTCAACACCAATTCAATTCCCCGCTGAATTTAGCGGGGAAAATGACGTCACGACTTGGTGTCATGTCACCTCTGAAAAAATCTAGTTTCTCCACAAGATTTAGGGGTAACATTTACATCACGTGACATCAACAGTGATTCAATTCCACGCTATATTTAGTAGGGAAATTTACGTTACGTGACCTCAACACCAATTCAGTTTCCCCGCTAAATTTAGCGGAGAAAATGACGTCACATAACTTGGTGTCATATCAGCAATGAACAAATTCGGTTTGTCCGCTAGATGTAGCGAGAAAATTGACCTCACGTGAGGAGGAGGAGGAGGGGTAGGTACGGAGGAGCAGGAGGAAAGCAGGAGGAGGGGAGAGAAGGAGGTAGAGAAAGCAGGAGGTTGGAGGAGGAGGAGGAAAGGAGGGGAGGACGAGGAGAAGAGGAGGAGGGAGGAGGAGGAGATGAGGAAACGGTATGGAGGAGGAGGAGGGGCATTTCCTCCGCTCCTTCTCAAGCGCTGCGCTCTAATTTAGTGCTACAGAGATTCGGAAACGTCTAATTTTTTTAATTGTCGAGTACTTAAAGGGATACTACAACAAAATTTCGGCGCTCATTTCTTGGTCTATTCGTGTTCAATGGAGCATTATCACGTCGGACACACCAATTTCTTGTTGAAAAAGACACGAAGAGGAATTTTAAAACTAATTAAACGGTTAGCAAAGAGCACCTAGTGGATGTCGCTAACGCCTCGTTTGTAATGCTCGTCTAGGAACCTTGACAGGTAGTGACGATAGCTGTCTCGCGTCCGGCCACAACAAGAGAAGAGCCAAATACTTTACTACACTGTTAGCAAGTCCCGTGTATTTAGTGAATATTTCGGTTGAAAAACACGCTATTTACACAAATTACCATAAATTTACACGTTGAGTAATGGGTAATTCATTCAAAAATCATGCGAGGTTGTAAAAAACGTGTTTTGGTTCGGTTATACACGCATAGCCGTGTAGCCGACCTCGAAAACACGCATCAGCTCCGGCGACGACCGCAGCATTGCCGGCTATCGAAGCATCGGAATGCTTGGAGACACACCTAGAAAGGTCCGTGAAGACAAATGCCGCGGAAAGAAACATGTCTCAGGGACAGATAAGCACCAAATGCAATTACGGCATGTCGCGGCCCCCCTTCCCAAAACGCATACTACTACGGGACGGGGCAAACCCCGCGCTTTCGGCGCTTACTGTGCTCGCTGCCATTTTGTTCTGGTCGATGGCAATGCGGCTTCCCTTTTGTTGCCGAGGTTTGTATTTATTTTAGGGGTCTTGATAATAGTTTCTTACACACCACAAATAAAGTTATGGGTGTAATTACTCGGTATAAACAGTTAAAATGGATATAAAAAGCGTGCCCTCGATTTGAACACGTGTCATTGCATTTGGTTTCGTTTTGGCTTCAACCCTTCAACTGCAAGCGAAGGTGCCGCCGCTTCCCATGCAACCTCCTCAGAATTTACGGCGCTCCGTGGTGGCCAGTGTTGCTGCATCTGTAGGTCATCTTTAAGTTAGAGCCAACGTTATTAAAACACTCAGTTGGGAAACTGCCATAGAGACTGCCTTCAAAAAGTGTCTCCGATCTGTCCTCCAGCACCGAGCTAATGACGAACACAATGCCACCATTTTTCCCGCAGCGGCCCTTCGAGGAACCGCTCGTCACTTCTATTTCGGCTTTAATCGGCCATTCAGGCGCCGAAACAGATACAGTGGAAGAGGTTACAGGGGTGCCACCCCCATCTCCCCAGCGGACGCGCCGCGTCTTCCTACCGAAGTTAAAATGCACCTAGGTCGGGACGCGCCACCTGAAAGCACCGCTGAGGCATGGTTGTATAAAAACAATATTAATTGTGCCACAAAGCCTTGCAAACTAAAGATTTGAAAAACATCACGCGCCCTTCATTTTGTACTAAACTCCAATAAATTTCATACAAAAAGAGTCTTTTCCGTTTGTTTTTTCGCAAAAAAAGGCTTTCTAAAAGCTCAAGGTAACCACAGTACAGACAAATGATAAAGAGTGGCACTGTTGTCGCATTTAGCTCGGTCTCGGTGGACGCCAGCGGCCCAGGTTTCGACGGCGAGTTTCCCAACTGTGTGTTTTAGTAACGTTGGTTAGAGCTGACGAAAAATCTGGCCACGGCGCAACGCCAATGTACGCTGGAAGCGAGAGCCGGTTTGCTTTCGTTGTTTTTGTTTGGTCGGAAAAAATCTCGCAGCAACGCACGTTTAACATGGCGCTGGTATTGTTTTGGTTTGAAGGGAATGGGGGAAGCTCCTCGATTTGCGAGCACATGTAGCGAATACGTGACCGGAGAAGTGCCCCTGTGATGTTCCCGGGAGACGGAAAGTATCATTCGTTATCGTCGTGTGTGCTTGGAAAGCGAAGGGAGTCACAGGGTCCACGAGTGCGCAACCACAAGCCAAGGTTCACGACAGCGCTGCGTTGACTTCGGCGATCTCGTTCTGTTTGGTGCAACACGGCGATGTGAAAAAGAGCCGAAACGTTCGTGGTGTATGGTGCGGTGCTTGGAGGTATAGAAACCCACAATAACACGGAGCGCAAATTGGTTGTTGTGGGGTCGTTGTCAGCTGATCCGGTCCAGCTGGTCCGGGAGGACGCAGCGAGTGTTTTTAAAAGTAAATCTTCCTTAGTTCCGTTTCAAAATGTGGAAGTATCCCGACGGATAGCGTGAGTAAAAAGCTGCGGGTGTTTTCAACAAAATTTCGTCGTTTTAATTGAACAATGGACTCCGGATTGTTGCCCTAAATCTGCCGTTCTTATGCTTCGTGTTGGACTGCGTTCGCACATCGAGGTGTTTGCACAGCGACGCACACCGCTCGAGTAGATGATTCGGTCCTGCAAACGACAGGTTATGCTGAATTTCAGAGAAACTTAAGTCACCACCAATATTTTCCTGTAAATCTCGTGTGAGTTTGTTGCGCACATCATGAGGTGTGAATAAATTAGGGCAAGATTTCCTACCTGCCCACTGATGCATGGACTGAGACCATTTTTTACGTAGTGAACATAGTGCTTTTTCTTTATTTTGGGAAGAGGCGTATTTTGGGAAGAGGCGTTGGTGCATTTATTATGGTACAATCACTTGAGAGTTGAGAAGTCGGAGAGAGCGAGCAAGCTTTCCCAACTTTGTCTCTTTTTCTCTCTGGCACTGCCCCTAGTTTATAAAGTTTCAGTTTCAGTAGGCATACCTACTAGCAGGTACAAACTGCTCTAAAGCAGGTAAAAGGCAGGGGAAGTCAGGATGGTGCGCTTTTCGCAAGGTGACGGTAAATGCTTTTGCGAGCTATGCGGAATATGCAAGCGATTTTGTTGTGCCCGTCGTTTGCGTCTCTCCAGCAAAACGAATAAGATGATCTACAAAGGCGCAATTCACAAGCCAAGATTTACGATAACAGTGCGTTTGCTTCGGTGGTCCGTGTAGTTGTATTTTACACTGCTTTCTGCAACACCATGTCATGACGAAGAGCTGGAACGGTCACGGTTTGTGCTAGCCTACCGGTTGACAGAAACCCGCATCGCCCGCATCGGTTCGGCACCGAGTGCACTTGGGCTGTTGATGCTCAAGCCTTTCATCCGCGGCTTGTCACCAGCTGCTCCTGCTGCTCAACGGTGAGGAAGCGGCGAGAGTGACCTTTGAAGTAAATGTAAATCCTCGTTCATCCAGTTATCCGGAGTCAAACTGTGGAAGATGTCCAACGTGTACTGAGGGCGGGAACTACGAGCGTTTTGCCTTGCTTTTATAACCGAAACCAGAGCAACGAGATAACTGCCTTGCGTACTCCAAAATGACGGAAGCAATATGTTTCAACAGGTCGAGTACGTCACCGGGGATGTAGGCGAGACGGTGCGCACTGTTTAAACGCTTGCAGTATCCACGAGTGGTACCAAGAAAACGACGTCAACAGAGAAGGAGCTCGCGATTCAGCATAATGCAGTGTTACGGGCCCGTGAATCTTCAAAGTTCGGGGTGGTGGCGGTGTAAAAAAAAGACGCATCAGCGCCACACCAGTGATCACGAATAACACCGGTCACAAACTCCCGAGCCCCACCGCTCCACTCAACACCGACACCACATACGACAACAAACTGCATCAAAACGCCCCAAAAGTGAAGGCGTCTCCTCCAGTACTGCAACCAGCGGAAGTGAAGTGTTGGGCGGATGTCGTTCACGAGAATATATAAAAAATGCTTTGAGGATCATTTTCATTTATTATTAATTACATAATGATAAAATCCCAATAATTTGTGTTCCTTTTTATCTGATTCAAGCTAGTCGGGCTGCTCATAACACTGGTCTAGCATGAAAATAACAAAAATTTCAACTTCTTCACGACCGGTTTAAGATTTATTGTTAATACATCGTTATTTTTCGCAACGGACTAACATTATAAATTTTGCCTCCATACTTTTTAAATGCAAACAGTTCTTACATACGGCTGTCCATTGCGCCGTGTTTTGTGTCTTCTATAAATCTGTAACGGTCAGCGACCAAAGGGCTCACCCGCACATGTCAAGCTTATATACGCCGCGAGGAGAAAGAACGTTGAGTAGGAAGTGTCGGGTGCTGTGTGTGATGTGTTTGTGCATATGCCAGAGTTGTGTAATACGTGCTACTCATGTTGTCCTTGATGTGTCTACTCGTGATCGTTCGCAGCGTATTAGCAGACTTTTTTTTTTTTATAGGCTGCTAGAAATCTCGCTAGGTGGCGCAAGTTACCACCCTATTCCAAATAGTGAGTTATTTATCCATGTAAGTTCGGCATTCGTTTTGTTTTTTGTCTAGCGGCTCCGTCGTAGGTACCGACGCCGCCAACGGACGCACGTACGTACCTTTGCACGTTTACCTTTGCACGCTGGGAGACTGTTTTTTTGTGTATAAAAGACATCGAACGAGAACAGACGCGTCCTGTGTGCTCTCAATTTGGCGGAAAGGAGCGCGGCTCGCTGGGCTTGTCTCTCGCCTGCACTCGGTTGCTGACCGCCATGTTTCATAAGCTACACGCTTAACCGTGTTTTGCGGAAGGCAGACACGGTGCATCGTGTTAAGTTTACACGGCACCTCATGTGTAGACGAATAACACACATGGCTGCGTGTAAATCGAACACGTTTCGACGTGTCCACTATGGTACAACGGTTTACACGTCTGAGCGTGTTATTTTTGCTAACAGTGTAGGGAAGAGCTGAAGGAGGAACTCTCCTCACTCCGAGACTCTCTTTTGTGTGTCCCAGAAGTCGCTATTGTCGCTCTAGAAGATTATAGAAGATTAACCCGTCTCTCAAAATTCGTACAAAGACAGCTTTGGGGTTACTTGCGGTGGCCCGATCGCTGGTGTGCTTCGGCTGCTTTCAGCGGATGCTACGAGCCATCGGGGCCTATCCAAGGCCATGTGAATGTCAAGTTACCTTAGAGAAGGGGCACAGCGACGCGCGGAAAGCGTATCACGGGCCACGTCCACAGAGCGAGATTGGCTGGGATAGCTCGCAGTGTCCGCTGCGTCCGGACTTAAGGCCCCGAGACAAACTACGTCACGATTGCGGCGGATGTGACGTGCTCTCCGCTGGCTACTCTCCGAGCGTTTGCCAGAGTGGGCCATTTATAACAAAAAATACAACCATCAGGCTCAAAATACAAACGTGCAATTGTCATTTACAAATATTGTGGATCATATTTAGCCTATTTATGAACACGGAGGGTATATTTCCAATTTCGTTGAAGTATCCCTTTAAAGCAGCGGAGAAGAAAACGAGGTCGTGATTCCGTTCTCGTGCGCGAGTTACAGCGTTGCCTTTTTTTTTAAGTGAAAGCTTTACGGGCGACACTTTGCAGAGATTTCGACCATGTCTCCAGTCGTCGACGCTACGGAAAAACCCTTCTCTCCGCTTTTGGCGTGAGGCCAGGGAAGTGGGTTTTCCCAACACCTCCTAGAAATAAGGCCATAGCGCTCCGAGTGGTTACGTCACTATGTCAGAGGAAGGAAGGCCATGGCGCAACTAAGTGAGAAATTTTCTGCTTTCGAAGCATATCGATGTGAAAAATATAAATGTTTCTTTTCGAGCGGCGCGGTGGTTTTCGTGCGCGTTTATCCGACATTAATATACGTTATAAAAGCGCAGTCTTGTACAATTTATTATATATATAATGTAAACGTAATATACAACACGTTACCAAGGTTTTAAGTACCAATTTTATATTTATGAGTATCCCCGTAACCGCGGGACTACACGCAGTCCCGCAGCTCCCCACACGTTTCTAATGAACCGGCTCCGAATTTCTGATGCGACATCTTCTTCCCTCGTATGGGCTCCGATTCTGGTAAATTTGCGTTGTGTGTGAGCTCCTGACTGTCTGAAAAGGAACGCTGAGACATTTCAGAAGGGAAAGGAACCGAAAAAATATCCAGTCATCGCCGCAGGCCGGGAGCGCACACGAGCAAGAGATGGGTCGACAATGTTAAAGGAGCTGTGCAACGATTTTAACGTTGAAAAAATTGGCATCTTCTATTTTGGACATTGTTCACCTTGTCACAAATGACAGAAAACACACCTCCTTCCTTCGAAATGTTGCGATTCCGCCGCGTAATCGCGAGTCATAAATTAGAATGTTCCCCGACCTGCAGCCGCGAGCGGCGGCCATGAGAACCACGCGGCGCGACGTCTTGTAGAAAGATAGCAAGTTGTGCGAATACCTGCCCGATAAAAGGTAACTTTTCTATAAATCTTGTCGTTCCAAAATAAATATAAATGCGTCAAAAATCTGGTATCATCGACAAAACTTTTAATATACGGAGTTTTACTGGCGTCATCTATCCTAGGTCCACAAAACCGTCAGCTCTATCTACTACCGCGAACAGCCGCCAGAAGCCGAAGGAGACTGGGACAGAGCCGGACGGGTATGGCCGGATCCGGATGAGACTTTCCTCCTTTCACCATATTGTTCGCGCTGCGCCCGCCAGCACGTGTTCATGCCGTAGCGAGCGGATGAGTTCTAGCCGCTCACTGATGGCCCTAGAGGGAGAGCTTCACCGCAACCCCGCGCAAACCCTATTGACGTCACAGCGCATGTGACTCGGAAGATGGTAAAGGAGTTGAGAGGTGCCGAAAAACCTCAATCTTTGTCCATTTTTAAAATAAAAGCTAGGGCATGCAGGCAAAGGCGTTTTTTGTTTTTGTTCTTTACTTCAGAAAGGTCGAGACACTAAATCCCAAATTATTTAAAGGGACTCTGACACCCCCCAACATTTTTTTTTTCTTTTTTTGTCAGGCGATTCATTATAGTGTCGGAATACTACCCAATTAATATTTTGCTACAGAGTCACGTATTTTTTTAATAAAGCTAAAAAACGCAACTGCACGAAACCGAAACCAAAACTCCCGCACCGCACGGAGAAGGGGAGAGGATAGAGTGAGTGGCGGAAGTCACGTGGCTACACCCGACCGTGCGTTTTTTTTTTTTTTTTTTCTCCGCACGTAGCAGACGAAATGCGTTCGTTCGCCTTGCGATTGCTTTGCAGTTATGTTGGTTCCGCTCGCTGTTCTGTACTTCAAGATGAGTTGTTTTGTACATTTAAGTGTTGGCAACTAGTAGTGAGTGCCCGAGTGCCGTAGTGTGGGGAATTCTCGTGATCGGCTCCAAAAAGAATACTCCCAAGATGTTGCGTGAAGAGTTTGCCTCACATGTCTTGTATCTGAAAGTGGCATTGTGCGGCAGAGTGCACAAGCTTCCGAAAGATCAACGGATCGGGGTCAATGGCTGGCTGCAATTCCTGTAGAACAGTTACGCGAAGCTCGGAAAGTGGACGTTACCCGGTTCATATTCTCCTTGCATTTTGTGGAAACAGACTACATTGAGTTCGCAGGTGTCAAAAATGGAATCCCATACCATTTAGTTCAGCGACGTATCATCCACAACAATTGTTTTCTTTTTGTTTTTGTTTTTCAGTGATAATTGTTAAAAAAATAACTGTAAACATCGCAAAATGCATGGCAAAAAAAAAAAAAAATGTCTGCCCTGAGCTACTGAGGGAACACATTCATACGTATTAATGGAGCCGGTCGACTGTATGTCGGAAGTTTGCTGCCGATTTTCCTTCATTACATCGCTGATTACATGCACTCCCGGCTTGAAGTCGGGCAGCACCACGCAGACGCCACATTCGCACCTCGTAAATAAACCGTACGCATGCGTATTCAACTCGAAGTACGCACCTGGTGCTTGACGTTTGAGCGAGCGATGTCTTCAGCAACGAGAAGGGACGCCGGCTCGGCGACGTCTTCGTGCAATCGGCTTGCTGGTCGGGCGTGTCGTACGGGATGAATATCAGTTCTTTTGATCAGTCCAAAATTTCTCTTTCGAAGGAAGACAGAATTCGCCGGTACCGTGAACGACAGTTCCGAAGTAGAGGTCCAACGCCCGTCGTCCGCTGCCATCCGCTAGTCCCACGATACGCGAAACGACGCCATGTTGAGAATTTTCAGTGAACACACAGAATGCTTCCGGTTGTCTGTGCTACCTTTTTTTTCTATCAACGTATTTGCAGCATTTTGGAAGCCACAACAAATGGGTTTCATATTTTTTTCTATTTTTAATATTGACTGTGTGCCTTCAATGACCCACGACTTAGATTAAATTTGGTGCTCGCTTCGAAACCTTAAAAAACAGCCCATGACCACGGAAAAGAGAGTCGGCGCGACTCAAACCGGCCAGTTCTCGATCGGCGGTTTTTGGGCGAAAAAAAAAACGAATTTCGAGCCGCAAATTCTGTTCTGGCTAGTTGTTCTCTCATATGTCACGTACAACTAAAAACCTCGGCGAGCATAAATACCCTGTCAGTGTCCCTTTAAGCAAAGCACTGAAACTGTTGCACAGCTCCTTTAAAGGGGCGATGCAACAATTTTTGTACTTTGCACAAATACCACTTAGAACGGATCCCTGACGTTAATGAGCTATGAAACACGCGTTCGTTTTTCACCCCCCGCAATAGAAGTCCTAGAAAAAAATTAAAGAAAAACGAGCAGCGTTCACCCCCTCAACTCGCAGCCAGAACAAGCGGCCACGTGATCTGGAGCCGATTATATGCCGCCAATTTTGATCATAGCCACGCGCTGGGGTTGGCAAAGCACAGGACACGCGCTGAGTTCCAGACATTGTTATGGCTCGGCTATTGTCGTCGTTGCAGCGATTGGGCACGGTCCCCCTACCCGAATGCTTCTCGAGCTAGTAATTATCACGAGCCCAAATCGAGTGCACACGCAATGCTCGGGTACAATCTATGAACCGCATTCAAATATCGTCATTGGAGTGTACTGCGATCCCCACGTTACGTCATCAAATTTTGCAAAGGAAAGATTGAATGGAAATGGTCGGTTTTGTCCTTAAAATTACACCGCAATAAAGGAGTTTCTTAGCCAGTGGCGTTGCGTGCGAGTATCCTTGAGTCCCACCAGTGCCAGTAAGCTCGTGGAAAGTGAAAAACATTCCAATTGAATATCGTTGCACAGCTCCTTTAAGCCTCTCGTCCCACACTGCTGCTGCTGCTCTCGTGCGTGTGTGTGTGGTTCTTTTGATCCTCCTACCCGTCGTTTTTTTTGTTGTCACCGCAGTGACGACAAAAAAACTCCCTTCTCTCCCTCGCGGAAAGAGGGAGAGAAAAAAGGGTTTTCCGTCTTTCGTGCGCGCGTCGATGACGGGCGACGCGGACGAAATCTTTGCGAAGTGTAACCCTTAGAGCTGTCGCTTTAAAAGGTCGACGAACGCCGTTAGTACATTTTGTTTTCAGCTCTGCTTGATTGGTCCTATCAACTCAAAGCGTAGGCAGCACTGTGACTTTAGTTATAGGCACTGGAATATATAAAAAAATCTAAGAATATTTTTTTTATAATTCTGAATTAATGCAATGGCGCTCCAAGAAACTCTGTGCACATGATTATTCAGACATTATCATGCACATCCTACATATTTGTGATGGCGTGCGTGCAGTCATGTATCGCTGCTCCGTAAGACCCCCATGCTAGCAGTGGTAAAGCACTGGCAAAATTTCTGGATTACAGCGTAAACCAGTGTCGCCGCTTCACAAAGGCAGACTGTAAACACGAAAGACAAATACATTTTTTATGATGGTGTATTATGAAACGTTTTTCTTCTCATGTTGTCTATATCAAGTATTATCGACACATTATTTGATATATATTCTTGCATATTATTTCTATTGTATACATTTCCTTTCAACTTGGCTCAGCCTCTGGCGTGCAATGTGTTTTGAACTGAATATGTAAACTTTAAAATGGTTAGCGTTTCTTTTGTAAGTAATCAGGAAAACATTATTTTTGTCTCTATGTAGAATTCCCAGCAAGTGCAAACAATCGACTAACCCCCGAATAACAAGCAAACTATGTCTCAAAATTTGCTTGGGACCTATTTTGTCCGGGGCCATTTTGTCCGGGAACATTTTGTCTAGATCCAGTTTGTTCAGCCCACAAGTCGCCCACAATGGCACAGTCAGTACTGAACCGAGAAATCCTGGGCTCACTCCCCACCACTACCCGTTTCGGTGTGGATGAACGTCGTATAGGCTTGAATTCGTGTAACTACTATACTGCTCGATGCACGTTATAAATCCCAGGTTAACAGTGGTACTTCACTGTCACATTTCTCATCTACAGCGGAGACACCGGACCCTTGTCTGGCTAACTTCCCCTTATCTAAACATACACGCAACACAATTTTTTTAAGTCAGTGCGGTATGAAGAACGGTTAACCCCGGCGTCCCACGCCTTCCCGCTGTTTCAACCGTCTTAACCCGACTGTTTCGAGAGAAAGGGGGGGCTCCCCCCCCCCCCTTTCTCTCGAAACAGCACGAGACGACGACGATCCATTACGCACCGAACAACAAGAAGCGATCACCGAGTACCGCGCAGCAAGCCAAAGCGTTCCGCCCGTGGGCCTGGTCGGTGCGCGAGTTTCCCGGCAAGGAGGGGGGCCCCCTTAATTGGGTTAGGGTCCCCCGGGGACTCCCCAGGGCCTCGGACGGGCGTGAAATATCCGAGGCCCCCGGGAGCCGTCGCTCTCTCTCGGCCCGGGAGCGGCCGGCGAGCAGCCGCCGCCGGCCGGGCACCTATACATCAATCTGTGCCGGCAGATTGTCTCCTCCCGCTGCCCCCGGGACCCGAGAGGGCCAGCAAGGAAAGATCACTGCTCCGGTGGCCGAGGATGACGGACGAGCCCCGGGAAGGCTGCTGCTGCCGCCGCCGCGGGGAGAGACGGAGCACTGTACTTTCGTTTCACGTTACGGTGGACCGCCGTAGATGCTACCAGCCATCCCAGCCAATCCTGCGCCGTGATCGTATCGCCTGACTATGTTCCCTGAGCGTCGCTGCGCCCTATCTGAAGGTCACATGACACTAATACGGCGTCCGATTGGCTTCGATGATTCGTAGCATCCTCTGCATGACCGTCCCTAGGTGAAACGGAACAGTGGGTGCAATGAGCCCTCCCGCTTCTGCCCCGTTTTGTATCTCGATCCATCCGAACCCTTTGTGGCGGAATCGAGCAAAAAGGCTTCAAATCGTGAGACCGAAGGGAGTGGGAACTGCAACTTGCGTAACAAGAGCCCGAGCGCATTGCACTTTCTTTGTTCGTTCGCAAAAAGGAATCTCTGAAAGCAGCAGTCAATCAACAGGGACACTTCGGTTCAAATAAGACGAAAAAACGTGTTTATAAATGGCCGAACTAACTGAAATTAGATTTTATACATACGTGTGCTTCTAGTTTTTCTCTTTAAAATATTGCTGTGGTCAGGGTGCCCGTCCATTACGCGAGACGCCTATCTGGTGGCAGGTGCTGGTTTAAGAATCCAAAAGAGCGCCGCAAGCAGCGTGTGTCGATGCTCAACACACCGTGGTGAAGACCGATTTCGCTATGGCTGCTTTAGCAACCGGGTGAACAGTTCAGTAAGACACTAATTTCCCCGGGAAAAAACAACTCGGGAGCAGCACCCGATACAAACGTCAACGTCGTACCCATCAAAGTCGAAAGAATAGCTCACGTAGCAATAAGCACATTAAAATAGCGAGGAGGTGCACGACGCAGTGCAAACCAAGACGCTGTCCCGGAACCTGCTGCCCTAATATCCAGTGGATGGTGACTCGGATTATGATTGTTTGCACTGCCCTAGCTTTCATCTTAATTTCTTCTACTGTGCAGCTCGGTGATTTGTGCGAGTTTTACGACATGACCGCATCTTTTGAGTCTGTGTAGAAATCAAGTGGACCCGGTTCAGATGTCTGATCGGTGTCCCTTTGCCAGTCTCGGGGTTTTCCACACTCAGGAGAAGCGCTAGAAGCTCTGTTTCTCAAGTTGGATGTGTCATGAGATGACTCGAGACCTGCTGAATTGCGTTTCAATGCAATGCCAGAAAGCGACTACGTGCCGGTCCACGTCCACTGCATCGGTGTACAGTTGTCGAGTCGTTTCGGTCGAGTGTTGCTGGATTTCATCGCAGAATGGGGTCGCGGCTTGATTCCTTCGCTCCTTGCCGCACGGTCCCATGCTCGGACTCCAATGTTTGTGTTTGATCATGTCGATTTCTTCTTACGGAAATGTTGAATTGTGGAGTAGTGGCTTTAAGTTTAGGTCATAATCGAGGTCCAGCTGGGTACGCCGACCTGGCAGGGAGCCAGAAAGGCGCAAATTTCGCACTTCTATCAAGGCTTCGCCACGGTCTACCGAGGCATCTTTCTGGGCTTCTTGATGAACTTCCGCTGGCGTATGTATGCGGGTAGTCCAGTGACTACTCTTGTAGCTTCAAGGGCGGTCCAAAGCAGCTCGCAAAACGCCGCCCGGAATAATGCGGAGAACGGAACCCGTTTATATATACAGGGTGTTTCAGAGAACTCAGACCAAATCACTCCTGCGAAAACTATTCATCATAACGAAAAAAGGCATGTGTCGATTTGGTCCTGGGCCAAGGGCCCATTTAGGAAAATTATTAAAGTCCGGGATAATTAAGTTGTTAATTATTTTTGTGTAATTAACTTTTTTAATATTGTGTTTAAGGGCATGGTTTCAATTAGAAAATTCCTCAGCATCATCAAAAAACACTATATCGACAAATTGCAGAACGATAAAAAGCACGCGAAGCATTTAACAGCTTTCTGAAAAACCGCACAAATTCGACGTGTTTTTAAGTTTCGGTTTGCTATCGGAGCGCATCTCGTCCCCGGCGGCACCGCGCCCCGTGGAGAGATAGTACAACCAGACTCTGCTGCGTCGCGCGATGACAGCGCAGCCGAGGTTGTTTGCACTATCTCTCCACGGGGCGCGGTGCCGCCGGGGCCGAGATGCGCTCCGATAGCAAACCGAAACTTAAAAACCCGTGGAATTTGTGCGGTTTTTTAGAAAGCCGTTAAATGCTTCGCGTGCCTTCTATCGTTTTGCAATTTGTTGATTTAGTGTTTTCGATGATGCTGAGCAATTTTCTAATTTAGACTATGCTCTTAAACACAATATTAAAAAGTTAATTACGCAAAAATAATTAACAACTTAATTATCCCGGAATTAAATAATTTCCCTAAATGCCTTTTTTCGGTGCGATGAGTAGTTTTCGCAGGAGCGATTTGGCCTGCGTTGTATGAAACACCCAGTATATATATATATATAAAAGGACGGTCGGTCGGTCGAGTGTTGCTGTATATATATATAACTTCTACAGGCCGGATTTGGGGGAATGTGCGCGGAACCATCTGGATGAGCTAGAAAGGCAGCCAGCGCCCCGACGACGGACGGATTGAGCGGGAAAGGGGAAAGCGCACATTAGTCTCCACGGGCGGGAGAGGGAGAAACGGCACACTTTGTGGCAGAGATGGCAAACATTACTTTCAAAAAGTGATTAAATTACAATCCTAATTACTTTTCTGAACACGAAAAAAATGTAATTAAATTACATTACAAATTACCACAGCATAAAAGCAATGATATTACATTACAATTACTTTGACATTACTTTCCAATGCCTTGAGGCAGTAATTCGTGCTACATTTTATTTACAGATTATGTACCAAAACTTACATCCCCCCGTTAACACCGCGGCAGCCTCATGAGCCCCAAAGTAAATCATACTTAACAGTCGTTTTGCTGGCGCACACGACAGTTCTAGACATGATGCAAAGCTTCTTTAAAGGGACCATGAAACGATTCTAAAATCGAATTTCATCCACCGATCGTCGTAAAAGGTGTGAAAAGAAACACAAAAACACAAAAATAGGAAGCCAAAAAAAATTCGTCGCTATAGAACTTTTAAAAGAAAACTGGACTCTTTTGCGCCTTCTTTCCTTCGAAAGCTCTCTGCCTTTTCACTGCAATGCATCCGCGGAAACGCAGCACGTCAGCCGAATCCACGTCGCCTATTGGGTAAGAGCCTACCACGCCAGCAATGCGATCGTAAACAATAGATAGCCGGCGAGTGTTTCCTAAAAGTTTTGTTAAATAATATTCAGATCCACATTTTGTAGCATAATTAGAGATGTGACAAAAATTGTCAAATTTGATAATGCTGAGAGCCAAGCGCCATCTATCGTGTGGTAAACGGAGCAACTACTGCACCTGCGCAGTAGGACCAACCGGGCCGACAGCGTCGTTCAGTTACTACTTCGCGACGACCAAAGAACGTTTATTTTTCTACGTGTTCTTCTCGCGCGTCCCGACTTCAAGCAGCAAGAAAAAAGTACTTGAGACAGACCACGACGAACAAGAACGCTGGATCCACAAACACCCGAGAAAAGCTGCAACGGCGACGAATCCACCGGCTACGACCAAGCGAGCTTGGCGGTTAGGCCTAGCGGCCTAGCAGGCACTCCGACTCGGAACAGCGTTGCTTCAACGGTACTTGGCCAAGACCGTCTGCCCACGACCGGCTGGCGTGCTGAATGGAATATGCCCGGGCGACCCTTGTGGACTCTTCCCGTATTATAGTTTGATCGCTGACCTCAATTTTAGTGAGGTCAATCTCTTCCCCTTGTTTTCCGAGGCAGTGTTGATGAACACTGTCGTCGAAAAGGGACTCTCGTCGATTCTATCTTCTTGTTTTGTGTGATATAGAGCTCAAATAAACGCCGTATGGATTACCTTCGTAACAGGGTATGTACACTTTGTTATTAGTATGCCATTTTTTTATTCTGACACGGCTGCACGTCACTGTCGAGCTATAACAGTTCGTGGGAGCTACGTGCAATGCCGGTCCAACCTTTCTTTGCCGAGTGTCACGTCAGTATCAAGTTGCAATCGTAAAAGATCGGTCCCGAAGCGCTTACCAACAGCGCGAATACAGCACTTCCATCAAATGCGCGCGTCCGCCCCGAGTGTGAACATGTATTTACGTGGCTCTCGCTGAGACTGTCGTAGTTCAAACGTATCTTTTTTTAACGTCGGCACGCTCCTGCATCTCCGAGGCCGCGAAAAACGCCGCGGCAATTTGTTTCCATCTACGTCGCTTTGCAAATGACTGACACGGGCCGCCTTTTACCAACAATGACAGTTGGGCTGGAGTCTTCACCGGAAGACTCGCCGCACTTCCCAACAGGCATACCGGCGTATGGGACTAGTCCCATGCTGTCGCTGTAGCGCAACATATCTCATTGAATTTCGCTCAGCTGCGATGTTTCCATGCCTATCGCGGCGATGAGAGGCGCCGATTGCGAAAATACGTCGGTGACATCAGCGCCATCAGCGCAGTAAAACCTACCTGCACACCGCCAAATCGCCGCCGCTAACGCTCCCATCTCCTACTGCCGAGAGAGCTTCCGGTTCCGGAAACAGGGTACGTCACGACCGTCAAAATTACGCCGCAGCTTGTTTTGCGGTAAGTTGGAGAGAAAGAAAAAGTCGATATTTCATTAATTTTTTGTGTAGAAGTTAATAAACCGAGACGAAAACGGATGCCTGTTCGGCATTCAGTGAACATTGACGGTTTAATGTAAAAGTTATCTGGCAAAAGTAAAAAGGTCATTTCATGGTCCCTTTAAATGTGACTAAAAGGCTGTCAACTTCCCGGTTTTGCTGTTCATTCAACGGTGAAGGTCCTTAGTTAACGGGTGATATGGTTCCGTCAAGAAGTTTTACTCCGTGTCAGTATGCTAACTCGGGCAATGTGAGCTTGTTCTTACAATGAGTTATCACGTGAAATGTTTCCCTCCCGCCTCAACGCAATCTAATCCTATTCCCCCGATGGCACTCACCCGAGGAAAGCCATGGCGCGAGCTTCCTAAAATGTGTATTATCCCAACGAACGGGTGGTGATACCGGCTCGTAGGCGAAATCCCGAATAAATCCTCCCCTCCCCCCTCAAAAAAAAAAAAAAAAGAAAAAAGAAGTGGTTTCATCTTGCTTAACGAAAGAGCAAGGAGGCTGGTGATCTGTTTGTTCTGTCCTCTCGGGTTGTAAAATGCGTTCACCTCACTGGTGATGTGCCCTTCGGATTGTAGCCTATAAGCCGTTCCTCCCTAACCTGACAGTGCGGTGAAAACTACGTGCTCGTTGGAACAGTCACACGTCTATCTTTCGCCTCGTAACCACGCTCTCGTTCATACCCACGCGCAGAGGAAGGGGCGAGTCAGGTGTTTAAGGGAAGTGTTTGATTGGTTCTGGTTAGCTCGTAATTTCCACCGCACTGTCAGCTTAGGGATGATCGAAGTATAGTATCGTCGCGATGCCGTGAATCTATCTTGCCTGGAGTTCGTGAGCCGAGGTTTTCCAGCGGTTTCTTTACACTTAAGCTGTTCTCCCTCGCCTTTCCAGCCCACCTTTGTCGGTCTGTCGAATTCTTCGCACGAGCCTTTGCGCTCAGATGGCTGTCGTTTATATGCTTTGATGTCTCTTTTACGACATTTCACCACGGAAGATAATTTGTTTCTGAAGCTCGCAAACGAACTTTCTAATTTGCGGCAAAAGTGATTTCAAAAGTAATCAGTACTTTTTTTCGAAATTACCACCTGAAAGTAATGCATTACGTCACTAAATTACCATCATAGAAAAGCAATTTATTATACATGATGGGAAAACAGCTAAGAAAACACGGACTACGAAGAGGAACAAACACGACAGGATAACAGCATTGTCCTGTCGTGTCTGTTCCTCTTCGTAGTCCGTGTTTTCTTACCTGTTTTCCCCATGATGTAAAACGTCAGCCAACTGGCCCAGTTCACCACTTTATTACAGTAATTTATTACATTACTTATGACCACAAGAAGTAACTTAATTACTGTAATTTCATTACAGTACTGTCATTGCTGCCATCTCTGCTTTGTGGGATGTTCGAGTTGCTTCGAGGCGGAGAGTGCAACAAGAGCAACTGCTTCTTAAGCTTCCCTTGGTCCTATTGTAGGGTTCCCGAAAAGCGACAAGCGCAGCCCCCCTCCTCACATCCCACCCCGCTCCCGCGCAAGGTTTGCGAGGAGGACGAGGGTAATGGGCCACCTTCCCCTGATTGGCTACTGCGAAAATCCGCCTTTCTCCGGCCTCGTCCGGGGGCAGCTGAAATGACTATATTGAACTTTCAGCCTGAATAGGAGACCCGGAAAGCGTCACCGTCGACGTCACTCCTCTTTCCCGAATTTTTCCGAGAGACATTTTGCGGGTTGGACCCGGAAGTGATGTCGCCGTTGACGCCAACGGTTACATTTTCCCCGTTCTGGGGGACGGATGAAAAATTTTAAATTATCAACTGTTTGGGACCCGGACACGCCCAGATTCCACAGTTGCCAATCAGGAAAGGGCGGTTCGCCATCCTCGCCCCCCTCGCAAACCGTGCGCGATAGCGGGATAGAAGGGGGGGGGGGGGGGGGTGCGCTTATCGCTTCTCGGGAGCACTACAAGAGGACAAAAGGAGGCTTAAAATAATCCCGAAGAAAAAAAAAAAGACATTTTTTTCACAATCTGGTTGGGACACGCGTCTCAAAAAATTAATTTTATGCAAAAAAAAAAAAAATGAGCAATATTGACGGCGCGAGACGCGAATTAGTCGGTAGTCACCTCCTTTCCACTTGTTTTCTCTCTCAGAATTTTGGGCGCCTGGAGGAGAGGTGGATCAGCTTGGCCATCACATTGAGGTGGAGAGAGTGTATGACCATTTCGCTGAGGTGGAAAGAGTTCATGACCATTACGTGACGTCATGAACTTTGCGCGCAGAATTTAAAATAAATTTCGCGTGTCAATATTGCTCTAAAAAAATGTTTTTCCGCGTAAAATTAATTTCTTAACACGGCTGTCAAAACCATGCCTCCTGGGCCTACAGCAATCCGGCCGTGCACAAGACCAGGCAAGCTCGAGAAACTCGGTCGAGCACTAGGCCGGGAGCAGGGCCCCGACTGGAGCGCCAGGGACCCTGGACTGTCACCGAGTCGTCAACAAGTCACCAAGGAACAATGAAATGTTTACTCTCATCTGCTTTAACGTGTGACTTCTTGGGAGAGGGAACCCGGCGGAGACCGATTGGACGGCACTAATTGGTGAGCGACCAACTAGTTTTATTAGATCGTAAGCTGAGGAAAGCGGGCCCAGTGAGCGCGATCTCAATCCACGCTTCGAAGTGACGGCACGATCTCCCGCTAGTAAGGCGTAGCGCTGGAATACGATCTACAAGAACTCCCAATCCCTCTCGACATTGAGTGAATCCTCTGCTTCTGTGCTTGACGTGAAAATGTACCTGAATGTCTCCCAGCCAAGGTGGAGAATAAAAATCAAGAGGATCATTATTTAAATCGGGATTTAAATCAGACATGGTTTTACCATGAAGATTTAAATCAAACCGGTTTTTTGCGCGTTCTGCGTGTGCATCACAACAGCAGTGATTTAATTTGCCGGCAAGCAGCAATTCCTTGGTCGTAAATTAGGTCACTGAATTTCGGCTACAGTAATTGACAGACCACGTATGCGAATGATGGCAACGACAAAAACATGTATGTAATCATATGCCACATTTCTTTAACCTCCTGGTACTTACCACCCACCCTCGAACACATTTAATTTCAAACTTATAGAGAAACATAAAAAAAGTTCTTATAACGATTAGAACGACCGTTCACGTCGGCGGATATCGTAGGACAATGCCGGTGGCGCCATCTATGGAGTACTTCTAGATATATTCTCCTCTAACTTCGTATAAACATAAGTTGGTCTCTTTGTCGGACTGGCGCGAAAAGTATGATTGGTGTTCACGAGGTCAAACAGTTTCTTCGTTGACAAAGAAATCATCCCTTGCTGCAGACGCTCAGCATGGGTTCAAAACGTACCAAGCAAGCTCATCTTTGTCAGATTAAAGAGCTTCGTATAAGAAAAGGTGCGATCATCTAATATTTTCAGGTCTACAAAATAAGAGTGACATTTCCTGACATGAGTGTTGGTGTAGCAAGCAGCAACTTAGTAATAAAGCTCTGCAAAACTGTACCGAGTGATTGATTCTGTATCTTGACAGGGACGTTTGTTTCCGTATAGAAGGACTGTCATTAAAATTTCTATAGACAACAGTGGTGGAAATTGCTTAGTTGCCTTCGGGGTACTTGCCACAGTGGAAAATTTTAATGCCCGCCAGTCAGAGTGGAGAATCAAAATCAAGATTATTTAAATCATAACCTAACTCATGACTTAAATAGGAATTTAAATCCGACCGGTTTTCTAACGATGATTTAAATCACATTTCTACAGAAATATTCCCCCAATTTTTTATTTTCATATTTAGTGTTTGCCGATATCTGATCATTTCTGCGTGCATTTGTTTTATATTTAGATCAAATAACCGTCAAGCAAGAAATATTTGCAGAAAATTATAATGAGTAAAGAGCTGAACTCTTCTGGGCAAATCGGAGTTTGCCATTTACGTCATGTCATATGGCAAGAAAATAAGAAAGCGAAAAGAATAAACAAATACGGGAAAATATTATCCCATTGCAAGCAAATCAGAAAACAAAACAAATGAAAAACAAGCTTCTTCACAACTAAACAAATCAAGCTGCATTTGCTCTGTACTCCGTTCCACTTTCAGTCCGAGCGCAGTGGACGCCACGAGCTATCCCAGCCGATCCAGCGCCGGGAGAAAATCGCGTGACCTGCCGGTTGGGCAGAGCGACGCAGGGAGCTCAAGGTCACATGACACTCTCTCCACGCTGGATTGGCTGGGATGGCTCCTAGCGTCCGCTGCGCTCGGACTGAAGGTGAAACGGAGTATAGTATGGCGGGGTTTGAATTATTAAAAACGTTTATAATTAGAGTGTACTTTATATTCACAGTAATTCTTTCTTTCGCAATGTTTTCGGTGATCCTACGAATTATCAATCAATCTGCTATATTTAAAGATACATGTAGTGATAAAGAATCACATTTGTTTCGAGGTAAAGTGATTTAAATACAATTAATCTGATTTAAATCAAATTAATTTGATCCATATAAAATTAATCTGATGGAAATAAAATAAATTTGAACAACACGATTTAATATTAAAAAAGATTTTTTCCACTTTATTATTAGTACCCTCTTGAAGTAAAATGCGAACAATCGCCGCAATCCTGTTCGCGCTAACAGAGTCGCGCATTGGGCGGCGGACAAAAGCTCACCGGAGAAAAGCTCACCGGAGAAAAGCTCACCGCAAAACCGGCAGATGCGGAGAAAAGCTCACCGGCCTTTGAGCGGATGCGGAGAAAAGCTCACCGATTTTTTTAACTTAGCGGATTCTGCGTCAAACGTGGCAATTTAACACAATTCGCATTCGCCACTTCATTAAAAAAAAAGTCCTCTTTTTTTTGTAATATTCTTGAAGGTCATTGGGCATATTTACTAATTCCTCAGAAATTAGTAATCACCCATTTTGTATATTAATGAATCCGCAAGTATAATATCAGAACATCGTACACCGGTAAAAAAAGACAACAATTTATTGACAACTGAGGGTGCGCCGTCGGTAGCTCTGTGAAATAAAAAGGTTTGTTCTTTGTGGGCTAATATGAATAGCGGTTTCAGCTCCGAATATTGTGTAGTGCCTAATAGGTAGGTAGGTGTTTGTTGATGTAATCAGTGTCGGCTACGCTGTTTTCTTTCTGTTAATTTCACTAACAAAGCTTTAGTTGCGAGAACAGCTTCGTCCTGTCGTGTGTGTTGTCTTCACTCCGTCGTCGTCGTTTGAGCGGTTTTCATCATGTATAACGTTTACCAACTCGCCCTATTTGCTACCTTACAGAAGACTACTTCTTATATAGGTCACGAGTAACAACGGGGCCAGTGTGCAGCTCTGAAGGTCATGAGTGGCTCACCGTAGAAGGGCACTATCACACAAAGGCAACGTGCGGAAACACCAGCACGAACGGCTAGAAAACGTGCATGTCCGTGGAAGAAAGAAGCCTCGATATCCCACTGAATGTTTTATCCTGTTTTCAAAGGTTAACAAAAGCTTCAAAGAGAATTTCAGGCACCGCGTTGTTGCGCATGCACTTTCGAATTTTCGGTGTTTACAGTTTTGATTTTTTGGTTTTAGGGAGACATGAGTTTTTGAATTTTTTCACTTCATTCGAGTTCATAAAGTTTTCAGTTAGGCTTTAGTTGCCTAGAGAGTAAGCTACAGGAAACACTGGCCCGCCATTATTAATTTGGGAGCAATATACTTAATAACATTAGCAAATAAAACAAAAAAGGACATTTTCTTTTTGACAAAGCTGACGAACCTCAATGATAATAAACTGATATATGTTACGAATGATCCAACAGCCTCCATATAAAAAGAAGAAAAAAAATCGGCGAGCTTTTCTCCGCATACGCTCAATGGTCGGTGAGCTTTTGTCCGCATCCACGGTTTTGCGGTGAGCTTTTTTCCGGTGAGCTTATCTCCGGTGAGCTTTTCTCCGGTGAGCTTTTCTCCGGGATTCAAAACGCATAAGCCGGACGTCCCTCACCGCACAATATTGTCTGAGAGAGGATGCTAGCAGAAGGACCTCGCCACGTTTCTCCAGAAACACCTTTCCGGCGTACAACCGTCACAGCCTTTTCGAATCAAAACCTCTCAGGAGCTTATCAACGGCCTAGAACCGTTTCATGCTGGTGCTCCTAACTTAGACTTCTTTTCGCTAGACATAGAAGATATGTACTATAACCAGGACATTTCAATTCTTCTCGAATCTGTAGAAGAAGCCGTCACCGAACACGGAATCTGTAGCTTCCTGAACTCATCCGGAGTGTCACTTTCCGGCTTCCTCGAGCTTCTGCAACTCTACCTGAAATAAAAAATGATCGAGCACGAAGAAAAAATCTGGATACAGAAATCCGGGGTGTGTATAGGATCTTGTCTTACACCCATATTAAGTGAAATCTACCTGTCTTATGTCGATAGAACCATACAGGTAAAGCTCAAGAACACTAGCCCGGAATGTACCGTGGTCCGCTACGTTGGTGACTACTTGATTATTCGCCCTTTAGCCCAGGGGTGGCCAGGCTGACCCGGCCTAAGAGCCGCAAACAAAACCACGAAACTTCCAAAAGCCACGGGGGGGGGGGGGGGGGCAAACTTTTTTCCAGGGCAATAAACAAAACTCGAACTACTTTCAATCTGTTTGAGTCAGAAGCAGTCCAACTGTGCGTAAGGTAGCAGTAGCACAAGACAACCAAACCGCAACCTGTCTTTCAATTTCAAACGTGTTCCATTTCTGTTTTTGGGGAAGTACTCTTGCGGCCGGGAGGGAGACGGGGGAGGGAGGAGGGAGGGGAGGAAGCCGCGAGCCACACGCGAAGAGCCGCATGCGGCTCGCGAGCCGCAGCTTGGCCACCCCTGCTCTAGCCAATAAAGTCGAGGTGATCGTGGCCTTGTTCGAAAGCGCAGGAGGCAAACTAAAATTCAAAAAGGAAGATCCATCCTCGGAAGGGCTACAATTTCTAGACCTGCGATTGAAAAGAAACCAACGAAGGCGTTTGCTGGGCGTTCAGGCAGCGTTCAGAAAAGCCAGTGCTCCCTTTTGAGGGGAACCCGACAAAAGCTCACAGGACAAACGCTCACCGGACAGAAGCTCACCGGACAAAAGCTCAACCGTTTTTTCCCAGACCCGGACAAAAGCTCACCTCATTTATTTTTGCTACCCGGGCGAAACACGGGCTGGGATAAGGTGCGGACGCGATGGAGATTGCATCATTTTTTAGGAGAACTGGTACCCCATCCCATGCAAAGGTGTCGACAGATAAGCCATAACAGGCAGAGAAGCAACAATTTGGGATTAAAATTTAGGTCACCGAACTTCAGTGGAGCTCATAAGATCAAGCTTGCTTGATTCAAGGTATGTTGGAGCACCCTTGTGCTACACCCAAGAAACTTCGTGAACCGAATTTTTTCATTCCGAAGGGTAACCGCAGAAGCGAAGTAACCCTTCGATGACCTCGCTTTTTTATTGTGCTTATGTCACGCTAAACGCGCACATAAAGGTCAGGCACAATGTCTTGGAAGTGAATGGTAACGAAAATTAAATTCTTTCCGGTATTTCGCGTTGTAAATGTATTAGAAATCAAGGATTATTTATATCAGGGTGATAAATTGTGCCCGAAGGACTAACCTACATCAGGGAAAAGTCTACTGGTGACATCGTCGACCTGCTGGACTACTTTGATTGGACGTATATATATGTGAACGGCCTCTTCGGTTATGCTTCTGCTCCTTCTGCGGTTGCACCCAGTGCGAATTCTTTCCTTGGCCTGACTGTGCGCCGACGACGACCGGAGTTTCCCCCGGAACGCTGGAATATGTACGACGCCACTCTTCAAGATAAAGACCTGACCAACAACACCTGCGAAGGATGAAATACTGGGTTCCAGAAGCTTGTCGGTCACGCCCATCCAAGCATCTGGAGGCTGATTGAATGCCGACAGAGAAATCAAGCGCTTGTTGCCACGGCATTGACACAAGCCCGGAGAGGTGAACCCCGAGAGAAGCGGGTGCGAAAAACCACTCTGCGCCTGCAGAATCGTCTGAAAAATATTTTCGAGGGGTTCCAGGTACACCGAGATCTATAAAGACTGCCGGAGCTAGTAATTGGGACTGCATTCGCTTCTAACCAATCGATAAATAAACTTGTTTTTACTCTAATCAACAAACCATGCGCCTGTCAGAGTTAATTTATCTTTGCATTTTAGTGTCGCACGCAAGAATCTAAGTTGTCCGCACTTGTGTTAAGACCAAGATAAAAATTTATCCTGGAGAGCTTTTGTCCGGGTCTGTGAAAAAAATGGTTGAGCTTTTGTTTGGTGAGCTTTTTTCCGGTGAGCTTCTGTTCGGTGAGGTTTTGTCCGGTGAGCTTTTGTCCGGGATTCCTTTTGAGAGTGCTCATTCAAAGTCTGTTAAAATAGGTATCATCAAGACGTTAATCACATCAGCTAAAACGAAATCCTGTCAACATTCGGCAACAGATAGCATAAAGAGCCAAACTCAACGACTCTTGAGTTTTGGATATCCAGTGGAACGCCTTGTGTCTGTTTTCCACCATCGTATTAACCCAAAGTAACTACAAAAACGTCATCAGTCCAAGGATAGCCAGCACACCATACATTCATAATGCTTCCCATCGTTTCCGATCTTCACGCTATGACACGAAAGTTGTCTTTTCCAGCAGATTCAAATTGGCAAGCATGTGCAACATGATCAACCGAAAAGAAGCCAAGCCGGCTTGCGAAAAAAAAGCACGCCACGCTTTTCCGGGACTGCTGCACAGAAAAAGTTTACTCCATCCCCGTCAAATGCGGAGCTGAGTACATAGGACAAAACGGCCGATGTATAAATGGCCACTTACGTGAGCACAAAAACGAAGCCACTTCAAGAACTGATAACCCCCTTCAGCCGTTCGCGGTTCACGCGAACGAATACATTGAATACGCGCCTGACTTCGCAGGAACCAAGACAAAAGAGGGACACCGCGATCGCTACGGACGTGAGATCATCGAATCCTTTCTCATCCAGAACGCAGAAAACAACGTTTCATCGGCCTCAGTAACCTTATTAAGACGGGAATTAGAATTTATCAAGTCTGAATTTGAAAAATATCGCAACTCCCCGTAAAAACCACACCATCACGGTAGTTCTGCCCGTGCCTCGTGGTTCTTCCTCTCCCTTTCCATCTTCCGGTTTTCCTTTTCCTTCCCCCTTATCACCCTTTCCATCTCCCAGTTTGCCTTCCCCCTTATCACCCTATGTTGGTTGGGGTCTCGTTCAGGGTGCAATTTTTCTGCCCAAAATAAACGTCGTTGCTAAATGAAAGAATCTGGTTTACCTGTGCTTGTCCTCCGTGTTTTATCCTTTCGATTTTAAGTATCGTTTTAGTTTGTACACGTTTTTTGCGACATTCTTTCGCTCAAGGTTCTCATACTAGTGACCCATTTGTGATGGTTGTGAGAACTGTTTAATACGCTTATAAACGTGGTGACACGGAACGGGCCATGCTTGAGCCTCGGAGGCAGGTTGGAAGTGTTTTCGCTAGCGAAGCGGTTTCCGTTACATCTCCCTTCTTTTGTTTGTTTTAGAGATTCATTCGAACTGGTGTCTTCACTAGCCTTGCAGTTCTTGTTACGGTTGTTGTACCATGCGCATTTGTTGAGTGACAGTCCGTTTCACTGCATGTTGTCCCACTGGCTGGTTGATAGTCAATTCTTCTCTGGCGTTTAGGGTGTGACTGTGCGACAGTGGGTACCGCTTTTATTGCGTCTTCCAAGTCTGCTTTGGTAGGTCTAATGAAATACGTATTTCTTCTGAGGTTGCCCGTTGTTGTCTTCACAACGAAAAACCTTGGTTGAGGCGTTTTTCCCACGATTGTTTTTGGAATCCATTTTCGGTGACTGTCGAAGACTTACTTTGGATCCTTTCTTGACTTCTGGAACGGGTGCTGCATGAACGTCTGCAAACACCTTTTGCTTTCTACGCAGTGCTTCGGGCTTTTGTTTTACCTTGTTAATTAGTTTGGTTTTCAAGAGTTCTGCGCTTATTGGTAGTGTTGTCTTGGTTCGACGACTAAAGAACCTTTGTACTTGTAATCTGAGCTCTTGACTTCTTGGCACGTTCCGCATGTTTAGTAATGTCATATTTATGTCTATTCCGTCTCCCTCACATTTCTTTATGATGTTCTTGGCCACTTGCGCCGCTCTTTCAGCTAGTTCAAGTGACTGTGCGTACCTGGGACTCAATGCTTGGCGTTGAAATCCTCATTTATTTTTGTACTATGGGAATTTCTTCGCTGAAAAGCAAGGTTCATTGTCCGTCTCGAGTAGCGTTGGTGCACCATTTGTTGGGAACCATACCTTCAGTGTTTTGATGACGTCTGCTAATGTTACTCTGGTTAGCGTTTTAAAGTCGATGTTGCCTGAGTAGCTGTCCACTATTACAAGGTTGGTTTTTGTCGCATGGTCAAAGAGATCCATTGCGACTATTTCCAACGGGAGATTTGGTGCTCCTTTTAGTAGCACTGGCTCCTTCGGTGGCTTCTTCTGGCTTGCTTGACATATTGCACAACGTTCAGCAAACTACTTGACCTGCTGTGACATTTCAGGCCAGTAGACTGCTTTTTGGCTCTGTTGATGCCACCTCGTGTATGTGCTGGATCAGTCGTTTCCTCAAAGCTTTGGGAATGATTATGCAGTTGCCCTTGAAGAGGAAGTCCTCGTAGACAGCAAGTTTGTCCCGGAATGGACCAAAAGAGCTTCATTTCTTCTGTCAGTCAACTCGCTTTTTTCTGGTCATCCCTTGCGGGGTGTTTTGATGACTCCTTGTAGTTGAGGATAGTGTTGTAGGTCTCTTTCTAACTCCTCCAGGGTTGCTGGACTGAATGGGGATGATAGCCAACATTTCCATGTCCTGTGTCCGCGACTCTTCTGTTTCTGCGGGATTACAGTCTCTGCTCCAGAGGTCTGCAATGACCAGCTGCTTGCCTTTTTTGTAGGCAATCTTTGGTGCATTGCGCTGCACATCAAACAGCAGCCTTTGTAGATGTTGTGGGGCTTTTCCCAGCGGCTTTTGGCTGATTGATTTCAAATGTTTGCGGTCCGTTTCTACTATCAGAAGTAGTCTGGATATGAACTGTTTAAACTTTCTACAGCCGTACCTGACGGTCAGTGCCTCTTTTTTTGTCTGCGGATAGTTTTGTTGCGCAGCAGCAAGTGCTGCTGAGGCATACGCCACTGGTTCTTCATTCTGTACGAGCACCGCACCTAGCGCTGTCAAGCTTGCTTCAACCGAGACTGTCACGTTTCTATTCACTTCAGAGTCAGACAGTGTTGAAGCCTTTTTTAAAGCTTCTTTGATTTCTTCCAGAGCTGAGCTTTGTTCCTCCGTCCAAAGCCAGTCAACGTCTTGTTTATCAAGTTTTCTTCGTGTTGTGGTGTTTTCTGCCAGGTTCGGAACAAATCTTTGCAGGTACTGTAGCATTCCTAGGAATCTCAACAGTTCCGCCTTGTTCTTTGGCTCACCAATCCCCTCATGGCATTCACCTTTTCGTCCGATCAATTCTCACTCCTTATTGCGTGAGCACGTGACCAAGGAACTTCACTGTAGGTTGGTCGAACACACACTTATTTATGTTTAGCTTTGCTCTCGCTTTACGCAGTACACTCAGAACAGCGTCTGTGTGTTTTTGTAGCTCTCCGCTGGTCTGGCCGTGAATCAAGATGTCGTCCATGGAGTTCACCAAGTTTGGAAGGCCTTCAAGTAGTTGACTGATTACCTGTTGCAACACTTGTGGTGCTGTAGATATTGCAAACGGCACTCTTGTGAAGCAGTATCTTCCCCAGCACCCTAAAAAAAGGGTGTCGTCTTACACCCTTGTGTTCTACGTAATGCACCCCAAAACTTCAGTTCGACGTACAGCGCACTGAAGTCGAACAGACGGTCCCAGCTTCTACAAGGGGCTTGACAACGGTGCGATATCACTTAATAAACAGCCAAAGTACGTATCTAAGACTACAGAAAGAAAACACTGATATTTTGCAGTAAAGCAAAGAAAACTCCGATTATTTTTTTGTAGTTAGTAACACGTATATTAGCTATTTTAATAAGTAGTACCACACGGCTATCAAGCAGCTCGTAAAAGTTGGTACCGTCATTTCAACCTGAGTGCGCTGTACGTAGAACTGAAATTTTTGGGGTGTCTTATACAAAAAAAAGGTGCAAGAATATACCCTTTTTAATGAGAGTGAGGGTGTGCTTAACGTGGGGTAGCTCTGCGTCGTCTCCGAGACTTTCAATTGCCAAAACAAATTTTTCAAGTCCAGCAGCGTGAAATAAGTTGATCTTTGGATCTGGGCGACTACCTGTTCGAGGGTTTTGAGAGGATAGCGCCTTCTCAGCAACACCTTGTCCAGTTCGACTGGGTCTAGGCAGATTATGAGTTTCGCAGTATGTTTAACTGCCACCATTTGACTGCAGAACGGCGTTGGTTCTGTGACTTTCTCTACAATTCCTCGTCTTTCAATGCTGTCGAGTTCTTCCTTTACTTCTTTCATCAAGGCGTACGGGACCTTTCGTGGTGGCTTGTTTTTCAGCTTTTGTGCTGCACCTTCCTCGATCTCAGCTTCGCAAGCATAATCTTTGATGCAGCCTATACTCTAAAAGATGCTGTCGTCAGCTTTCGGTGTTTCAATCAAGCGTACACGTTTCACCAAGCTGAGAGTTTCACCAGGTGCGTGTCCAAGAAAAGGTACGACTGGGGCGTCCACAACAATAAATGTCAGTGCTTGCTCTCTGTCCACTAACTTCACACAATTCTTAGGCACAGAAAGCTTGTGATTAGTCTAGGAGACAATGTGCTTTACCTTTAAAGGTACAATCTTCAAGCCCGCTTCGCTGGCGTCTTGCCTGGTAGTACGTTACACTGCGCTCCCGTGTCCAGTGTGTTGGCACCCTGGCGGCTCTAAAGCCCAGTTGTCCGACTGCGAGGCAGGGGTGCCGAACTTTTCCCGCGTAGCGGCGACGTCACGCCAGCCACGCGCACATCGCGTGCGCCGCCTTGATAAGGCGCATCAGAGGCGGCGCACAGGGAGTCGCTGCCTGGACTCAGGCGCCGCTGCTAACCATGTTAATCGTCTTGTCCATGTCCCATTAAATGTAGTTTCTTGTTGTTGAAACCGTTGGCTCCGTGTTATTCCTCCGGGTCGGGTATGCAGCAAGGCAAACCGACCATAATGGCACCCAACCGTGGTATGCTACCCACTCGCAGGAATTTCACGGGGCTTGGTCTCTTCTTTCGGTAAGCCTTTTTCCTATTTCCCGTGTTTCCAATCGTCGTTCCGTGCTTCCGTCACGTCCACGTTTGTTGTATTGGCGTGTGTCTGACTGTTCGTTTTTGTGACCGCGGCAATCGTTTTGCGCGCATTTTTGGTTTTTGCGGGGCGTTTCCTTTTTTTGCGCTTGTGTTGGGAATTCGGGGGCGTTTTTTTTTTGTGCTCGCAGGCATGCTCACGCGGGAGCAGGAAGCCGCGATGGCCGCAGCGGCACAAATGAACCTGCTCACGAGGGTCACGAGATGTGCGACTCCGTGATGCAGCGCCTGGCCCACACGCCTGGCCAGCAGGAGACCCCACCGCGAGAGCCCCGACCACACTTGACTGTTCCAGTCTACACGGGGTACGACGACGTTAAGTCCGTGGCAGACTTCCTAGGCGAGCTGCAGACGTACCACCTTGCCCCCGGTGCCTCCGAAGCCTTCATCGTGGACCGAATTCTCCCGCTGGCGTTGCAAGCCAGCGCCAGGTGCTGGTTGGGGTCGCAGGCCCCCTTCACCAGCCTAGCGGACTTCCAGACAAGGCTTCGAGAAGAGTTCCTGCCTGCAGGCTACGCAACGCAGATTCTCCGAGAGCTCGAGGCAAGGACGCAGCACCCGGATGAAAGTCTGGTCCGGTAGGTTCGGGCCATGCAAGAGCTCTTCAAGAGGGCGGACCCGAAGTCACGGAGTGGGACAGAGTAGCTCGGGTCAGAAGACAGTGTCACCCAAGGTACCACGTCTACGTCATCAACCGCACCTTTGAGACCCTTGAAGAGCTAGCCCGGGGTGCCCGCCTCATCGAGGAAGCTCTTCATGCCGAGCGGAACTACGTGCCGCCGCCACCAGTCAAGTACGCGCTCGAACCGGCATGCGCATGGCGGGGCCCCGAGGCCTCCACGCAAGTGGACTGTCTGAACGAGACCTCCCTTCCCCACCACGTCAACCAGGAGAGTTGGCGTGGCATGCATGGTGATCTCCCGTGCGGGATAAGCATATGTTTGCCTAACTCTCCCCGAGAGGTCCCCGGACGTCACAGCGAGGCCCGTGAGGGTTTCGGGCGGGGGTCGCCACGACAGGTGGGAGGTCGTTGGCCATGCCCTATCGTAAGCTGGGTCCCAACGGAGATCACCACCCAAGCGAACCATCCTCATCAGTGTGCTCCTGCAAGTGCTGGTGAAAGCTGGCACGGTGCGGTCGCAAACCCGCAGCCCAGCAGCATTGACCCCCGCCGCAACGGAACAAGCCCTCCCCACAACAGCCAGTCGCAAGCCTGGTGGAGGCCCTCCCATAGTGGTTCCTTACCCGATCACTGGAGGTGATCCGACGGGAACCTCGGTGCGGGTGGCCTAAGCAGGCAACTGTCGTCGGACTGCTGCTACCACTGCGAGCAGCCCGGCCATCACCGAAACCAGTGTCCAAGGCTTCTGGACACTACAAACAAAAGGTGGCACGAGACGGCGGCAAAGGGCCGGAACCAGAACAACCAACCAGGGAAACTACTACGGCCGGCGACGCTGAAACCAGACAGCCACTCGCCGACGGCCGTTACAGTTCCTGGGAGCAGTCAGGCCGCGGCACAGATTCCATCGGTATGTCGAATCCAGCCCGAGCCTAACATTATTGAACCGCGCATGACCATTTCATTGCTCGATTTTCCCATTGCCGCACTTTTGGATACTGGGGCCGCTATCTCGCTTATAGACCCCTTTCGAATTCACGTGGCGATTATTAGAAGGTCAGAACCACTGCACAATGGCGGATCAACTGACGTCGTGAAACGTGCAAGTCATTCCATATGATAGCGAACGTCGGAGCGCGGCCAACGCTAATATCCGACCACCCAATCAAACGACGTCGAAAGTGCAACGTCACTGCGCTCATCACCTTGTTCCTGTGGGTTTCTTTTTTTCTTCTGCTCTAACCAAACGCATAAAGTGTGCCGTGACGTTGCGGTTTTTGTCCTCCATTGTGCAGGGATTCCACAGCTGCCAAAAGAGGGCAGTATTTCTAAAGGGGTCTATAGGGGATTTCGTTTTTGAACTCTGCAAAGCAAAAAAGATAAGCCTCCGGGAGTGCGAAACCCGTTTGCAGCTAGCTTCTGGTACAGCGATAAGAGCTGGAGGAGCCGTGAGGCTGCAGATTCGGTTTAATGGAAAGAAGCGGCGTCAGCGATTTTTTTATCTGCCAGGACTCGTGGTACCTGTGATCTTGGGCCGAGATTTCATTACAGGTGAAAGCATGACGCTCGACTCTTCTGGTGGCGGATACCGGCAGAGACAACAACCGGAGCTGACTCCGTTTATCAGACGGGAGGACTGCATCCGTAACCTGCCCACGGCAGCCCACGTCACTGTTGTGCCGGACGTCTTGCCTGCCGGCGTTCGAGAATCGTTGCGAAAGTGCCCCGCAAGCAGCCAGCAGAACCAGGAGCTGCAAGCCGTCCTGGAGTCTTTCTCACCGATGTTCACGGAAACACCTGGAAAGACTGACATCCTGCTGCACCACATTGAAACCAGTGACGCGCCGCCTCGGAGGTGCAACCCTTGACCGATCAGCGTCCACAAATGGGCACTCCTTGATGCGTCGCTCGAGGAAATGATCGACACCGGTTCAGTACGTGAGTCGAAGAGCCCCTGGGCGTTCCCCGTTGTTCTCGCTCCGAAGAAAGACGGAACAGCCAGACTCTGTGTGGATTACAGGCGGCTTAACGATCTGCTCGTACGAGACAGCTACCCTTTCCCCAGCATTTCCTCCGTGATGTACGCGCTCGGTAACGCGACCGTGTTTACAACGCTGGATTGCAGTCGCGGGTTTCTTCAGATCGAGATTCACTCATCAGACGTTCCAAAAACTGCTTTCATCTGCCACAGAGGGTTGTTTGAGTTCACCCGACTGCCGTTTGGCTTGTCTAACTCTCCAGCCAGTTTTCAACGCCTGATGGATGTTGTACTTGGGAACTCGAAGTACGAGTTTGCCATGGCATACATGGATGACGTGGTTGTTTTCTCGATAACTATTGAGGAGCATGTCGAGCATTTTCGCATTGTACTTGAGCGAATGCGTAATGCTGGGCTCACGATTCATCCCGGAAAGGTTCAGTTGTCCGCGCCCAAGATTAACCCCCTTGGTTTCGTTGTGGATAACGGCACGCTCCGCCCCAACGAAGATAAGTTGCGCGCGCTAACGGAATACCCAAGCCCACATGACGTAAAGAGCCTACAAAGATACCTCGGAATGATTGCGTTCTACCGGGATTTCATTCCACACTGTTCCGAGATATCCCAACCGCTCAATCACCTTCTAAAAAAAGGCGTCAAGTGGTGTTGGGCCGAACAACAACAATGCGCATTCGCAGCCCTTTCAAAAGCCGTGACTGACAACGCTTGTTTACAGCTCCCAGACTTGAACAAGCCGTTCGTTCTGCAGACAGATGCAAGCGACTGTGGCCTGGGTGCTGTCTTGCTGCAGGAGTATGGCGGTATGCTTCGGCCAGTTGCTTTCACGAGCCACACGCTAACTCCATCCGAGCGCAACTACAGTGTCGCAGAACGTGAATGTCTTACCATTATTTCATGCTTCGAAGCGCTTCGATATGTACCTAGATGGCGCAACGTTCCAGATTCAATCTGATCACTTAGCGCTATCATGGCTAAGGGGACTTAAGAATCCAGCTGGACGTCTTGCTCGTTGGGCTCTTACGCTACAACAGTACGGCTACTCCATAGTGTACCGCCCGGGGTCAACCAACAAAGTTTCTGATGCGCTCTCTCGTGCTCCACTTCCCGAGGAACACTCGCAGGATACTCATGGCTTAGTGTCCATCGCGGCCACGGCACGAGGATCCCCAGATTCTCGGTGGGGTACATTGGTGAGCCGCGAGGAGCTTCGCAAGGCGCAGCTGGATGACGGACTTCTGCCAACACGTGTCTGCTTGGCTGGCAGCAAGAGGTCCAGTCGACCGCCCAAGTGACAAGGAATTCGACTCCTACTTGATGAGCGACGACGGCCTCCTGCTGCGCTACATCCCCCAGGCCGACGATGATCCGGATGGCTCGGCTTTCCGGACCGTGATACCCCGCAAGCTACGTAAGCTTTTCATCCGATACATGCATGACTCTGCCTTGGCAGGACACAGCAGTGGGAGCAAAACTTATGAAAAGTTATCCCAAGTTGCTACCTGGCCAGGCATGAGGCAGGATGTGCTCCGATACGCTCGTAGCTGCACGGTGTGCCAGAAGGCAAAATCCACGTGGTCAGCCCCCCGCTCTTATCAACCAATCGTGAGCCAGAGCCCTCGGCAGATTTGTTGCTGTGACGTCATGGGCCCCTTCCCACGTAGTACCCGCGGCAATCAGTACTTGTTCGTGGTAACCGACCACTTCACGAAGTGGGTTGAGTTATTTCCTTTGCGGAAGCTAGATTCGCAAATAATCTGGGAGTGTCTACTTGAAACATTCGCTAGGTTTGGCTTTCCTGCACAGCTTGTAAGTGATAATGCCTCCTATCTAACGAGTAAGGTATTCGTGGACGCTTGCGCGGTGCTGGGAATTAAGCACAAAAGAACTTCCCCGTACCACCCACAAGCAAACATCACGGAAAGGGTAAATCGGAACCTTAAGATGAGTTTAGTGGCCTACACCGAGCGCCAGAAGGACTGGGACGCGAAACTGCCCGAGCTGGCATTCGCAACCCGTACGACCTCTAATCGGTCAACGGGTCTCACTCCTGCCCAATTGAATTTTGGCAAGGAGCTCGCGTTCCCGCTTTTTAACAGTCTCCTTTCTACAGAGTCTGGGGGAAGGCTTCGCCCCTACGTGAAGTTCGCAGAGGACCTGCGAAAGCGCTTCTCCGATAACCTTCGAGAGGCCCGAGAGAATCTCGACATCGCCCGAGTACAGCAGGCAGAAGAGTACAGCAGGCAGAAGAGTACAGCAGGCAGAACAGTACAACCAGGGGCGACGTGACTTGCAGTTCGAGGTGGGAGATTTTGTACTCCGGCGTACTCACCCACTGAGTGACGCCGCTCGAGGCTTCGCAGCCTCCCTCGCCAACAGGTGGGAAGGTCCGTTTCGCGTGCGTGAAAAGTGCTCACCACTCACTTACAAACTAGTTCACTGTGAGTCTAGTGAGGAAACCGGACCTGTTCATGTCACCGACCTTAAACGATTTTTTCAAGCAGAAGACGAAGATTCCTCGCAGGACCGGAACGACACTGGCGGCAGTCGCGTTCCGGAAACCCCCTTGTCTCCACCAAGGCGGCGGTACAACCTGCGACGTCGGTGACACGAAAGAGAGAGGAACCATTTTTTTTTTCTCTTCGTCTTCGCCTCTCTCACATTTTGGTGGTAGTTTTCTACTTCCACGGATCTGCTCCCTTTTCAAGAGAGGGGGGAGAAGATTGTGTACCCACCTCAGATCCGTTATTTCGAACTTTCTGGAAGGGGTGCGAAGATAACGTCAGGCTCAAGACTCAACTGAGCCTCATGTCGTCTGCTTCCTTGTTTTTCTATGGAGTTGGCTCATGGACAACACCGTCACCACACCCGCCATCTGAACGACACGGCGGCCGGTCTCATGGTGGGCCGCGGCCACCCTCTACAGGACGGAGCGGCAGCTGGCTCGGATCAAGGAGGACCACATGGAGAGCAGCCACCTGCTGGAGACGGTCCAGAGCAACAAGGTGGCCGCCAGCCGAGCCCTGATCAAGAGCAAGGAGCTCAAGCGACAAGCTGGAGCTGACCGAGCCGCTGCAGAAAGAGCAGCATGTGACCAAGGAACTGGGAAGAGCGAACGCCGAACAACGGATCGCGTGCAGCGAGCGCGACCTCCAACTGGCCATCGCGCTCGTCCAGCAGGCGCCGGCCGGTCTTGCAACGCCAGTCCACCCAGCAGCGCCATCCACCCCTGACGCCCACGACGTCGTCTCGGTCATCGACATGCCGGACGAAGCTTGAGGGGGGGGGGGGGGGGGGGGGAAGTATAGGCACCCTGGCGGCTCTACAGCCCAGTTGCCCGACTGCGAGGCAGGGGTGCCGAACTTTTCCCGCGTGGCGGCGACGTCACGCCAGCCACGCGCACATCGCGTGCGCCGCCTTGATAAGGCGCACCAGAGGCGGCGCACAGGAGTCGCTGCCTGAACTCAGGCGTCGCTGGTAACCATGTTAATCGTCTCGTCCATGTCCCATTAAATGTAGTTTCTTGTTGTTGAAACCGTTGGCTCCGTGTTATTCTTCCGGGTCGGGTATGCAGCAAGGCAAACCGACCATAAGTGTTACAAGAACAGTCTTGCCGCGTGTGAACTGATCCATCTCTTGCAATTCCAACGTTTTCTTGTTGGTTGCAACCCTAAGCTCGGAGACATACATTTCTTCACTGTCCGAGCCTTTTTTCTCCACGGCACTAACAACTCGCTTATTTTTCTTTTTTTTTTTTTTTCGAGTTGCACACTGTCGCAAAATGCCTACCTTGCGACACGAGTTGCAGATCTCGCCGTATGCTGGACACTCTCTGCGGTGTATCTAACCGCAATACTTGCAATGCTTTTCCCTGTCTGTTCGGCGGCTTGAGATTTTCTTTGTTTTGGCGCTGACAACCACCACAGTTTTTTTTAAATTTTTTTCCTGCCATTTTCTTTTTATTTGTAGCGTCGCCTATTTGTTTGCTTGGCACAAGTGGATAGCTTTCTCCAAGTCGGTCGCCAAGAAGTTTTTAGCGAACGTAGTCGTTCGAGGTGCCTACGATGATTCGGTCCCTTAGAAAATCGTTGGTCAGGTTTCCTAATTGGAACTCATTAGCTTGCAATCCTGCTGTTGTAAGAAAAATCTGTGAAGCTCTCGCGAAGAACAACCCCGATTAGCGGGGTTGTTCTTCAGCGTGAATTGTTCTCTGAACTTCGCCTTTACTACTTCGACTTCCTTGCTCTTCGCCTCGCTCAGTGCGAACGTCTTGTAGATCTTCTGAGCGTCAGACCCGATCGCGGTGATGAAGTTGGCGACTTGCACTCCCTACAGTATTTTTGTTGAGCTGCATAACATACCAATTGTAGCTTTGAAGCCAGTCGTCCCACTCACTGAGGCCCAACGACGCGACATTCAAAGGCTTGGGAAGCCGGAGCACATTGCCCGCCGGCATTTTTTTTTTTTCCTCGCCGGCGCGATTACGTTGACTCACTTTTGAGGATGCTGTCTTTGGTCCTGTGCGCTCGTTTCTTTGTTTCGTTCCAGTTGGCTTCGTTGTTTTGATCCTGCGTCTGAAACCGCGTGATGGTTTTGCGAACTGTTTAATAAGCTTATAAAAGCGGTGACAAGGAACGGGAGTTGCTTGCGCCTTGAAGGCAGGTTGAATGTGATCTCCCTAGCGATGCGGCTTTCGTTACACAATTGTAGCTTGCGTGCAAGTGCGTCTGCTCTTTGCACACCCGGTGCGTTTGTTTACCCCCAGATGGTCCCACGTACCTTTGTCACCCCTCGGTCTCAACCGATCACAGCACGCGCTTTGCTGAATTGTCAACGCGCGTTTCCTCGGCGTTCTCTATGTTATCTTTCGATTGGCGTGCCCTTCCCTGCGCTCAGATGCACCAATGACGCGTTTTGAAACACTGGCTCTGCGTGTAGTCACGAAAGCCTTAAGAAACCCTGGCCGTGGCCAATTATGTTTACGCTTTTTGCCTCGTGGTTAGTCCTTCGGCGTTCTTATTGGCTAATACGGCAATCTTATTGGCTGTGGATCGATAATATTTTGCTAGGAACTCCACACGCCGTGCGTTTTTAAAGTTCTCAATGACTATGCTGAGAGCAAGTCGTCTACTTCTTGCGCTGAGGTTGCGGAGACGTCAGAACGACGACGAGTTTTGATTGGCTTTAATGGAAGGATAGTGGGTAGACCTCACTGCTAGATGCCTTGAGGTCTACCCACTATTTTTTTTCGATCAGCCAATCAGAGCTCGGCGTTCTGGCATTATCCCAACCTCTGTGCAAAAAGCAGACGAACTTGCGCCCCGCATAGCTCCAAAACGGTGTCCACACCAGCGGAAGGTCATGCAGTCTGAAGGCCTCAGCTAGAACCGCTTTTCATGTCGCGGAAGCAATGACTCGCCACAAAGCGAATATTTGACGAAACAACAAAGGTACGTTCACGTTTTTCCGCCATGCTCCACTTTGGAACCACTGTATCATTGTTGCGAGTCCATCTCGCTGCGCCGACTCGTGTGCGCGCATGCGTCCATTTGTCAGCGATCTCATTCCGGTCCGCAGGTGGACACACACGAGCGGTATAATAATCGGGGTTTCGCGTATAAGAGGAACGACAACAAGCTCGCGGTTTTCCTGGATTCGGAGCAGCGCGTTTTCTGGTATGGGCGTAAAGTGGTGGCTCGTTTTTTTGACGGCGGCCTTCTGGCTTCTTCTCCCATCACGGGGCGCTGTACTGTCGGCCGCCAGTTTCAGCTCGAAACGGACTGCGCTGGACGTCATTTGCGGTCAGTCGGTTTGTCAACACCTTATGGCACTCTTAAGACAGGTTCACATATGCATCCCAGCGCTGAGTTAGCGCTGGACAGAATGGCAATAGTTTATTAAAGCCTAAAACACTGTATAATCAGTTCAATTCATTTTTTAATATTGCTCCCTGACTAAAAATAGGGGGTAAGGGGACGGGGTAGAAAGCTGCAATAATTCAGCTTGGCATGGGGCTCCTGCCCCCTATATTTATCAGCTTGGCAATCAGAAAAAGTAACAGAATATTTCAACAGAAATTAACACCGTACATTACAAACATTTCGTCATGTCGTGTTTGTTTCTTTATTTCGTTTTTGTCTTTTGAGCTGGTTTTATCTTGTATAACGATTACCAACTCGCCCAATTCGCTATCTTAGGAATTAACAAGTTATATACGAGATATAATACACAGTTAAAAAGAAAAAAAAATGGAACAAAGCCTTTCTCTTGGACGCTTAGTGTGAACGCCTTACTCGTCTTAAAAGTTGAATAGCGTGAGACGTGTTTAGTGAGGCATCTGCAGTCCAACGTCTGTCCTAAGACGTGCCGCTCTCCAGGACCCGGTCCCTGTGCATATCGTATGCAATCTTGTTTCTTAGCTAGGTAAGCAGTTTGTTGCGACGGATGATTTGTAAATTTCAGAGATTTCAAATACACGGTAGCAAGATTTGAATTGTAATATTCATTTATTTTCGTGACTTTGTACTTCTGGAAGAGTAGTACCTTGTGCGACAGAAACTAAGGATTGGCTACGACGTGAATGACCTTTTACTGCAACAAAAATAATCTATTTATGTTTGTACAAGTTGTATTTCACCATACTACGCTATAATAAGTTGGCCGAAAAGTGAGCAATTCATTATGAATTTAGAGTTTTACATTTGGTGGTAACATATACCGATATTTGAAGAGAACACCTGCGATTCTCGAGAGTTTTAGAGTAAGGCTTTTAACATGATGTAGCGTAACGTGCTCGTGGGATATCACGCGTAATCTGTTCACGGTACCAACCCAGTTTCAGAAGCGTTAAGCAATATTCTAGTTTGGCATAGCGGATTCTTTTTTATATTTATTTTTTGTTTGGATATAAATTATTTATTTTTATTTTCATTTACTTTACAAAAATTGGAACAGCCCACAAACTAAGTTTTTCCACACAGTTATTTGCCTCAACAACTAGCCCAGTAATATTACTTAAAAAAGATACTCGTACTAGTAACGTAAATTACGAATAGAAAATTTCGTTCAATATTGACAATATTATCTACAAACGATCTAAATAGTAATGACTTTAAGATACTGTCTTGGAGTCATTACCAGACACCAGGCCCCAGTTGGGACAGGGGTACCCCCCTGTCTCTTCTGGTTTCATCATTGAGGAATGACCGTTTATTTCTACTGTTTGTCTGCAACTCAAATAGCAAGCGAATTGGAGCTAAGGAATGCCCTCTAATTCCATAATAATTTAGCTTTTCTAGCAGAATATTATGGCTCAGGTGGTTAAAAGCTTTTACAAAGTCAATAGATATTTTTAACGTTAGACGTGGATCTTTGTTATTCTTTGAGGTATTTGATTTTAGTCGCCCCAACCTTCGGCGTTAAAAAAGAATCGTGAAAATTTTTTTTTTTGTGTGGAAATTTCGAGTTCTTTGTTAAGCGCTTGGCAAACGACAGCTGCCAGTACACTCTGCCTCTGGGTGTAACTGCGTTGTAGCGTCTTGCCAAGGCGACGCTTCCGCGTCCCGTGTCGACTAGCATCTCGCTCCAGCAGCGTCGTTCACAGCACTGTGGATACGTCCGAGGTGTCTCGAATAAAACTGTTTCATGCTATCAGCCTAATTGGGTGCCTAAGGAAGAGCCCTGAATATTTATGTACCACTTCTCAAAACTATACTATCAAGCTTTCATTTTTTAATGATTGCAAAGTTTTTTGTCGTATCTCGTTCCAACATCAGTTGATCGCAAAGAAAATGTTATAAAATATTAGCGGCGATTTACGGGCAAAACCAAAACCTCGAGCCGGAAGATGATCTTTCGCGTCTTCCGTGCAAAAAATGAAATACTAACTATGCCACAAAATAGCTCGATGCCACCACTCTTAACAGAGAGCCTATGCGCCGAGAAAGTGAGGGAAAGGAGGAGGCGAGAGCGCGTGGTGACGGCAGAACGGGGAGCTCTGGTTGGAAAGATTAGTGGGTAGGCGTAAAGCTAGCAGCCTTTGCCTGCACTGCACTCGTCCAACGCGTTAGAACGCTAAATGCCGGAGTCCAGCGTTTGGCCTTCCATGCAAACGCGTTCGGACGAGTGCAGTGGAGACAAAGGCTGCTAGCTTTATGCCTACCCACTGATCTTTCCAACCAGAGCTCCCCGTTCTGAAGTCACCGCGCGCTGTCATCTCCTCCTTTCCCTCACTTTCTCGGCGCAGATATAGGAAAGGGGATCCAAGCGTCAGCGCCCCTAGCTGCTGAACGAACTGCACCCATAGGGAGAACTTTATGATTATCATAAATTATTTATTTCTCACGAAGCGAGGAAAATAGTGAGCTATCCACGCAACCACGCCAATTCCAGCGTAAATTTTGCTCAATCGTCCACCGTACGCTGTAAGATCGTGTTGTTTTTAATGCATTACCAATTTCAAGAAATTTTGACTTCGTGACTGGTCTGAGAATCTCGCAGCGCTCTGAAGCCAGCAGTTGTGATCGGCTGAAAAGGATCCCGAGTAGCTCTGGCGGCGAGGAGGGGTCGCTCTGCTGAATCGAGGTCAGAGGAGAGAGGCGACCACCCAAATTCACCATAAGCGAGTGCAACCGCGCGCCGCGTCCTAGCCGCCCTATAGGCCCCGTGCGTGGCCCAGTCCTTAGTGGTGCAAAGATATCGATAGTACTATCGATAGTATCGATAGTCGCCAGAAATCTGACTATGGATAGTAAAAAAACTATCGAGAGTACTGTCGATAGTCGACTATCGAAAAACTATCGATATCACTTTCGATAGTCGACTATCATAAACCTAACGATAGTACTGTCAACGGTTTACTGTCGATAGTTTTGCGATACTAGTAGTTTACGTCGCTCCCTCTTCTCTTCTTCTCGCTTTATTTTTTTCAAATGGACACCAACTAGCCCAAGCACTTACCATCTCAACTTTGGTTCAGCTTTCAGTGATGACGAAGACGGGAGTCATGGGCGAAGAGAGGAAGAAGGGAGGCGAGCGGCGGTGCGGCAACTGTGGTCGCTCCGCACGCGAATACTGCTACAAACGCGCGCCAAACTTTGCGGCGCGCACGCAGACTGCATACGGAGCTGCAGCCTCGGCGGCACTAGCCGGCGCCTTCTGTAAGAGTCGTCGCCCTTTCTACCGCGGAACAAACAGAAAAAGAAAAACAAAAGACCCCCACTGTTGCAAACCTAAACTATGCGATAGCCCGCTGAATCTGGCTGAACCTCGAAGACAAACAGGCAACGAGGGACCCGCTGCTAGTGCATGGTGCAAATCGATAGTATCGATAGTTGCCAGAAATTTGACTATCGATAGTAAAAAGCTATCGATAGTACTATCGATATTCGACTATCGAAAAACTATATCGATAGCACTTTCGATAGTCAACTATCGTAAAACTATCAATAGCGCTGTCGATAGTCGACTATCGTAAAAGTATCGATAGTCGACTATCGATAGTTGTGCGACACTATCGATAGTTCTGGAAAAGCTATCGATAGTATCGATAGTCAATTTATCGATAGTTTTCCATTACTACCAGTCCGGTCAATAGGAAGTATTAGTAGATCGTTCAGGTAACTCCGATAACACCACCCGATACTTCATCCATGCCATTGCGTGGAGATATTTTTTTTTATCGGGTATCGTAAGTCAGTAGTGCATGGGTAGATCCCCTTAACAATATAGCGCGTCTCCTCGGAGCTTAGAAAACCATGGAACCTTGCGGGACAGACGACACTATGAAAGACACATTTTAACCAGATGCAGTTGGTTGGAACTAACTTTCGCATTAAGTATCAACTTGACAGCTCGAGGATGGCTTTTGCCCGAGCCATTAAGCAGAAGTTTTTGAACTACCAGAAAGTAGCGGATTTCTTTAAAGACGTACGCTTGTATACGAAGATTTCAATACATCTAAGCCACTTCTAGGTAGGCATTATCTTCCGAGTCAGCTAGAGGCGATTAGGTCAAGTGTCTAATGACCCAGAGAAATTAAATAATAAGAAACCAATAAAGCGTGATGTATGACTTTAGTGCTATTTTGAGCGGCTCATGAGTAAATATATAAATTTAAGCGCGTAAATGTATGTTTACAAACGTTGCTTTTTTCAGGGCCGTGTCACTACCTCCAAACCTTTAAAATCTCAGTAGCATGTCTTTCTTTCTGTTTTAACCAGTTTTCCATTAACGAATAGGTTTAATGTAAACCAAACCTGACATTTCCCGCTCCAGTCAGAGTTCATACGATACTCGATGGCAGTCGTGCACGTGACCCTCTTGAAGTCATCCGTTCACGTTTCGATTTTTATGGCTCTACTATTTTCCCCTTACGAACATTTGATTTCGGGAATGACATACAATCGGCCCAAAGTGTGTGGTTACTAAAAATATTCGCGACACGAACAGATGCTCCTTCTGGGCAAGTGCTCAGAAGTTGAGTGCTGCTTAAAGGGACACTGACACTCCCCCCCCCCCCCCCCCCAAATATATATTTTTTTTTTAATTTTATGCCAGGCGATTTATTATGGAGTCAGAAGACTACCCAATAACATTTTGCTGTAGCGTCACGTATATTTTTAATAAAGTAAAAAACGCAACAGCTCCAAACCGAAACCGAAACTGGACTGCGGAGGCATAAGGAATATAAAGGAGGATAAAGTTACCAAAAATCACGTAACTGTGCAACATTTGTTTTTGCGGTCAACGTATTGCAGAATTTTAAAAGACACAAAAAATGTGTATCATATTTTTGTCTATTTTCAGTATTGAGTGTGTGTCTTCGATGACCCACGACTTTGATTATCTTTGTTGGTTGTGTCTAAACCATAGAAAACGGCACGTGACCACGGAGAAGAGAGTGAGCGTGACTCAAACTGGCCGGTTCTCAATCGGCAATTTTGGGGAAAAAAAAAAAAGAAAACAAATTTCTAGCCGCAACTTGTGTTCTGGGTAGTTGGGCTCTCATATGTCATGCACAAATAAAAATCTTGACAAGCTTAAATACCCTGTCAGTGTCTCTTATGCACGGTATCTTGTAATTGGTGGTATAGGTGCTGAATACTGATTCTTCATTGGCTTGAGCTGCAACACTGGCATTATGCCACGGCAGCGGTTCCCACAATAAACTGACTCTTTGTCCACTCACCAATACTAAAACTATGCATTCCAGCCCTAGACTAGTCTTTATACCTTCATATCCGGAACGTGCGCCGCTATTGCACGGAGGGCCATTCATGTTTACGTATATTGCTCACGATAATGCGTACGCATCGCACCTTGCCGTGTGCCAGTCTCTGCGCTCGTTTCAACATTTCTGAAAACTCGAAGTTAAGAAATGTTTATCAGCAACTTTAATTTTTTCCAGAACTTTCTCCGGAGGCAAACAGTCAGCTACGGGAAAAAGCCAGGAAATGCGAATTTATGTTTCCGCAACCCGTGAGTTATCTTGTTTCAGTTTAAAACAAACACAATCGTTGAGACTAACATGTCTAAAAAGCCAATTTGTGCGAAATCTAAAAAGAGACAACTCTCTAGTTTCTTGTTTTTTTTTTTATCTTACTTAGAAATAATTTTGTAGAACACGGTTTTATATTGTACCGTGCCGTAACCGTCGAGGTCGAGTACCTTTCTTTCAGTTTTGATGTACTCAATTGGTTTTCTTCTTACCTTTAATTGCTGGGTATTGCATAAATTACATAATGCATATTTTCTGTATAAATATTAACCCGAAAGATAAGAAGAACCCAATGTTGAGATGAGATGATAAATAATTTAGGACGAAAAATGCAAAGAGGGGACGGAGGCACGAAATGAAATTCAATTATATTACTTGAGATAAAAAAAAGACAGGGGCGCGACAGCGAATAACAAAAAAATTTCTAGAAACAAAATGCAAAATACTTTTATCTGGCAAAAAGGCGTGAAGAACTTTGAGTACTTTATTATTCTACAAACCTCTGGAACCCTTGAGTGTCTTTAATATCTTGAACCCTTGAATGTGCACTTGTTGCTTTTTTAGTAAACCGTCTGCTTAGCAGAGCTAATTTATCTGCTACATTGGAATGTTCTATATTGAATTCCTGACATGTGTAGTTTTTTATGTCGTTCGTTTGTTTACAAAGTGATACATTTCTTTGGTGACCTGCAGCTGTTGCCAATCGGAGAGGGGGCTCAGGACGCGTCAAGCTCCACAACTGCAGCTTTTTTCCTCAGGACCCTTCCATCATATACATGTACTTGATGGAGAAATGACGATTACTATTATTATTGTTCTTCTACAAAGAGGTACATAATAATCAATGTCATTATTCAACAATGGTGCAAAACTCATCCTTGCTGACCGCAAGGGGCCTCCGGTTGAGCATGTACACTTCAGTCTCATGAGCAAAAAGCAAAGTGCTGGGGTGAAACAATTTTTTTTAATGCGAAAGCAGGAACGAAGAGTAGCAGCGAAAAACGGCACCTAAATCCCTATTTTCCCATTGGCTGAGCGAAACGGCTCCTAAAGTCCCATTGGCTGCGACGCGTCATATCAGATGCTTCGTCAGGGAAGCCAGCGAGGCCGCTCGAGGTCAAAGCGGACGCACCTCAGAAATAAAACACAAAGAAAAGCGCATTAACGCAGATGCATCGTCACGGAAGCCAGAGAGCCGGCGGCTTTCGCCGCGCCTGCGCAGTGGGGGAGCGTGATGTCACCGCAAGAGCGCCGTGTGAAAAAGCAAGACGTGGAGCGCTGCTTGTTGGAATGCGCTGCGCGTAGGAATGCTTTGGCATTCCTACCCTACTGAAAAAATTATATGAACCTATATAAGAACTGATATGAAATATCTAAAAACTGATATGCGACATTTGAAACTGATATGAAATATCCAAAAACTGATATGCGATATATGAAACTGATATGAGATACCCAAAAACTGATATGCGACATATAAGAACTGATATGCAACATTTGCCAACTGATATGAATATGTCCAATAAACATATCAGAAATAAATTCATATAATTTTTTTTTTCGTATACGACGTGCCGCTCGTGAAAACAAACACGTGGCTTGGAACCGCAGTAGAGCGGCTTGATTTACTGGCTTTCAAATACCTACGGCATGAGCGTTTACTTTTTATTAAGAGATTCATCGCCTGAGCCGTTCAAAATACTCTCAGAGGTATGACATTATTACTGAAAAAATCCAACATGTTGAGAATATTATTTAATGCTTAGGTGGTCACGGAAAAACTCCGTACTTACAAAACGACCTGCATAAAAGGCGGAAACGCAGAGCTCAATAGTAGTTGTTGGGTGTGCTGTTGTATTCATGTTTGCTGTACCGTGTATGTGTATGCGCTCAATGTACATGTTCAGCTGATGCTAGTGGTATGCGTAATGTATCTACATGGTGGCGTGAGTAAATAAAAATATTTTTGTAGCACACGAATTGGGCGGTACCTAGCGCCACCTAGCCTAGTGTAACTGATATGCAGCGTATGAAACTGATATGAAATAATAAGTTCTGATATGAAAAAGGTGTCCAATAACCATATCAGAAATAAATTCATATAAAAAATTTCAGTAGGGTACACGTAAGCAATCTCAAGTGTCCTCCTGTAATTTATTTTTAGACTTCCTCGTGCATGGAGCACAGTGATGCCATATCGTCACGTCTTTAGTCTTCTTTTGTTCCTCCTCTCTGGGTGAGGTGGCGCACCTGAATGACCAACGCAACACCGCCTGCCTGCGTCAAGTGGCCGGGGCTGAGGCAGACATGAACCGCTCCAGGGACGTCTTCTGTGCTCGGAGGCAGCTCTTCAAACCCGTAAGCACAGCTCCATCACATGTTTCAGTGCACGCGCCGCGGAATCTCTTTTTTGTTTGTGCTACCGACTGCATCACAACGACAGAGCCTAGTGGAAGGGCTGAATTTTACGCGTCACCCATCGAGGGCCGGCACAGGGCACACATTTGACACGAGTGCTCTGTCAACGTTAGATTGGCAACTTCAGTCAGTCATTGCACGACTGCCAGGCAACCGCTCAAGCAGCACTCGTGTCCAGTATCTGACCCGCGCCGGCAATAGTAGATGACGTAGGAAATCCAGCGAATTTAGAACTGCTTATGTCTGCCTACGACGAGGTCCCATAGTAACACGTGGTAGCTTCTCGGCGCAAGCAGGCGTGAGCTGTCGTAGCGGACTCGGCCGTATTCAAAACGCAGATACTGGAAGTTCTGGAACCAATCTGTAGTCTTCGCTTAAAAAAGCCATGTAACGATATTGGTGTTTCTCACTTCACGCAAGCTTATACTGGCACTGAGCGAAGAAGCCTCTTTGTCGCCGAGCAATTTCGAGGATAAAAGCGAACGTTTTCTTTTAGTCTCTCCTTCGCAAAAACGTCGTGACGAAGTTTTGGGGATCGCATTGTTGGCGTTGTCAAAAATGCGATTCCCAGGATGTCCTCACCAAGCTGTGCGATCCCCGCGTTGACCATATAGTGGACGCGAGTGGTGCGTGAGCATTCCATTTGGGCTCCTGACAATCAACGAACGCCTCGACAGGCATTCGGGTAGTGGCTCGTACAATCTCGTACACAATCACTGCGATGACCCCAGCGGGTGGCTATGAGAAACATTGGCGGCATGTAGTCGGCTACACATCACGTGGCCGCTTGTTATGAGCTGATTGCCATTTAAAAAGTAAACGCTGCTGTTCTTTTTTTTTTCTTGCTACTGTCATTGCGTGGAGAAAATACAAACGCGTGTTTTATTTATATGTTATGAGTGTAAAAGAATACCTCGAGGCGATATTTATTGAAAGTACCAAACTCGTTGCATTGCCCTGCTAAAAACATAGTTCTCAGCAACTGGGTCTCTCGAAGATAACAAGTTGCCTTCAGTGCTGGCTAATCCGCCTCCTCCGTACCCTCTCCTCCTCCCCTCCTCCTCTTCCTCCCCCCTACCCGTTAATGGTGTCTTGCCATCGGGGAGAGAAGGGAGAGGGGGGCAGGGGAGGAGGAGGGGATGAGGAGCAGGAGAGGAGGAGGAAGAGAGGGAAGGGGACAGGCGTGCAGGCCGGTATATCCACCCGCCCGTCTGCCCGCCCTTCCGGACGGGTGGGAGGATACCTGTCCGCCGTTGCCCGCCCGCCTGCCCTGCCTGCCCGCCTCCCTGCCTGCCCGCCTGCATGGCCGGTAGGCAGGCAGGCAGGCGGGCGGGCAGGCATGACCCATATGTTTCTGCCGCCAAGTTTTCCAACTCGGCAGAAATAAAAAGGAGGAGGATAATTGACGGGACAGCCTTAGGGAAGGAGGTGCACGTGGGAGACGAGGGCGGAAGACGACGGGGTAGGGAGGGCCCCTCCTCTCCGTACCTTCTCCTCCTCCAGCTCCTTCCTTTTCCTCTTTAGAGAGAAAGAAAGAGAAAGAGCTTCGAGGATGAGGGGAGGGTACGGAGGGTAGGGTATCCATAGAAACGGGAAGGGGTGAGGCTCGAAACCCGCCTGCCCGCGTGCCCACCTGCCACGTTCCGCCCCCACGGTCACCTCTTCCTCCTCTCCTCCCCCTCCTCCCCTCCTCCTCGCGGGCAGGCAGGTAGGCCAAATGGTGAGCCCTTTTTGGCAGGCAGGACCCTCCTCCCATACCCTCCTTTCCTTCTCCCTCTCCTCCCTCCTCCTCCTCCCCCCTTTCTTCTCCCCCTCCCCCTCCTCCTCCCCGTTCCTCCCTCCCCCTCGGGGCCGACCAACCAGCCTGCCCGCCCGCCCGCTGGACGGGCGCGGAAGGGGGTAGGAGGAGGAGGGAAGGGGAGGGAGATGCCCACGAGCCCGCCTCCCTGCCTGCCTGACGGCCTGCTTTTCTCCCTCTTTCTCTCTCTCTCTCTCTCCATGGCAGGCAGGCAGGAGGCGGACCCTCCGGGGGGGGGGGGGGTCGTACCTCAAGAGAGGAGGAGGAGGAGGAGAAAGGAGGGGAGGAGCCTGCCCGCCTGCCCGCCCGCTCCGGGTTCGGGAGAGAGAGAGGGCACGTAGGGAGGGAGGCAGACAGTGCCGAAGGGAGGTAGGAGGAAGAGGGTGAGGAAGAGGGTGAGGAGGAGGGGAGGACGAGAGAGGAGGAGGAGGGAAAGCAGGCAGGCAGGAGATTATACCTGCCTGCCCACCCACCCGCAGGATCCGGAGGGAGGAAAAGGAGGAGGGAAGGCGGGCAACATGAGAACGGAGGGGAGGGAATGGTACAGGGGGGAAGCGGGCGGGCGGGCAGGCAGGCCTGCCCACCCGCCTAATTGTCTCTTTTCTAAGGAGGAGGAGGAGGGAAGGGTACGGAGGAGTTAGGGGAAGAGAAAGTCGGACCTTTCACACTCCTCTTCTCCCCTCCCTCTCCTTCACGCCCGCCCGCCCGCCCGCCAGCCTGCCTCATCCCCACCAGGCAAGCAGGCGGGCAGGCGGGCACGCGAAAGAGGGGAGGGTATGAAGAGGAGGGTATGCGGATCCTGGGAAAGTAGCGCCAAGTCCCCCGTAAGGTCGCCATTTGGTTCATGGAACGAGGAGCTTCTCCTTGACCTGTCCATTCTTGGTGAGACGATCCAAATTCCCGGTGACAGGTTACTTCATAAAGAAACTCCTTGAATACCGAAATTTTCTTATCTACGCACCGGGGAAGCAAGCGCACATCTTAACACCGCCACCACATGCGGCGTCGGTGATTGGCGGCAATGAACAATAATTTTCCTGTTTTTAAATACGCGAGGACCACAACAACCATTGTAAGAGATATGTGGAGATGAGCACGATTGATACGTGGATTGCATCCACAGTGCCAAAGACGATTATGTTGGCGAGGAGAGCCTTCAGTACGATGATGCTCCATAGCGATTTTGACTCGACTGGTTCAGAACGATGCTTTTGAAGCTTCGAACATTCACATGGACCGAAATGGCGATTGTCATATGGCATCAAAGATCGATTAGAGAATCACTTGGCGAGGTTTGGTCATCGGTATGTTATTATCTGTGTCTCCGGATAGCAGGCAGGGAAGGCAATGACATCATTGGGAAGGAGATCCAACCATCACGCACCTAGTGGCTAAATTGAGTACTACAATGGTGATGATGGGGACGACAACAACATAAGTAGATGATTTGTTCGTGTTTGGACACAGCGCTCGGCCCACGTACCTGAACGCTGCGTCAGCGTTCAGCTGAAGCAGCGTTCGGCGTTAAAATGAAAAAATTGGTCACAAGTCGTGCTCAATCTTTGCCCCGCGTTCATTCGAGAAAGATGAAATAAGAGTCCAGTGCACATACCTTGTGTTGGCGAACACCTTCGCTAGCAAACACAAATCTTTGGGGTAAAAAAGCTGGACATCATGCCCCCTACAGTTGTACCTCATTTCCAATACTTTTCCATGACCCAGTGAATTTAGTGCTGGCAAAAGCAAAGACGCGAGAGCGTGGCTCTACACAATGTTTTGCGTACACGAGCACTAGCGCACAGAAAGCACTTTAGAAAATCACGCGCTCGAGTCCGTATCCTTGCCAGCGCTGAAAATAACCTGTGAGCTAGAGGGTCTTCGAAGAACGTTTGAACTGTATTAAAGTCACCCACTGAACAACACACTGACCTTAATTTTCCTCATGATGTTGTCAATAGGAGGCACGTAGTCAGGATTTTGTTTCGGGGGGGGGGGGGGGGGGGCGCTCATGACAAAATGCTGTATGAGGGGGAGGGGGGAAGATGAGGTCCAAGCAAAATTAAAGATTTCGGGGGGGGCCCGGGCCCCATGCCCCCCCCCCCTCCCCCCTGGATACGTGCCTGGTAAATAGGGAGCATTCACTGGACGTCATGTTTGAGGGCGCTGTTTATTGCGCGCGTTCATAACGAGGTCTCATTATTGGGCTGTAAAGATCGGCAATCTTGATGTTGTGGAATGCACGTTGCAAAATGCTTGTCATCAGCACGCGCTCAGAAGTCGCGCGCACAGTAATAGCCGTCAGTGAATATTCTCTCTCTATAAGGAGTATTCACTGGGCTCCATATTTGTGGGTGATGTCTAGAGCGCATGCTCTGAACGAGCCTACATTAACAGGCTGCTAAGACCGGCCATCCTGATGGTGTGGAATGCACGTTGCAAAACAACCGGGGAAGCTCGCAATCAGCACGCGCTCAGCAGTCGTGCACACAACTATGGCCGCCAGTGAATACTTTCTATAGGTACTTTTAGCAAACCTTTGCTGTGTTCCAAGTACCGCACTATCTGAGCCTTTGACGCAAGCAATTTGAAGCGCGCCCCCGGGTGATACCGTGACCGCGGGGGGCACGCTGAAAGCACGGTTTGCTAGAAGTCCCCAATATAACAAAACGCAGTACAGGCATGTTTCAACAAGAAAGAAAAAAGAAAGAAAACTTCGTACATTTTGTTTGTGAGCGTCGCGCTTATGAAATTCGACATTCGACAATTTGGTAATCCAGTGGCGCATCATAAACGGCGCCAACGCGACGTCAGCGCTTTTCGCGTTTTGTCCTGAAAAAGTAGTAACGAACGCAAAATTGTGCAGGCTAGTTTGCTTCCCAAGGCGATCACGTGCACCAAAATGTTTAGGAGTTTTGGCTACAGCCTCTCAGTTGCAAGAAAAAAATAATAAAGGCGGTCGTCACTGATTTGTGCTACCCATGTGCGGTGTATATTTCAACAAACAAAGGCGAACCCGGAATTAACTTTGATGTCTCTAGGATAATTCAAACACGCACAGCTATTTTAGATACTGGCTATTGCAAAGTGGTTTTCTCAATGTTGTATACGACCGCTTATTGTTAGAATCGTTACAATTGTCTAGCCGTTCTGTAGCGCCTATGAAATCCCTAGTGCCAGTCGTGGGATTTGGCTGCGCGATGGCGCTCGTCATATTAAACGGTGGCCCTTACTTTGTTTTGAACCAGCAAAGTCATGTGCCCTTCTCCTTCCGACGAGGAACGTTGGCCGCTCTGACCTTTATCATAGGGGGCGTTCTGAACCACGCATCGGTTCACACACGTTACACTCACCTCCGCACTTCTGACGGACGTCGTGAACACGCGATCGCACGAAATCACTTCTGTAAACTGGAGCAAGCAACATCCAATTCTACGACCTCAAACTTTGGCTAGGCGATGGAGACTGTGGGAAGGTGAGGAACAAAGCGAATCCTTACAAAAAACAAACAAACAAAAAAAAACATTTAATGTTAATTAAACAAACATGATGACTACTGTCACTGACAACATGAGATCTGCAAGGATGTCTACCTTTGATAACGCTTCGGGGTCTCTTGAGCGTCCAGCGTGCGCGCTCAGCCAAAGCACGAAAGAACACAATGAGCCCGTAGCTGGAAGCTGGGAATGGGAAGGAGGGAGCCTTTCTCACCTTGTCAGTTACTATAATAAAGTTCCAATTTGTGTGACCGCCCACGCCGCATCCATAGCACAGTAGAGTCCCGGCCACTTGAGCTGGGGGTGTCCTGTTGCCAGGCACGAGGGGTCCTCGGTTCGAACTCCACGTTGGGCGCCATGCAGCGAGGCAACCTTCCCACAAGACACAGTCGTGCGCCAGACGTCCAAGAATAATCTTATGAGCATGAGAAACGAGGCAGTAGATCCAGGAGATACCACAATTTTGACTTCTTAGATTTCCGTAAATGTGCCGCGAGCGTCTGAAGATCCTGATAAATGTTGGACAGGTACGTTCTTCTGTTACTTAATTTGTTACTTGCATTTGAAGGTAATAATTAGTCACGGAAGGGTTCAACGGAAAGGATTGAAAGCAGATGCAGCTTTTTGCAACTTTCCGCCCTGCTCCCGGTTGATTGGACCACCTGGACCACCAATAAGGATAAACATCACGTCTGTAGTTAGAGTAATTCAGCAGTCAATTTTACACAAGATGCATTCATGTGCAGTTGCCCGGTCATGTTCCGAGTTGTGAAAATGTTTCTTTTTAATTTCATTTTCAGTACATCGAGTGCGTATTGAAGAACCAGAATGAAGTACAGGTGGGAACTTGTTAAGTTATAGCCGGCTTGGTTCATTTTAGATTACGGAACGATCACGGAGACCTAGCATTGACAAATTGAAATTTGGTGTGTGTGTTTTCTTCCAGAAAGCCTACTCCAAACTAACTACAGATGAGCTCGTTGCCGTCAGGGACGCTGTGGTGAGTTTAATTTGATGCTGCCTTTTCTTTAGGAGGTAGCACTCTAAATTAATTATACTGTAGCCAAGTTGCAGTCTCAAATTTTGTTTGCCCCATCTATTCAACCTTGTGCACGAATCAGATAGCTGAGTATCGTAAATAATATAAAAAAACGTATCTGTGTTGCTTACAAGAAACGTTAATACGTGATAAAACATCAAAAAGTGTTGTAGCCGTGGTAGACAAAACAGAGACGGGAGTTCTAACTTAGGAAGCTTATATATTCGGAAAGCGGCGACGTACCGCATATTAAAATTGGGACCCAGGGAGGCTGGTATCGCCGCGGGTTGCACTTTTTGTGGCGCGATGGGGGACGGCGGGTGTATCACCGGGTCGCGCACTACCCCCCCCCCCCCTCCCCCCGTTTACGACGCTTCGCGGCGATAGTCTGCTGATGGTTCATTAAAGGATATTAACTCACCTCGCCCATCCGTACACGCCGCTGCGCGGCGCCCCGCCGGCGGCCCAAGCCCCGCTCTCTCTCATTGCACCTCCGAGAAGCCAATTCAGCATCACATGCTAGAGTCACGCAATGGCACCGCTAGCTGGGTGAGTGTATCGCTGACATTGGTGGTACCGCTTGCATGGAGTGTTAGCTTGCGCCACCTGGTCTACCGCGACTTACCTTTTAATCTAAGCTAAAATTGCCTCATATTGCCGTGTGCGCAGCTAGCCAAATAGACAGCGCGCTTTGCCGGGGTTAGAATTCAACCACCGCATGACGTTTTTTTTTTATGTAAGAAGAAGATTTTAGAACGTTCGAGAGCCGTCTAGCTTGTACATGTTCAGAATGTTTACTTCCAGAAGGAACGAGGTAGAATGCTCTAGGCTCCCAAGGAAGGCTCAACAGAAGCTGCACCGCGCCCGCCGTACGGAATCAGTCCCGCACCAGCGCTCGATTCTGCTGTTTCGCCGACATCGACGCCAGCGCAGCGACGCCAGTTTTCTATTTTGTTTTGGGCACATTTCCGCACCATTAAACGTTGAGTGTCCTTCAGTCATTCGTCCCCTCATCAATGTTCATTCGGGACATTGTTGGTGGAGGTGCGGGATACACCCCATGCAGCGTGCCCCTCCAAGGCCTGCATCACTAGCAGCTAGCCCCCCCCCCCCCCCCCCCTTCTATTAAAAAAAAAAGAGACTTTTCAAGGAGGAAGGCCGGAGCAAGCCGCCGTACCAAAGATCAACCCTCGGAATCGGGTCCCCTGCCTCAGAAGCAACAAAAGAAGAACGCGGCGATGACTACCCTAGTTGTTGTCACCCTACCCGTCACTTCCCACTCTCTGACGCCCTCTCACAGCGAAGCGCACGAGGATGTAGACGACTGGCTGCAACATTATTAACGTGTAGCCCGCCATAACGAATGGACGACTGAGCAGCGCCTCCAGAACCTTTACTTCTCGCTTGAAGGCACTGCGAGGGACTGGTTTAAAAACCACGAAGGTTTCTTAACTTCGAGAAAATACGGCGCCACCGAATTGAAGAGGACATTCATGAACGATCAATGTTGGCAGCGAGCGAAGGACCTTGTTCGAGCAAGGACGCAAAACCCCAACAAAAGCGTGACAAGCTTTGTTGAAGATCTCCTGTGCCTAAGTGTCCGAGCCGATCCCGAGGCCGCCAGTAATAAGAAACTTCGCGCCCTCATACATCACGTATGAGGACGCGAAGTTCCTTGCAGTCTCAAATTTCACTCTTCACGCCACGTGAAGAGTGAAATTTTCGGAGGCCTACTCCGCCATTCCCCGACGACTGTCGATAGGTTTGTAATCGAAACCACCAATATTGAGCGCGCACTGAAGGCCCGAGCAACCCATTACCACCGACTCGCCGGCGTGCTTGCTGGTCAAACCATGGCAGCTTCCCGACTGTACCTAAACGCCGCCGGTTTCGACAGCTCTTGGGAGATCATCTGGGATATCGTCCGGGAAGAACTCCGCAAGATCCCATTCACTACTAATCGCCCTTCTTCGCTCTTGATCGCCGAGGACGTCCAAGAGGAGGTTCACCGAGCCTTCGAGCCTGAGGCTCCCGTCACCTTAGCAGCACCGGAGGAGCCCGCCCTAAGCTACGCCGCAATGTCTGACGACCACCACCAGCCACACGTTCGTGCATGGCGACCCCCCCGCCATGAACCTCGAGCGCCGCAGTATCCCCGATGCCAGGAATATCGGGCGCAGATCCGCCCAGAACTAGCTGCGCCTCGGAAGACCGACACGTGGATGAAGACCGATCGACGTCCGTTGTGCTACGACTGCGGGGAGGCCGACCACATGTACCGCCGTTGCCGCTACCAGTGAATAGGACTGCGCGACTTCCACCCGAACGATCCACGTCCATGCTCAGGTGTGCTGCCGCGGGAGATTGAGGAGTACCTCCGACGCCCTCAATCTCCCCCCTCGCCCCCCCCCCCCCCCCTTGCACCTCGCTGCGGGACTCGGTCGCCGTCACCACGACGTCCAGCCTCGCCGATGCGCCAACCCAGTCGTGAAAACCTGTCGTCCTTGTCTCGCCGGGAAAACTAAGCGCGGCCACCTCTGGAGGTGGAGTTGCCGTAGACCTACGACGTAAAAAGCTTCGAAGAACGCCGGTGACCTCTTACTCTGCCGACGCCATGCATCGGAGTTACGCTTCTGCAACGGAGCCCAACAGCCTCAGTATGACCATCGACGGCCACGATGCGTCGGCACTCGTGAACACCGAAGCAGACTACTCCGTCTTGAGTGGGAGCCTTTCACGCCGTCTTTGAAAAATCACGACGCCGTGGGATGGCCCGCAATTCGAATCTCTGGAGGTCACCTCATAACGCCGACTGGAATATGCCTGCACGAGTTGAGATTCATGGTGAGACCTGCCCCGTGAAATTAGTTATTCTGCACGACTGTGCGAGGGACATTACCCTCGGAATGGACTTTCTATGCTAGTACGGCGCCGTACCGATCTCGGAACAAACCGGCTGACGCTACGAATACATGTCCCACCACCGGAGGAACCCAAAGCTATGTCATCTGCGGTCCGACTCCTTGTGAACCACGTGAGCTTACCGCCGCGGTCGAGTGTTTTCGTACCCATGGGAACCGATGAGGCTTCCTGCGGCCAAGCTCTGATTGAGGGAAGCGTGCCGTTGCTTTAAAAAAAAAGATATCGGTGTCGTAAAATGAGTAATATAACTTCAAGACGGGCATGCCATGGTTTTGGTTACAAATTTTTGACAAGAGCCGCAGCACCCTACAAAAGGTATCGCCGTGGGTCACATCGACGAACTCTTGAACTCAGCCGCAATTGCTTTACTTTCGGAAGAGCCGGCTTCATCACAGCACGAGAGAATGCCACATTGGGAACTTGACATCGACCCGAAGCTTCCAACTCCTGAACGAGGACGGCTGCTTGACTTTCTGAGCTAGTTTGACGAGTGTTTCGCCACAATGTCAAGGGTGCGATAAACAACGGTAGCGAAGCACCGCATCATTACTGACGACGACGCGCACCCCGTCCGCCAGTCGCCGTACCAAGTCTCATTGAAGGAAAGGGAGGTTATTCAAGATCAAGTCCAGGAAATGCTTAACGACGACATCATTCAACCTTCAAGAAGTCCGTGGGCGTCCCCAGTCGTCCTTTAAAAGAAGAAGGATGGAACTCTGAGGTTCTGCGTGGATCATCGTCGACTGAACGCTGTGACTAAGACGGACGTCTAACCGCTCTCTCGCATCGACGATACGTTAGACCGGCTGCGCCACATCCGATATTTTTCGTCGATGGACCTGGAGAGTGGTTAGCGGCAGATTGAAGTCGACGAAACGGACCTCGAAAAAAACTGCCTTCGTCCCGTCCGACGCCCTGTTTGAGTTCAAAGTGATGCCGTTGGGACTTTGTATTTAACCAGCCACTATCCAGCGTGTCACGGACATCGTGCTGGCGGGTATGAAATGGCAGAGCTGCCTCGCCTACCTCGACGATGTGGTAATATTTGCCCGGGACTTCGACGAACACCTGAGACGACTTCGAGCCGTGCTTCAGGCCATCAAAACTGCCGGCCTGTCACTCAAGCCTTCAAAGTGTCGGTACGCCTAGGTATCCGCATCCCAAGTTCGTATCCCAAGTTGGTTTGCATTGAACTCTTTATATAGGGAATATGGATTGTAGGCAAACGATTCGTCTAAGGTGCGCCGCAGGACGTGATATTCAGCGATGTTAATAATATAGCTGAATTGACCGTTTTCGTCCCAGAAATGTTTTGTAACATGTATCAGTGATATCCTGCTCCTTATAGTTGGACTGCATAAAATAGCCCTACAATGTCTTTTTTTGTTTTGCCGTTTTCTGCTGTCGCGTGCTAATAAACCATTCTAGTAAACCAGATATGCGCAACTGTATAAAAAGGTTTGTCACTGACGTCGATACAAATTACGCAATGCTGAAGTATCTTCAAAATTAATTGATTTACATTTCTAAGTATTTGTACTCTACCCAAGATACTTTACAGTGAAAGTAACTTGAGTAGTATTTTAAATACCTTATAGAGCAGGTATTCAGTCACTTAACTTAAATGCTTTTATCGAGTATTTTGTCCAACACTGGTATAAATATATAGGGTGTTTCACATAAGAGTGACAGTATTTTTAAAAATAAGGAAACTTGAAATAAATAAATTATTCCTTCAGGATTACGTTGTCCGCCTCCTCGGACGTAAGTACATGAAAGTAAAGTGATTATTAAATACTTAATTACAAAAAAAGCACTACTTAATTCTCGCAATTTGTTTTAGCCACCATGTTTCAATTAGAGATTTGCAGCCTGTCGCTTATAGAGGCCAGAACAGTTGAGAGATATAAAATAATAATAATTTAACTTCGTGTTGTTTCGAGTAAAGTTTGGCGATCACGGCAGGGGGAAACCGAAATTGACTTGGAATAAGCCAAGAATAGCCGTGCTATGGGCGGAGATAGTGGCACTCCGGAAGAGGCGTCAGGATGTGACGTCTAGTGACGCGTACGTTGCTGTCAGCACGTGACCAAAAGCTTTGGACTAATCCTAAATCGGCTCAGGGCCTGCTCCCTGCGAGGCGATCTAAAATTCAAGGTCATCGCGTGGTTGTGGTAGGTCCGAATTCGATACTTATCATATGCGTCTTTCATTGTGATAACTAGTGCTCCTTGTTTTCTGTGATGTATCTACCGGCACACGGCCGGCGGGCATGTCTGCGAGCGCTGAGCACGAGCGCGTACTTTTGTCTAGAGAGCTAACTGCGCTCTCCAGATCATATAAAAAAAAGGCCGCGACCGTTTTCGGATGCTTCGAATGGCTGTCTCGCCATTAACCTAGCTACGGCTATTTCACACTAGCGACGAAGTAGTGAACGAACGACCACGCATCTTCGGAATCTTCGCGATGCCAGCTACACAGGGTAAGCTGGAAGAATTCGACGGCGCCGGGTGGTCATCGTGAGCGGAGCGACTGAACTTCTACTTTGAAGCGAATGGGGTAACTGTCGTTACGAAGAAGAGGGCACTTCTCCTCACCTTGTGCGGCGCCAAGACCTATGAAACGGTGCGAGCATGGGTGGCACCTAAGAAGTCTGGCAAAGTGGCTTACGACGACATAATGAACACGCTGCACACCCATTTCGACCCGCAACCGTCCGAGCTCTTCAGCAGAAGCAAGTTTCAGCGGAGAGACCAGGAGACAGGCAAGTCCATCAGTGATTATGTTGCGGCACTAAGGAAGCTCGCCGTCGATTGCAATTTTGGAGCTCCGACAACCGTACCAGCGCCAGCACCAGCACCAGCACTAGCACCAGCACCAGCACCAGCACCAGTGCGAGCGGCGGTGAGCCTGTCACCGCATCATGCACAAGAATGCTACCACTGGAGGTGATGCTCCGGGATAGGTTCGTATGTGGGATTGCGAACAAACACCTTCAGCAAAGACTATTTGCAGAGCCGGACACAACATTCCAGAAGGCGTATGATTTCGCATTGAGAACAGAGAGTGCTGCAAGACAACAAAAAGACGTCAAAGCTCAAAATACCACCATTAACGCCGTAACCAAGGGTCGAAGATCAACAGTACGTGAAAACCGGAACTTGCAAGGCAAGCAAGAGAAACGGGAATCCGTATCAAGTGAACAACGATGCCATCGCTGCCACGAACAACACGTTGCCGCTACATGCAGATTCCGCACGGCACGCTGCAATTTTTGCCGAAGGACCGGACACATTGAAAAGGAGTATTATCAAAAGACTGAAACAAACCAAACGGTGGCGATCAACACACGCGGTTAGTCATGATGAGGCGGCACCTCCGGGTGATGACGAGGATACCTAAGACTTATACGAGCTAAACAGCGTAAGTTACAGCACGTCGGTTAAGAAGTATATGGTCTCACTTAAAGTCGAAGGACGACCCATGGAGTTCGAAGTGAACACCGGAGCCGCGTGTTCCATTATCAGTGAGGACACATACAGAAAAACCTGGCCAAAGAATGCTCCTTCACTGAACAAGGAACATGTCACGCTCCGACCATGGGCAGGAAAAGAACTACAAGTTCTCGGGTCAGCAGAAGTCCGCGTCCAACACAAGTCAAAAGACTATCTGCTCCCGCTAATCGTGGCCTCAGGTTCGAGCTGCAATCTGCTTGGGAGAAACTGGTTCCCGGCACTCAATATCAAAGTCAGCGGGATATACCAGCTTGACCAGGGCAAGACCCTTCATGACGTGTTGCAGACACACGAGGAAGTTTTTGATCCAGATATAAATGGACACAAAGGCCACGCGGTACATCTGGAGCTGAAGGAAGATGCGACACCGCGCTTTTTAAAGGCTCGACCGGTTCCTTTCGCAATGCGCACCGCAGTGGAAGCAGAACTGTGGATGCTTCAAAACCAATTCATAATCCAGCCGAGGCAGCACTCCGACTGGGCAACACCGGTGGTGATCGTACGAAAGAAGGACGGCACTATACTGATGTGCGGAGACTATAAGAGCACGGTGAACGCGGCTGCCAAACCAGCGGTGTATCCAATGCCAACTGTAACAGACCTTCTGACGAGTGTGCAGGGAGGCATCATATTTTCGACGCTGGATTTCACTCAGGCCACGTGACAGCAAAGACAGCAGATGTGCTCACCATTAACACCATCAAGGGACTATACAGGGTTAAACGAATGCCTTTTGGAATTTCGTCTGTCCCAGCGATTTTCCAACGCTACATGGAGACAACCCTGGCAGGACTACCCGGCGTGGGAGTCTACCTGGATGATGTTATTATCAGCGGAACAACAAAGACAGAGCACCTTGAGCGTCTCGAGGCAGTTTTGAGCAGGTCGGTGAACGCCGGGCTTCGCTTAAAGAGGTCAAAGTGCCATTTCGGTGTAGAAGAAGTGAAGTTTCTTGGGCATAGGATAAATGCAATGGGAGTACTCACTATAGAAGAAAAACTGAGAGCAATCAAAGAGATGCCGGAACCGACTAGCCGGGCCATGCTTCAGTCATTTCTTGGACCTCTGGCATTTTATGACCGTTCCATTCGGAACCCAGCCTCAATAGCCAAGGTGCTGTACAGTCTACTTAAGAAAGACGGTCCATGGCAGTGGGGTGCACGACATCAGCAGGCGTTTCTGCAACTTAAACAAGCCATCGCGGAACATACAGTTCTAGCTCATTATGACGATAATAAGCCGCTGGTATTGTCGTGTGACGCATCACCATACGGCATCGGTGCGGTACTGGCGCACCTTGACAAAGAGGGAAACGAGTCTCCCGTAGCTTTCATTTCTAGAACATTGTGAAAGGCCGAGGAAAGCTACTCCCAGTTGGACAAGGAGGGTTTAGCAATAGTGTATGCGGCAAGCAGATTCCACCGCTACATTTCCGGTCGACATGTGACCATCACAACGGATCATCAACCACTACTGGAAATTCTAGGTCCACAAAGTTCGGTTCCGCCCATTCTTTCGCCACGCATAAAAAGGTGGTGCGTTAAGCTCACGGCCTATAACTACGATGTTGTTTACCAACCAGGAAAACGGAATCAGAATGCAGACGCTTTGACCAGACTACCTTTACCGGCAAACAACGACGAGCCACAGCCTCCCGGAGATGTGCTCATGCTGGAAGCGTTGACCAGGCCACCGATTAGTGTCGAGAAACTGGCAGATAAGACAAAAGAAGACGCTACTCTTTCCCGTGTGTGTGACGCAGTTCAGAGTGGAAATTTCAGGAGCTTCAAAGAAGACATCTTTCAACCTTTCAGGAACAAGGACACTGAACTGGCGACACAACGAGGATGTTTAACATGGGGATCACGTGTTGTGATACCAGCGTCTCTGCGACCTGAGTCCCTGGCTCTGTTACACTCAGGACATCGTGGAATCGTGGCCATGAAAGCCTGTGCCAGACGTTACATTTGATGGCAAGGAATTGACAAAGATATTGAATTGTGTGTGGCGGAATGTACCCAATGTCAAACAAACCAGAAAACAAAGCTAAAAGCACCGATGACAAATTGGGAACGACCATCAACAGCCTGGGATACACTTCACGTGGACTTTGCGGGTCCAGTGGAAGGGAAATTATTTATGGTTGTTGTAGACGCATACACCAAGTGGCTGGAGGTGCGAGTAGTTAGCAGCATGGCATCAAGCGCTGTAATCATGGAGCTGCGAAGATTATTCGCCACATTTGGAGTGCCAAGGAAGGTTTGTTCAGACAACGGGGCTGAGTTCATTTCTGAAGAAATTGAGACGTTTTACCGCTTGAACAACATCATCGCAGTCACGAGCGCACCCTACCACCCAGCAATCAACGGGCAGGCTGAGCGGATGGTACAGGAGCTCAAGCAAGCGTTAGCTAAAAAAGAAAGGGAAGACCTGTCGTGCGTGTTGTCGCGTTTTCTATTCAAGCAACACACGACACTGCACGCAACAACCGGCAAGACCCCTGCGTGGAAGCTCTACGGCCGAGAATTGCCTTCTGCACTGGATCGACTCAAGTCATCCCTCTTCAAGCAGTTGCCTGAAGAACACATCGATATCCACAAATTTACGCAGGAACAACCCGTGTGGATTCGACAGTTTCCAAACGAGCGAAAGTGGATGCCGGGCTCCATCGCACGCCGCGCGGGACAACAATCCTGAATGGTTGACACAGAGCGGGGACAAGTCAGACGACATTCAAATCATATTCAACATCGCGCTCCGAATTCGAGTTGCTGGGAGACACAGCTGCAACCACCACCACTTTGGGACATGTGCTTTGACGATCGCCATGGCACAGATTCGAGCGCGAATGGTTCAGAACAAACAACTAGACAGCACATCCCAGACGACAACGTTTCCGTTCGCCCATTACCAACAGTGGGATCTGCCTCGTCAACCGCGACGCGGGTGAGCTCCCGGGCGCGTCGACCACCGGACAGATACGGTGCCCACGTTTAAGGAGGAAGGGGTGTGATGTACCTACTGGCACACGGCCGGCGGGCAGGTCTGCGAGCGCTGGGCATGAGCGCGTGCTTTTACTGCAGACTTGTACCGTACGCATTACAAGTAATCAAATTACTTGTAATCGATTACTTTTTGAAGTAATTTTGTAATCAGTTGATTACTTTTATTAGGCAGTAATCACAAGAGTAATCTGATTACTTTTTGAATTAATAAAAATTACTTATAACCGATACTATTTTTTCACGGCCCCGCCCCCCCCCCCCCCCCCCCCCTGCACACACCTTTTTCTTTTCTGATTAACAAAAATAAAATTTGCTTCTTTTTTTCGAACAGAAAAAAGAAAGATTTTTGCGGGGCTGTAGGAAACGAGGTCAACCCCTTTGTATGTACAGTTTCTGTGGAATGTCCGTTTTTGTTTATTTTTCGAGCTGGGACTGGGAGTGGGAAGCCCCAATGCGTCACAAAGGCCATTCAGGGCGAAGTTTGAGGGAGCAGAATGTAGCTTTGTAAATCCTTCGTTCAAACTAGCCCCCTCATGCACACACGCACAGAAATAAAAAAAAAAATCCTGCTTACGGTACCTACTCGCAGTCCGTAGGAAAACCAGAACCGAAGATTGTCTAAAGCGGATGCAAAATATAACAAAGCCAGTTCGAATATTTTCCTATTTCCCCTACATGGTGTTTGTGACAAGCAAGGTTTCGAGTTAAGAAGTGGTCAGGGCGATCTCTTCCGCTAATGGATACTACACATGATCCATTTCAAATCCTGGAGCTGCTGCTCTTTTGTATAACATGCGAGTTCATCCACATGTGAATAATAAAATGAGCGACGCAAACTTTGAGCGACAACCCTTGCTTAAGCTTAACTAAAACCCCCTCCGCTTCCCCCCCCCCCCCCCCCCCCCCCCAACTGGCGAACGCCCAAATCATTAAACTTCTTCAAAGGAATTTTAGGCTTGTGTCCGCATTGTGACGGTGCAACGACCACGAAGAGGGAACCCGTTTTTACTTCTTCAATACTTGTGAAAATGTGAAATATAGGTTTTGAAGTAGTTCATTGTTATGAGCGCTAAAGATTTAAGTCTTCACACAATAAAGTAATCGGAAAAGTAACGGTTACTTCTTAAAGTAATGTCCAATTACTTTTGCTGCCGAGTAATCAAGAAATCTATTTGAATACTTTTTAGCCAAGAGTAATAGTAATTGTAATCGATTACTTTTTTTTAGTAACGTGTACAAGACTGGTCTCGAGACCTAGCTGCGCTCTCGTGATCATATAAAAAAAGGCCCCGACCGTTTTGGGATGCTTCGAATGGTTGCCTCGTCAATAACCTACCTACGGCTATTTCACATTTTCACTGATAATTTTCACACTGGTGGTGCAGAGCCCTGGCACTCAAATAATAGACCGAAGTAATAAAAGAAAACTGTTGGCCTTACACTATTGGCTCTTAGTAAAAAATCAGCTCGCAAACCGCGTTGCGTGCTGTACGATAGCCTCCCAGCAAGCATTATGTACTGAAGAAGAGGTAAATATGGTTCTTGATTACGTCAGTGCACAAGGAAGTGTACCTTAGCCTCGTTGATTTGCGCCGCTCAACATCCACAGCGCCGTGTGCCAGCTCGTGGTTCGTTCATTAGAACCTTTAATCAGCTTTGCTCGACAGGAACTGTTGAACCTCCTTGGCGAAGAAAGCCTGCAGCCGTTTTAACGGAAGACTTGAAGACTGCTATTCCCGCACATGTAAGCAAAAACCTGGGGGGCTATGTTGCACGTTTTGGACTCCCAGGAGACTAGGGAGAAGGAAGTGACGTAGGTGTGAATGAACGTATCTTAGCAACACCACGCATCGCGGAAAATCACCGTCATCAGCGACTCCACCAATCAACATCCAAAGAGCGTTGTTTACGTCACTTCCTTCTCCCTAGTCTCCTGGCAGTCCAAAACGTGCAACATAGCCCCCCTGGAAGCCAGCGTGAGAGAGATTGCGAGGACCTTGGGAGTTAGCCCGTCTTCTGTGGGGAGAGTACTTTCCGAAAACAAGGTTCGCCCTTACCATGTATGCCTCCTCCAGGATTTATATCGAGAAGACTTTGAGAAACGCCTAGATTTTTTTTAATTGGGCGATCATTCAGACTGACCAGATGGCAGACGTTTTGAACAATGTTTTATGAATAGATGAGGCAACAATCTGCAGAAGTGGAAATCTGCCCTACGCGCATTACTGGTCACACAAATCCACACAGGCTCCGCCAGCACAAACACCAAGTGCTGTGGTCGGTGAACGTGTGATGTGCTATATTTGATGGTCACGTTGTTGGCCCTTATTTCCTTGAAGGCAGACTTAATGGAAAAAGCTACCTTGGCGTCGTCCTAAACGAAGCTGTGGCCGTGTTCATTTCAGACTTTCCTCTCAATGCTCTTAACTCAATGTGGTTTCAACACAACGGTGCCCTACCACACGCCTGTTGGTAAGCAGTCCGGTTCCTTGACACAAACTTCCCTCGACAATGAATTGGATGTGGTGGACGAACGGCCTGACCTCGAAGGTCTCCTCGGTGCTCGATCGCCGTTGGCGATCGAGCACCGGCGGAGGCGGTTGATCTGACATACCGCGTTCGGCTTTGGCTAGCAGACGGCGTTCGTAAAATGGCGTCAGCTGTTGCTGGCCTCACGCGGCGGTACCGTGCGTGCTTCCATTCATTCGGCGTTCGTTGCCATGGTGACGGCGAGGAAAGCAGACGTGCGGAAGAACGCTGCGGCGCAGCGATACCAGCTGCGTTCTAAGGCCCTTCCCGCATGCTTTTCAATGGGCGGAAGGCGAACAAAAAGAGTTCGAAATAAGGACTTAACGCAGAAGGCTGAATTTCTCCAGCGCCTCATAATTTGACGAGCCTTACACGAAAAGCATGTTTTTTTGGCCATCCCGCGTCCTGTTTTTTTTATCCGCAACATGGGTCTAAAGTATCAATCTGCCTCATGCTATGTGAAATCATAACCTGATTAGTCAATCAACCAAAGAAGTGCTTGTTGTTAACAAGTATAGTGACCACTGCATGAGTGACGTCAAACAAATCACAAAGGACATTGCTCGTGCGCCTTGTATAAACGAAATATAAAAACGGATAACCAAAGTTTGATAAGGAAAGTGCGATTGTGCTTGTGCGCAAGCGGCGAAAACAACTACAACGCAGAACTGTACCTTCATTATTTCAAAGCAAAACGGACGGTGAAATCTATCAAGTTTAGCGTGTTCGCGAACACCGACATTAGACACACGCGATGACTACCGATATCTTGCCTACCCCAAAAAGGCCGCTGCGGGAGCGGGCCGTTAGCCGATTTGGGATTGGTCCAAAGCTTTTGGTGATGCGCTGACAACAACTTACGCGTCACTACACGTCACGCTTTGACGCCTCTTCCGGAGTGAAACTATTGCCGCCCTTAGCGCGCTTTTTTCGGAGTAAGTATTGGTTTCCCTCTGCCGTGATTGCCAAAATTCGCTACAGAATAACTCGAAGTAGGATTATAGTTTCTGAGATCTCTCACTTGTCTTTTCCTTTATAAACGACGGGCAGCAAATCTCTAACTGAAACATGGTGGCCAAAACAAAATGCAAAAAGTTAATTAGTCTTTTTTTGGTAATTAATTGTCAAATGAGCCCTTTACTCTGCCGTGCTTGCGTCCGCCGAGGAGGAGAACGTAATCCTGAAGGTATAATATATTTATTTCAAGTCTCCTTTTTGTGAAAAATACTGTCACTCCTACGTGAGACGCCATATAGCATATATATACCGGGTGTTTTTGCGAAGACTTTAAAAAATCCTAAAAATTAGGGCGTGTAAAAAAAAGAAAAAAAAAACTGTCTTCGGGAACAAACTACCAGCCACGGCGGACGTCAGAAATGGCCAAAAACATACTTATTAGCCAGCTAATATTAAAACTTGGTAATTAGCTTTTTCATTAGTGGAAATAAACATATGGTTCCAAGTAGAAAGTTGCTGAGCGTAATCGAAAACCACTAAATCAGTCATTTTCAGAAAGACTTTGAGCGCGTGAGAAGAGTAGTATCGCACTAAATTTACCACTCGTGGAGCAGGTACAAGGCTAGCGGTTGCGGTAAGGCGCCCGCGCGATTTGTCCGCCTCTTATCTAGCCCCAGCCTTGTACCTGCTCCACGCGTGGTAACTTTAGTGCGCTACTACTCTTCTCACGCGCTCAAAGTCTTTCTGATAGTGAATACCAGATTTTGTCTTCCCCCAGCTCTAGATGAAGGCCAATTTACTTCGTGTCTTCTTACTGGCTACTCCAGATCAGGAACATCAGTGGTTTTGAAATATCCGAGTTGGGTGGACATCTTAGAATTCTAACCTATAGGTTATACCCTGAAGACGACGCGGGCTGAATACATCTAGGGATTGTGGGAATGGTGGAGATTTAGAAATAAACTTTTCGTTACAAGCTCGAATACTGATTCCAGCTAAGTTTTATTAATCCTAAATTTAGATTGACCGACAATGCATTACCAGATCCTCCACCCGTTGGCGGTAACTCTGTCAAGTGGCCACGATATTTCAAGATCCCTCCTCAAAATGATCCTTAAGAAAAACTAATATTTTTTTTCGGTGATATCGGTTAATATTGGTTGCCGTTAATTAATTTTCAGTTACGGATACGGTTTTTTATAAATTTCAAATAACGGTGTCGTTACGGTTACGGTCACCGAAAAAATTTTGTTTTTAAGCGGTTTTTGGTTTCGGTTTCGGTTTGAGTCGCTCCTTGTTCTTACTCAGAATATACACTCCCAGAACGAACGAGGTAGAATGCTCTAGGTTCCCAGGGAAGACTCAAGAGAAGCCGCACAGCTCCCACCGTACGGAGTTAGTCTAAACCAAGCGCTCGATTCTGCTGTTTTGCCGACAACGAATCTGAGAGGCTAGCTTCCTTCTATATTGATTTTGGCACAAGTTCGCATCATTAAACGCTTAGTTTCATTGAGTCATTCATCGCCTCATAAATTGTCATTCGTTATTGCAAGCGAATATATATCTGTGCGGGATATTTATAATATCCTGCTCAACCATCCGGGATATTTTTAAAAATATATTGCTGACTTGAGGAAATAGGAAGATAATTACAAAACTTCGGTAACCGTCTTTAATGCTGTTTTGAATAACCGATTTTGGGGCCTATGTGTATTTAAAGACCACACATATAAGCAGTACAAAACTATATTTATTTGGGGCTAAATGTCAAGCAGCAGAAAACATACATTTATAAGACAAATCAGGTCTGTATAAGTTATCAACGCTATATTTAAAAAAAAATCATGGAAATATTAGCAAAAGTCTTATTCAACGAGATTCGTTTACTGGTTTCTTTAGAGTGACCAACAAGGCTGTTTTTCAGTGAGAGTACAAATCTCGTCACTCTTTTTGTGCTAGCTGTAATATTGTTGGAAGAAAAGATTGCGTTCTGTACACTTCCACTTACATGTTCCAGGACTCGAGTAAAAAATTATGTTATCGGGATGGCTGGTGACAAAGAAGCAAGGACGTCCACTCTAGCAAACAATGCACAATGAGCCACTCAGACTAGGGGCAGTTCACTAACAGTTAATTACACTCTCTTTAATTTATGTCGTCTGGCAACATGACATTCATAATATGTCAAATAAATAATGGAAATTGTACTGAAAAATAGTGCCACGATACTGGAAGCCGCTTTTTACCAAGAGCGTTCTTGACAAGCACACGGGACGAGTTTTGAGATTCTACTGGAAAGTTTTAGAATAGGAAAAAAGGTACACAGGAAAAGTATAATAAAATAATAATAATAAAGTATTGCGGGAGATATAAATGAACTTCCGTTTCAGGTGGTTTCACTCCATTCGGTTAGGCTTTAAACGTAATTCTGAAGAATCTGATTTTTAGTTCATTTTATTTGGCGATGAATTACACAACCATCGACGAACAGTCCTCTGTTAGAGGGAACAATCGGAAAATCCTCAATACAAATCAATAAAAAGAGGTCCATGGCACTGCCTTGTGGGACACTTGATATGACATTGGCAAGGTTAGTCTAATAAATTTACAACTGAATATTGAACTCTGGATGATAAAGTCTGCAAATCCGGAATTCAATTAAGGGATCAATATTCAATCCGGACAGTTTTGAAAAAAGGTAAAAGTAAATAATACGATAGAATGTTTTTTTTTTATACATATAATTCTAGAAAGATGGCATCTGTTGGGGTACGTGTTTAAAGGTGAAGTGCAGATCGCGTGCATTTTTTTAACAGCTGGGTGTCGCAGAAGTACCCCTAAAAGAAGCCATACTACTTTAAAAGGAACAAATTGTTGCTGGTTAAGTTTTAAAACGTTAAAAAGTTACGTGCTCTAAACATTTTGATGCGAGGCATGTGAGCGACATTGAACGATAGTTTTCAGGTTTGAAACGATCGCCAATTTTGTAGACATAAATTACTTTGCGCATTTTCTGGTCCTCCAAGACGCAGCTCTCAGACGATGACTGGTTAAGGATGAGTTAAAAGCACTTTAAATATTTCTGCTGTGGGAATTCTTTAATTTATTATTCTTTCCTTTCTTTCCAGTCCTGCATGCTGGCCGTGTGGAACGAGGTGCTCCACCCTTGAGCGTCCCTTCCATTGCTTTTTTAGGATCTGCTTCTGCTGCCGCTCCTGCTGCGTTTCTACGGAGTCGGGAGCTCTAACCCTTTAAAGCAAATCTCCCTAGATAACAAGGCCTCTCGTGCTGAATGTTCTACGTCCCCGACCGGCGGCTAGAGCGGGGCACACATTGGAGTCTGCGTCAGTGTTCGAATGAGACTCGTGCCCAATCAGTGAGGACCCAAGTCCCCATTCGAATGCTGACGTAAAACTCGTGTCCAATGATTGGACTCCAATGTGTGCCCCTCGCTGGCCTTCGGTTGGTGACGTGGAACATTCAGCACTAGAGGCCTTGTTTGCCGGCGTGCCCCACATGACAAACTCCCTCCCTTTTTACCTTTCGGAATACCACCACCATCACCACCTCGCCCTCTGAGTTCGGAAACTACGGTTCCACACCGTCCGGGCTACTGACTTCTATGGCAATTTGCTGGATCGCGCATCCCCACTTGGTTGCTGTAACGCGAGTGCGGCCACCGGACGGCCATCTTGGGACACGGAAAATCGACCTTTTGGAGCGTTGCGGGGGCTTGCCGGCAGCGTGCTGATGACAAGTTTCCTGCTCCTTCGTCGTCATTCGTCGAAGAAGTGTGTTAAAACTAGAAATGCTGCGAACCTCCCGAAGGTCGAGTTCGAAAGGTGTCTAAAATTTCGAACCTCGTTAAGGTTCCGATTGGTAAAGTACGATACTTTAGAACGCAGCTGAGGTTTGAATTCGAATAATTCGAAAATGTCAAAGGTTTCTAAAAGTTCGAGTTCGAAGGTTTTGAATTTTTTACGGGTCGTTCCAAAAATTCGAACATTTCTAATTTCTTTAAAATTTAAGTTCAAAGCACTCGAAGTTAGAAGTTCCCAATGTACAAGTTGAAAAAGTTCAAAAGTGTCGATTTTAAGCTCGAATTCTGAATATCATGGACTGAGATCGAATTCCGCAGTTTCAAACTAAGTTTCCATGAAGTCACTGAAAAGAATCGAGAAATGTGCTACAAATCTTACTGAAAACGCTGCCCATTTCTCTTATGCCGTGAATATACTCCTTCCTTCTCAGTACTGTGGTACTGACGGTACTATATCATGTATTATGGTACGATTGGGTAAAATGAGACGCGGGCAAAATGCTATAGTTTGTGTTTCGCCCCATTCATTACTAACGAAGCAATCCGGGTACGTTCAAACTTCACCGAGGGGTGCCTCTCCCTGTAGGCTTTGCGTGTGCAAATTATAAGCGCTGTCGGCAAAGGTGTTCCGAAATAAAACAAAATAAGGATTTGAAGTTGACGAGTTTACCCCCCGCCAATAACGCGCAATATTCAGCGCGAGGTTTCGCTTCGAGACGTGCACCCTGGTTGGCACCGACCATTCTAGCAAGGTTTAAGTTTATTGGTATGCTTTATTAGCTCCATGTGAACCAAAGGTGAGCAATCTGTGGCTGCTTTCTTTAATGAAATAATTATTTACGTACCGGGATACGCGTGGGGCAAGACGCACCATTGTGATTCTATGATGCGCATTGCAATGCACGAGTCTCCTTGTTGCTCCTGAACCAAATTTTTTTTATTTCGATGTCTAGGATGGTCTAAACGCACAAAACAAGCAAGGGCTTCATAGTGCGAAAGAAACAGGAACAAAGCTCTTGAAAGTGTCAAGCAACAGCGTCACTTCCTTCGCACTGCTGCCACACTTTTTGGCGTACCAAAGGATGCGTCACAAAGCCAAATCAAACGACTAAGAAAATAGTAACAAAAGCGGCACTGCAAAAAAAAAAAAAAAAAAAATGGCTGGGTTACAAAAGGCGCGTTCTTTACGCCGTTTCAAGTTTCAAGAACTTTCTTTTGTACCTCACGTAGGATAGAAAAAAGGGACAAGCAGGTCGGAGAGCAGCCCTGTCCTAACGTATACTCCCACAAGCCAAAGCTGATGTTGGCGAAAGCAGCTAAGAAGCGGCGACCCACCACTCCTCTCTCCCCCCCCCCCCCCCCCCCCCGCCCCTACAAAAAAAGACATGAATTTGAAGAGGAGCATCATTAGTGTTCCCCCGAAGAAGCGCGCAGTGTCTGAATGTTCTGCAGATCGTGAGATGCACACCACAAGAGGCTCGCAGTTAAAAAGTTTGGAGCCAAGCAGCCCGAATTCAGTATAGATCGAGTGCATGGAATGCAAGGAGTGGGCTTATGAAGAGTGCGTTGGAGCTCACAAAGTGCATTTCAAGTGTTGTATTGCAAATACTGGATGCATATTTTTTTTTAAGTGTGTATCATTGTACCTTACTACGCTGTCTAATTTTGCTGCACTGGACGGGGCAAATGCGACATTGTGCGACTTTCAGTTATTGTAGTTTCGTTTGATGTTTCGCTTGCTCCAGTTAAGTAATTTTTGCTGAGCATCAAGTCAAGACATTTAAGAGCTATCGCAATGCTGTGGTTTTTCAATATTGAAGCAAAAAGAAAAAAATACCACTGAAATTAAAATTTTGTGTCTCATTTCGCCTCACCTTACCCTACTCGTTATTTGTCGTAACTTACGAAACAAGCGTTGAACTGGTTTAACGGGTCATCGAAACGCCCCGAGGCGGACAGATGAACATACGTCCTACGCCTTTGCAAACTAGTGGAAATTGGGTCAAACGTCGCCTAAATGCAACGCTGGCAACAGACAGCTAATTATACGGGACAACGCATGCAGTTGAGGGCATCCAGGCTACGCGAAAATTTTTAGTTGGTCGGAGCGTTTATTTTTGGTGGGCTGATCCGTGGGATGAAGAAAACATAGACACAGGCACAGCCCCCCCCCCCCCCCCCCCCCCCGACACGACTCAATGTTGAGGAGAACCTAACCAGACTAAATTGGGGGACACCCCAGCCCCTGAAAATACAGCTGATCAGGTTACGACCGGTCGTCATTGGGCTAACCATATTTCCGCTGTCTAGAACATTTCTTCTTCGAAGAATGAAGATATCGGCCGCCCTAAAATGCAGCCGATTGCTAATGATAATGAAGTAAGCGAGGATCCAGCGTTCCCAGTAGCGCATCGGCGAGCCTTTCCCCGACCAGCCGCTCACTCGAGGAAAACAGGGCTATATTATGAAGGACTCCCCAGCGGAGCTCCTCGGTTGGGCTTTAAGACTGCAGATCAGGAATATATTGGTCCACAGGTTACTTAGGGGAAACCTACGGGAGAACCTTTGTGCTAAAGTCGAACGAAAAAAACAAACAAAACAAAAAGCAGTTCAATGTTAATATCTACGGTACAGTCACAGGGACAGCTGCGACGTACGTCGCAGCGAAGTTGTTGGGCGTCGGCGTCACGTTCACGCACCATTCGATGTGTATATTTCCTTTACTTCAGACACAAATGGTCTGGGGGGATGGGGCAAAAGAAGACAAGTCTTCTTCCGACGAGGTGCCAGTCCCTTTGTACAGCACTCAAAGTAGAAGCAGTCATATAAACAGAATATACAAAAACACAGCAATTTCAAGATCCACAAATGACACAATAACACACTATATACTGTCAACTCCGTATTAACTGCAGATCATGAGAGGCTTATTATATAATATACAATCTTTTTTTTTTATAATGAAAAAACGAAATGTGTGCTTAGACCATTTCTGCTATGGTTAATTGTGTGTTTAGTAGATCTGGTAGGAGATGTGTAAGGTGCTGTGTACCGTAATTAGTTCAAACCCTAGTTTTTGTATACTGTGCGCTTCTGAGACTAATTTGCCGAGGTTTCATCTTAGATATGAAGAAAGGGTGCTTGGTTTATCTAGTTTCATTAAAAATAAGTATCGATAATTTAAGAAGCAGGATTTGTTTTATATTTAATAGTTTATACTTTTGAAATACCGGGAATGAGTGTTCGTACCTCTTAATGTTCTCAATAAATCGAACAGCTTTCTTTTGCGAAATAAATAGCTTGTGCTTGTTTGTGTAGTGGTTCTCTATATTAACATACAGTACTGTAAGCGTGAGTAGATAAGAGAATAATATAATTGCAGTTTGAACGTTCGCGGTAGTAATTGTCGGAATACGTTTAATATTCCTATTGCTCTTAAAATATTAAACCTAATTTTTTTCGTGTACAGTCCAACTGAGTGTTTCTTCAAACCAAACGCCAAGAAACTTGCGATATATAACGCCCTTAATTTTTTCCCCGTCAAAAGAGATTTTCAAATGTACGCGAAATGGGTTTGTTTTTTATCTGAATAATACATTGTTTGTTTACTAGTGTTAAGATTAAATTTGTTGTACTTTAGCCACAATATTAATTTAATGAGCCAACTATTTGCAAATTCCTCGAGCTAATCCAGATTTCCACTTGAAAAAAAAAAAAAGAGATCAGTATCATCAGCATATAAAATATCACACGCTTCATGTATATTCACAATATCGTTTATATAAATTAGCAATATTAGAGGCCCCAGTATGGAAGCTTGCGGGGCGCCATGTGTTAATGGTACATGTTAAGATTGAAATCCATAAAGTGCCGTATATTGAGAGAGTGAATATAAATAGCTGCGTATTAATTTTAGTGCATTACCACTAATTCCGTACGCCGATAGTTTCCCCAGTAAAATTTACTAAGAAAACACAATAAATGAAGAAAAAAAAAAAAAAAAAAACACTAGCCAGCTATTCTGCCTGCTTTGGTGTGACATTGGAAGCTGTGCGAATAGTCAGAGTGAAATCTCGGCTAATATCCATGCCTCGAGCTTTTCAATTTGTTCTCTTGAAAAACTTTCACTGCGGCGTTCGCATAAAGCTGAATGTTAATCCCAAGAACATGGCGTGCACATATATTTCTTACGTAAATATAAAAAAGATGACCCGGACAGTGATTGTATATCTGACGTAGAGATGCCCAAAACTTGAGATGAGAAAAATAGCTCGAGGTTTCAAACAAGCTACTTCCAAAAAAGTAACATTTTGAGTAGCTATTAAGTAGCTACAAAACGTAACACAGCTTACTCAAGCATAACTAAGGAATGGCTTTGAGTAACTGAAATCTAAATTATGTTGAAATAAACAAACTAAAGAACTAAAAAACATAAGTTTATTCAAACGCACAAACCAATATGCAAGGAGAGCAAAGTGACTAAATTGATTTCAATTTATGTGTAGCAGTATTATGTCTAAGAAATTAGTATAGCTGTCCCCAGTCTGTTTTCGTATCGTGCACAGGGAAGTAACGAAAAACAATTTTTCGGGGCTTTCAAGTGAAGATTTATTTAATCTTGAATATAACTTTTTCAAAGATGACGGAGCAGACTATGGCTCAATCTCTAAGAACAGATGCAGCGTATTATTCTGAAGAAACCCGTCATTTACTAGCCTGTTTAGTGCTACCAGGGACGGCTCTCCGTATTCGTCATTCATTTTTCCACCTTTGGGCCTTTGGAAGCAAGTCTGGTATTTCACTTCACAGTCACTGGGATTTAACTTGACTGATATCACGTTTGATTGGTCCTTGGGGTGAATGACACCAACCGTGAACACCTTGCGGAAGGGCCACTCCAGCTGCGAATCATGATCACCGGGGAGTATCTGCATGAAACACCCAATTTTGAGCACATCGTCCCGACATTCGAGGCTGACAACTTGGGAGACAGTGTAATCAAACATGCTTCTCGGGGGACTTGAGAAAGGCATTAGATCAGATGCTAGCGCCTTCAGATCTGACCATCTATCAATATACCAGTGGACCCTCTTAGGCTTGCAATGACTTAGCAAGCACTGAGACACCGCATCCGAGACCACACTCAATTTGTCCCTCTGCAAACCTAGCTCCTGGCTCAAGTGCTCTTTGTAGTCCGTCATTGCTGTCTGAAGAACCTGAAGCTCTTCGGTGAACCCGGTAGTGCAGACTGTGCTCAGGTCCTTGAGCTGTTCAGTAAGCTTAGAAGCTTCAAGCTCCCATAGGCCCTTACACCTTGCGTCCTCTGCTTTGACGCCCTTAGTGCATTGGTTCAGGCTGGTCTGCATTGACACTAGGTCCTCGGATATCTTTTCCATTACTCTCTTCACGTCTAAAAATGCTGTATTTATGTCCTTGAGGTCTAGTGTGGCACAGTTGTTCATAGGCTTCCATGTGACTTCAGGAATGCTGCAACCACTCTTGAAGTGTTCCAGAACGTCACTCCGCAGCACCGACGAGCGGCACCGGCAACAAGGCACAATGCTGAAGTCGCATTTCTTGTCGTGGTCCAAGAGGCTGGATGCAGGGCCCACGAATCTGCAGCCACTAGGTGCATTCGAGCAGGCAACCTTTGCAAAATAAAAAAAAAAAAACACCGCGCAAAATTGTTATTCTCTCTGGCTCGATATTTCACGAATTTTGCGCCGTGTGTGTTTTGGGAACATTTGGCAGCCACAAACAATCGCTATTATAAGTGATTGTATATGTTTAGTTTCACAGTGACGATTTATTCGCGTGGACAATTTTTCGCAATATTTTCCATGTCGCGAAATTTAATTTGTTACCAGCGTATTGACAAAATGACCTTTATCATTTACTTAAGCATTAGCTCAAGGACAAAAAACAATGCTGAAAATACTGTTGACGCCAGACAGCTAACAAATCAAGCCCTATACTTCTGGTATCGTAACGATCGTATGCACTATTTTCCTTTTTTTTAACTTTCGATAAGGTATGAGCCCGGGCAGTAATTCATCGGGTGCAACCTGTTATATACAGTATTTCTGATTGTTTTGAAGGATGGCAAACAAAACCAGACCTACGTTCTAGATGACCAGAGTGACGAAAACGTAATGGTGACTCACGTTACGTTTTAATATGTAGTTCAGAGAGGCCTCCAGCTGTTCGACATCATCTTCGCTGAACGGCTCCTGATCGACAGGACAAGCGCTTCCTTGTTCGACGCACAGGGCATGACACTTGACGCACATCGAGTGGAGGCAAGGCAGCCTGATCGCTTTCTTGTACACGACGCCGCACAAGACACATGCTCTACGTGCGATGAGAGGCTCTTGAAACAGCATGGGCCTCCAGTCTAGAATGTCGGAGAAATCAGCCACCCTGAAAGACGTCATCTCCACTTGGGCCTGGTCGCTGTCTCCCATACCGTTGCTGGTAGTCATGAAACGCTGCAAAACGCAAATTGCCGATTGGACTCTAGACCTTTTATAACTTGCAAGAGGGTATGAAAATAGTGCTCATCGGAAAAAATACAACTGAAGATCGTATTTTTAATAGTCAAATAAAGAACTGGAATAAAGGGAAGCTTAAGTGGTTGTAGATGTGAGGCAAAATAGTGCTCATCGGAAAAAATACAACCAAAGATCGTATTTCTAATAGTCAAATAAAGAACTGGAATAAAGGGAAGCTTAAGTGGTTGTAGATGTGAGGAAAAATAGTGCTCATCGGAAAAAATACAACTAAAGATCGTATTTTTAATATTCAAATAAAGAACTGGAATAAAGGGAAGCTTAAGTGGTTGTAGATGTGAGGAAAAAAAAACACTTGCACCATGTTACCTAGGACCCAGGAATTACGAATAGTACATCCGTTTGGTCATTTTATGCGCGGATTAGCCGGAAAAACGCCTCAAAAGTAGCACCGAAACCAAGCCCTTCCGAGGTACAAAGAAACGGAAGACAGGAAGAAGCCCGGCAGTCGACGTCACCAAAGGACAGGCTGGGTGAAACGCGGGAATGGCCGTGACTGGCCGGGACTGGCCGCGCTTTTTTCGTAGCTCATGCTGCCGTTCTGAGCCGTAGTCTTTTTGCCACTGCACGGCGCTTGCTTTTATCCGTTGACCAGTCGTGCTATCGTTTTGATTGTTCGACACGTTTATTGATATCTTGGTTGTTCACGGGTCTGCGAAATTTTCGTGGCACTGAAGCGGCTGACTCTCATTCCGGCGTAGCTGTCGTCTGCACCAACCTAGTTCGGCGCAGTTGCTCCTTCCACTACCGCCACTTTCACGCCAACACCGAGATGTAGAAGAGGTGGGTTCCGACTATGCAAACAGAGAAGTTCGGGCCCAACAACTAAACCGTTTTCTGTTCGGAACGTGTTTCGGACGGCGCATATGAACGCTGTGTCAAAAGGTACGTCGGACGTATCCGAAACGAGGAGTCTAAAGGTACGTCGGACGTACCCGGAACGTGGAGTCTAAAGATAGATAGGTCAGACGTATCCAGAACGTGGAGTATTAAAACACGTTGAACGAAACCGATCCGAAAAAACAACTGTCAATGCCACGCTGTTTTAGAACGACGAACGCATTTATTGCATGCAAATCGCAGCTACCACCCGATTCTAAGCACCCTGTCCCTACTTCAAACATAAACGCCTAAAAACGTTTTATGCGAATGTAAGCACACCAATTTTGTTCAAGGTATTAGAGATCGGAGACATGAGTTTCCTTCTCCCCATGAAGTCACGGGCGTTCTCTATAGCACTCTTTTTCGTCATCAATTGACAGATGGCGGCACACAACACCCAGTTGCGCGCACGAACGTTAAAGACGTACACCAACATGGGAACAAGACAACAGCACACGGCAAGAACGACAGGTTCAGGTCCCTGAAATGAGCTTCTCACACGGCCAACGCGGTTGAGCAATTGTCGACGTTGCGACGGAGTATGAACAGCTCCCGCGTAGGTCCGAAGTACCGGTTCTGCGTACGTCCGACATTTACTATACTTCGTTTCAGTTTCGCTCCGAGCGCGGCCGATGTTATGAGCCGAAGGGCCAATCAAACAGCGAAAGAGGCATAACGTCATGGCGTGCTCTCTGCAGCTGATAGGACCAGCCGGTATTCGCCGTCTCTCTGAGTCTGTGCACTGCTCCTACGAGGTCTAGTCCTATCAAGCGCAGAGGGCACGCCATGACGTTGCGCTTTTTGCGCTGTTTGATTGGCCTTTCGGCTCATAACATTGGCCGCGCTCGAACGTAAGGTGAAACGAAGTATAAAGGCTGGTTCAGATATCTGCATTTGTTTGCGTCAAGACTGCTTGCGCCGAGCAGTTGCTATGGCAATGAGGAGGCACTGTGCTGCACGACGCAACGCAACTGCGTGAACCCCGGGTTCCAGATACGTCCGACATCATAGGGTTTATTCTCGACGAATTTCGAGCATTTCAGCGGGCGTAATCACGGCATTTGGCCGGCGCTTTTTTCACAGACGGGAAGGGGGGAAGGTCGCCAAAGCACACACGGCGCTTTTCGTTGGCGTCTCCTCGGAGTTTGGTGCAGAAAAGCGCGAGTCGAGCCGACTCGCGCTTTTCGTGAAACGAGGCAAAATGTAAATTGGCTGCTATATTATCGCCTTCCGCAAAGGGACAGAAATAACTGATTGTTAATCGGAAACGAAAACCTACTCTGCTAGTGCTTGTCTCAAAAATGTACCTTGCAATCGCCAGGTTGCTAACAAGAAACAACAATAACTAATCAAGCGCAGTTAGATAACAAAATTAGCAATTACGACTGGAGTAGCCTTTTAACTTTGTTTGAGCCTTCAATGTTGTACGATACGTTTGGTGATCGGTTTTCTAGTTTTACATCTACGTGCAAAAAGAAAGTAATAATTAAAAGACGTAAGCCTGATCAGGAATGGATTAGATCAGACATTTTAGTGGCTATTTAAGTTATAAGTATTTTCTTTGGAGACGCTGCAAACGGTCATCAAGCAATTTAGCGCTGAAGGGAAAGTTTAAAATAGCAAAGATCAAAGCGCGCGCATTAGTTCGTTCTTCGAAGCACACATACTTCAAAGGACAATTTGAATAGAATCGCTTTGACAAAGCAAAAACCTGGGAGATAGCTAATCGACTTCGTGGTGGCAATGAAAGACGTTCAATTTTTGAGACGACAGGTAAGTGTTTCGCGCCTGTGAGGGAAAAAAAATATTAAGAACCTCAGCGCTTTTTTTGCTCGTACTTCCGGTGCAGCTCAAGAGCGTACTAACGTCGGAACGGATACGTTAAAGAATTACAATCTAGCTTCAGCTTTTCTGCGTTTCCTCACTGAAAGTAAGCCGCGAGATTATTTATATCCCTTTAGAGAAAATATATCACCAGGCGTCGATGAAGCTCATATGCGGGATCTGCATAAAAATTATTAAAAAAAAAACTTAAACATGTATTCTTAGGAAATATTGAATGGTATCATTGAGGCCGGAATTTAGCCGACTGGTATGAAAACGGCTACTGTTAAGCCACTTTACAAAGGAGGGGCAGCGGGTAATTTTACGAACTACCGTCCTATTTCAGTTTTGCCGTGCCTTGTGCACTTACTAGAAAAACATCTTTTGAGGGCAATGACTGGTTTCGTAGAAATGTTTGGCTTATTTCCCGATTCAGCTGCCGAAATGGGCACTCTCTTAATTGTCGCGTTCGCTGGTTTCTCGGCGAACTGTACAAAATCGCTATATCGTTTTCGATTGAGCGATGCGCGATTGAAACAGAAGAGAAGACCATCTATGTGGCGGGCGATATGAAAACATTTTAAGAAAGGAAGGGTTGTGCGCACAAATCTGGGCCGTCCTCCTGCTGTCACTTGTTAGCAACGTGGCGATTACAAGGTACATTTTTGAGACAAGCGCTAGAAAATTAGGCTTTCGTTGCTGATTAAAATTAAGTTATTTCCGTCCCCTAGCGGAAGGCGATAATATAGCAGCCGATTTACATTCTCTGGATGGATGAATAGATGTTAATGGCCATGTCCATTGTAACGGGCGGTAGCTTGCGCCACCTGGCCTATGTCTAAGAAGACAAACATTTGATTCCTCCCGCTCTTCAAAGTCAATTTTCTCCCTCTAACTACAGGCAACTTGCAATACTGTTTGGTTTGGCGCTATCCAGCGACTGAAGAAAGAACCATTGGGTATGCCTGGGAGTGGCAACTGCGTTGTTCAGACTGAGCGATTTCTCTGGCGGCAACGTTTAGCCTAGTGTCTGAAGAAAGAAGTACTGGGTAGGCCAAGAAGCCCTGATCGCATAACATGCCAGTACGTCGGAAGCTACGGCCGTGGCGGGCCAATTGGAACGTGACTAAGTATCAACGGAATGCGCTTTTACTGCGCAGAAGTACCAGGCATTTCGCTGCGTCAAGCTCCAATATGTGTGCGTTGCGCTCACATAGGTAGCGCGTATCGAAGCCGTCGGCACGCAGAGCGGTGCTTATCGTTCACCCTTTGCCAAGTTACAATGAGACTGGGTATAAGCGTGGGCTCTCACTCTGCTGGCGCCGCTTGGCTGTTGCCGGCTGGCTATCACCAGCCAGTGTGGGATTTCACCAGGATGACCTTTGGAGGATCGGGCAAAAAAGCTAAAACATCACCGCCCGCCTCTTACCCCCGGCGAGGGAGTCAACCATTTTCCTCTCGTCAAACCTTGTCAGCGTTACCCCAGCACCGGACCCACTGGGAGACAGGGTTGAGACTTTTGGCCGAAGCCACGTGGGAGGGAGTCCCAATTTTCCTCTGTTCCGCCTGTTCCCAGCTGTGCTATTTAGCTGTGCATAATTAGATTTTACCTAGATAATTTCCACCAATCTTCCAATCGCCTTTCTGTGACTGTAATCCCCTTCTCTTCTGTTCTTCAATCGTCGCCAGCAAAACCCAGGGCCCTGGCCAAATTCGTTACCTCTTCCGGGAGGGTAGGGCGAAGCCCCGTGCACTTCAAAACCAAGTGCTCTGGTGCCTCACTCTCATTATGCCAGGATGGCACATGATGCGTCTCTCCTGAAATTGAGCCCTATACATCCTTGTCCTCGGAACTACTGTTCTTGCCTCAAACAGTAAAGAACTTCCCAGTGAATTGTCAAACATTTTTTTGTTATGTCCTGTTTTTGTGACCTGTACAATGTTAGAGCTAATTGTTCCTGCATTCTTAGCTCCCACATTCTTCTTTCTGCCTCTTTCATTCCCCTTTTCACAGAAGTAGTGTGCTCATCCCCATCAATAGCATGTAGGTATTTAAATGCAAACTTTCGAGTTCGATTTGTCAATTTGGCGTTTAATCTTTTCATGTATAAATACTTTAATACCTTCCGTGCCCACCGCGTATCAACCATTTCGGCCAACCTTTGTTCAAATTTCAACTTACTAATTGCTTCCCTGCTCTCAAAAGACAACCATCCTATGTCCCCTTGTACAGCCTCAACAGAAAAAGAATAGCACAAGTGACCGACGACTGGAGCGGCGAAATCGCGACACCCGGCGCTATTGTTCCCGAACGCGCCGATAGCGAGAGTGCCAGTCACGTCCCATGTCTCAACGCGGGGGTGGCCGGCAGAAAGCAGCCCATCCTAAAGCCCGTATTTGGAAAGCTATCTTATCCCTCATTTATCGGCCGGACGATGCATAAACCTAGGGTGCCTTGCTCCCTGCATAAACCTAGCGCCCACGTACACCCGATTACCTTTTTTTTTTTCTCTCTTTATTGCAGTATTCCCCTAAAGCGACACTTTGCTGGGCGATAGACTGTCAAAAGTTGTGCTGTGTTACAGGACAGCAAAGGCAAAGGTAAAGTCCCCATAATTTTTTTCAGAATGACATAGGATGCTGAGGATTGATGACGCGACAAGGGTTCAGATATTGACCCTTGTGCAAGAAGGTCGGACGAGGAGGAGTATTGCTGTAGAGATGGGGTGCTCACTAGGAGCCGTAACGCGCATTGTGCGTGCTTTTTGCGAAGAGGCGAGGATTAGGGACGCGGCTCGAAGTGGGTGCCCAAGAAGGACCACAGAAGGGGAAGACAGATGGATTGTGGCCGCAGCCTGCTGTGATCCTTTTATTACTGCCCAGGAGATACGAGAAGAACTTGGCCTGCAGGTGTCCTTGACTGTCATAAGAGAACGCCTGCGTTCAGTAGGGGTCCGCAGTAGGATGGCTTGCCAGAGGCCTCTCTTGACCCAAAATCACAAGCGGCTTAGGCTGGAGTTTGCCACTAGGCACCTTACGTGGACTGTCGACGATTGGATGAATGTCGTGTTCACGGACGAATCGACGATTTCTAGCAAGTGGGACCAACAGCGCCGTGTTTGGCGGCTGGTTTGCACACGGTAGGTCACGTGGTTTCCTTTCTAGGAGAATAGAAAAGTGACACTTCTAATTTTTTATATATCTTTCATTGCACATCAGACACCGAGAACAGAGTGATAGCCATGACTATGGCAGCTACACCATTGGTCATTTCAATGTATTCTATTCTTACATTCTTGGTCATTTTACAAATCTGTAGCTGAGAAGTTTACTTTTCAGTTCAATCATACTATGCGAGATTCTCGAAAATAAATGTTAACCTGCTGGCTAAAAAACAAGGTCTTAATTTTTTATTTGTTGCATGTATAATCCAGAGAACGCGCAGCAGGTTGCCGGTAGCGGCCGGCGTTCTGTTAATGTGTGGGGTGTAATAACACACCAAGGCCTTGGTCCGCTGATCCGGATAGACGGAGCCCTGACAGCTTCCGTATACGCAGACTTACTAGAAAGGGTCTTTATTCCCTTCATTTTGGATGGCCCATTTCCGGATGGGTGCTTTATTTTCTAGCATGACAGGAGCCCCATCCACACATCCAGGTATATTGTCTTGTGACCTATGCAGTCCACACTGTACGAATTATAGAAGATTTTTCATTTCAAATGGAACAGAATAAAAGAGTGGGCGAGAGTTACGTGGATGCCGTGTTCTCCGCGTGTTTGTAGAGCTCGGCGGACACTAGATAAGAAGATAACCGTCAGAATATGTGTTGACTAATTAACCGAAATGTGTTAATTTTTTATTAATAATTTTATGCGGCATGTCGCAATTGCAATATAAAGCGAGTCATTATTGAAGGCTATTCTAATTGACACGATTCGCGAAAAGGCAATAGGCTTTAAGATATTCATCGTTGTAACTTTGCGTTTTTTCACCTGATTTAAAAATAAACGCGCGCTTAGAAAAGGACAAGAGCTAGCGCCAATAATATCGCGTATACGATTGCCGTAGTCGTTTTGTACACCTTGTCACTATCTCTACAGCATGTCCTTGGTAAATGCGCCTCCGAGATAGTAAGTTTTAGTATTGCGTATAGGAGCGAACGCAAGCCCTGTGCGTTTGCGTTAACGTTGCGTGTTCCACACTGCGCGTGCGCGGAGCCCAAACCTCGGACTTGGATTGGCGCAAGGCGACTTCGCGCATGCGCACCGTGGAACACACAACGCTAACGCAAACGCATAGTGCTTGCGTTTGCTCGTAACGCAATACTAAAACTCACTAATGGCGACGGGGCCGAAACGACTACGTCAATCGTCTACGCGACATTATCAGTGCTACTTCTTGCGCTCTTTCATGCCCGTGGGTTTGAAATCAGGCGAAAAAACGCAAAATTACAGTTGCAACATGCCCCATAAAATCAACAATTAAAAAGTTAAGACACAAATTTTGGTAAATTAGTGAACATATTGTGACGCTTATCCCCTTATCTAATGTCCGCCGAGCCCCACAAACACACGGTGAAAACGGCATCCACGTAACTCTCGCCGCCTTTTTTTTAAGTTCTGTTCGAATTAAAATGGAACACCCCGTATATAAAATCTGGGCTCAAAATTGCTCCTCGGATGCCATGCAGTGGAGGGGGCGCGTTACAATGAAAAATTCAATTGCCTGAAAAAAAAAAAAAAAGATGAATTGCGGTTTTGGTTTGCGCTTACGGATGCCTTTCTGGGGCTTATGATTGTTGTTACTAAATTGTATTTTTGGCCGTCACTCTTTTTCAATGTTTTCCAAGAGATCCTTAAAGAAGCTGTCATTAATTTTTTTTTCTTTTGCGAAACGATTGCTTTCTTGCGTTTTTTTTAGGAAGGTCATACAACGAGAGGCTTACGAAAAATGGCGATAACTTTCATTAAATGTAACCCCATAACTCATGTTCACAGTGAGTCGTGCACAAATCTTTCCAAGACAAATTATCAGCTTTGATTAATATATATATATATATAGATATATAGTTATTTTGTTTTCTCTCTTCAAGGCTGGTGCGAGAGAAGCTTGAGGAACTGTGCATCCAGGAGCTTCCATGGCCTCCAAAGGGTGCAGAATTTAAAATCATAAAAAAACGTGTGGGGCGTGATGAAACAACGACTGGCAAAAAAAGAACCTGCATGGAGCGTCACAAAACCTGCTTTGGGAGGCTGTGCGAGAAGAATGGACGAGACTTCAAGGCCTCCCTGATTTCGCGAGCAGCCTCTATACCTCTCTGCCTGCGCGCGCACGCAATGTCGTGGAGGCTGGTGGAGCGTTCGCAAGACACTAGTGCAGCTACCTGCCACGGCTTCTATTTCATTGACTGTTGCAAATCCACTGTATATTTTTGTTTTCTCTAGTGCACGTGCAGTGCTAATATTCGGTTCTGATTTTTTTTTGTAATTAAAGAAAAATTATAGAGTTTATTTTCACTGCAAAAAATAAATGCAGCACAGTTTAAAACACATCTTGGTATTCTGCAAGTTATTTTACGGTGGCTTGCATTTTCACTGCCGCACACAATCTTTGACAGTCTGTCGCCCAGCAAAGGGTCGGTTTAGGGGAAAACTATTGATCCCTTTCGAAAGGCTGCCCCGTGTTGGCAGCTGTGGAACCCCTGCACAATGGTGGACTAAAATCGCAATGTCGCGGCACCCTTAACGCGTTTGGTTGGATTCTAAGGCAAAACACACACGCACGCACGCACGCACGCACAAACAAACAAACAAACAAACAAACAAACAAACAAAAGGAGATGAGCACAGTGACGTCGGACTTTCGACGCTATGTGATTGACTTGTCGGCTCCTAGCGTTGGCCGACCTCTGACGTTCACTATCTTATAGAATGACTTGCACGTTCTGCGTTGTCAGTTGTTTCGCCAATGTGCGGTGACTCTAACATTTTAATATTCGGAACGTGACTTTCGAAAGAAGTCAATAAAAAAAAATACCGCCGATCAGTCAACCACTACGCCCGTGCAAAAAAAAAAAAAGAAAAAGAAAATGACTTTGCGTGCGCAATTACGTTGGCACATTGCTCGGCCGACAAATGAGAGATGAGATAGCTTTCCAAATGCGGGCTTTAGGATGGGCTGCTTTCTGCCGGCCACCCCCCGCGTTGAGACATGGGACGTGACTGGCACTCTCGCTATCGGCGCGTTCGGGAACAATAGCGCCGCGTGGCGCGATTTCGCCGCTCCGGTCGTCGGTCACTTGTGCTATTCTTTTTCCGTTGAGGCTGTACTCCCTCATTTGGCGTATTTCAATGTGCTCCCAGTGCCAATCTGCCTACTCTTCTTTGTCGAATTTCTAATCCTGATTGAACCTGATTTTATGCACAGTACTGCATTGCCAGAAGACAGTCCTGGTACCATCACCCCTTTCTATATTGCCGCGCGAGCACCTGACCAAGTAGGCAGAGTACCCGTGGCCTAACGGTTATCGCGCTTGCCTTCCGCGCAGAAGGCCAGGGTTCGATTCTAGCCGCGGCTACCCGTTTTTGTTGACTCTGTAATGTGATGTTCTGGTAAATTCGAGAACCGTCTTGCTGATTCGAGGTTAGAATGTTCTACGCACTGAACCTCTTACGCGGAATGTTCCAGGAGCCCACGGTGTACAAAAGGGGCTCCGCGTGGCGAGCCGGAGTCAGTCTCGCCCCAGCACTCGATCCTGCGGTTTCGCCGACATCGACGTCCGCGACGCTCTGCCGCTTTCTTCTGTTCCCTTTTTGTTGCTGAACGAGTACCGCACCGAGACCGGTATTAGTGGCGTCTGTGTGAATTTCTGTCTCCGCCGACTGATCAAAATGCCCGAGGATAGGGGGCGACTGGAGCCTTCGCATGAGTTTGTCGAATGCTTGTGGAGAGCAGCAAGAACTAGGGTTCGACGGACTCAAGAGAAGGCTCCAGTCGCCCCCTATCCTCGGGAATTTCGATCAGTCTGTGGAGACAGACATCCACACGGACGCCAGCAATACTGGTCTTGGTGCGGTATTCGTTCAGTGACAAAAAGGAAACAGAAGAAAACAGCAGAGCGTCGCAGGCGTCGATGTCGGCGAAACCGCAGGATCGAGCGCTGGGGCGAGACTGACTGCGGCTCGCCAAGCGGAGCATCTTTTCTACACGCGTGGGCTTCTGGAACATTCGGCGTAGAAGGTTCAGTGCGTAGAACATTCTAACCTCGAATCAGCAAGACGGTTTTCAAATTTACCATAACATCACATTACAGAGTCAACAAAAATGGGTAGCCGCGGCTAGGAATCGAACCCTGGCCTTCTGCGCGGAAAGCATGCGCGATGACCGTTAGGCCACTGGTGCGCTACGCAGGTGCGCGCGCGGCCATACACCTCTCACCGCCTCATATCTAATATAGTTCCATGGTGCCTTGAACTTTATAATATATTATTTCTTTTCCCTTTTCTAGTTATATTCTCATGTTCTTCTACATATTTTGGTCCCTCATTGATCCAAACTCCCAGATATTTGTATTTTCCTACTTGGTCTATTAGAATGTCTTGTATCCTCAGGGGTTCCCTCTTTTCGTCGTTAAACACCATTTCTTCAGACTTTTTACTTCTAAACCTTATGGCGAAGGTGTCTCCTTCCTCTCCATATATTTCAGCAAAAATCGCGAGTCGGCCCGACTCGCGCATTTCTGCACCAAACGCCGAGGAGATGCCGACGAAAAGCGCCGTGTGTGGTTTGGCGACCTTCCCCTCCTCTCTTCTGTGAAGAAAGTGCCCGCTGAATGCCGTGATTACGCCGGCTGAGATGTGCGTAAATCTGTCAAAAACACGCCCTATGTGGGTCGGCCTGAATGCGCCCGTATTTACGCCGACCTTTAGGCGTCGAGGAAGCACTCGTCCCGACGCCCGCTATATGTCGAGATGACGCGCGCCAAAACGCCCGTAAATACGTACAAAATACGCACTATGTGGTTCGGTCTTCATTTCGGATACCTCCAATGTACCTTTATACACAGCGTAAAAAAAAAAAAAAAAGGTTAGTTGGGTACGTTAAACCTATCTTTAAACACTGCATAATTTAGGCATTGTGAGAGCAGACTCGCGCATTTTCAGCGTATAACAAGTCTAAAGGATTTGCAGCACTTGAGATATCGACTGGATGCACCATCTGTAAGAAGTGATCGCGTATAACACCGTCAAAAGTGTTTCAAGCCACCCGATAGATGGCACCAGTGTGACCTGTCGTTCAAAAACAGTCGTAAGCGGTAGCAGAGTGCGTGAATGTGTGAACTACTGAGTAACTAAATGGCGCAGTCAGAGTATAGCCTTTCTTTCTTTCGCTCCCAACTGCTCATTGGCGGAAAAGTGGTCACATGTGCCAAAGAAAGCGCTTGCGGGAAAGCGGCCTAGCTTTCCGCCGTGCTTTGGCTGCGCGTGCAGTGTCATTATCAATAACGTGCAGCGTTAACTACCACAGCGTCCTGCCCGCAGCATCGACAGCGTGCAGCGTTATCTACCATCGATAACGCTGCGGCCCAGCCGCAGCGTTATCGATGGTAGGAAGTTTGCGCTTGGGGCGGGACAGCTGAAGAACATTTTTTCGTTCTCGCCATGTCGGTGATTATGTGGAAAGAAGTAGAGTTTTGGTATCTCTGTTGTTGAATGAATACACTACCGCACGCCGCTGCACTGCCCATACACATCAAAATCAACAAAGGCGGAAATGCAACCAAGAATATCTGTTCCGCAGCGCGATGAGAAGTAAAATTAGCATAGTCTACCTGCCAACTCCCGCTCGTAATTAGGACACAAATGTGGCCGGCCAAAACGCCCCCGCGAATAGTGATCTTTCAGGGCTTGCGCTTCCCTACTGTAAAATGAAACCTACTAAAATTCTCGTGGCGCAGAACCGAATGCTGAAAGTTCGGTCGCTTCGTGAATGCGAGTGCGCTTACCAATCGACGAAGCTCGCTTTTTGCAGAACGAAGCAGTACGGAGCCCACGAATCCGCGAACACCCACTTCGGCACGTCAACCACGCCAGTTGCAAGCACAGTACTACGCAACCGACGCAACACGCAATCGTCAAGCAACTGTCAATGCGCTTCGGCTTGGCTTGGGATGGTCAATCTGTAAAATCTCAACTGTATGTTTTCGAATATTTTTTAACGTAGAAGAATAACGATCACCCTTTCCTGGATGGTATGGAAATAAAAGCAAAAAACATGTTTGTTTTACGTTTATTTACTAAATGTTTTATATTGTTGTGCAACGTTGAATCTGGCTTGACATTTTTTTAGTTTCTTAATCCAATCCAATCCATGCAAAAAAAAAGTAGTTACTATTTCGACGTCTACCGTCAAAATAACTCAACATTATTTCGACGTCTGTGACGTCACTGCGGTAAAATGTCAGAATCGGGGCTTTATTATTTCGACGTCCTCCATCTTTGCGGCCGTCGCAGTGGTAGCCGTTTTGTGGTTTCGTTGGTTTTTTTCTGTTTAGTTTCTGATGGCGTTGAGTTGGCGTTTTGACGGATTCATGTGTTGCGTGCCTAAGAAGTTTCGCTCCTAGTTGACACTGGAAATATCCTATTCTGCGTGTGTGTGGGACTGGCTCGACAGTTGATCCTTCGGACCAGACACGCTCGGATGAGATGTTCCGAACTCGCACGTCATTTCGGCACGCGTCTCACTTAAAATTTTAAATCTACAATAAGCGCGAGCTGGATATCCCTCTTCACTTCCTGCACGTAACAAATGTAAGTGCGTACACTACACAGCCCTGAGAAATTCGGCTCGCTTTTTGTGCCTTTATATAGTGTGAGCGCGTCTTCGTATGGTTGCAGTCTCTTTTTGCCTCTGACTCCCGCCCTGTTAACCGGGTTTCGTGAGTTCCTTTTTTAGTTTGTATTTTTTGTTTGACTCGTGTATAACGAGCGGGTTGACTACAAAACGATCGGGATGTGAAATAAAAGGTTGTGAATGCAAACGTTGCCACCTTGATAGGTTTCTTGACCGGTGCGAAAGAGCAAAGCTTCTGGAGCGGTTGTGCGAGACGCACGCATTTTTTAATCAGCTGCAAATTTTATGGCACGGAATTCAGCTTCTTTATCTACGTAAATCACGTGAAGTAAATCATGAAAAGAAGCGGTGCCGCATTCTGTAATGTTTGGCAGAACCCTGCAAACGTTACGTGCGGCCTGATAGCCGATAGAAGGCCTTTTGGCATTCCACATCACTTACAAATCATAAAAACAGCAGTCGACCGCGTGACATTTGTTTTCGAAAAATGCGCGTCGAACCGCGACGCTGCCTATAAGCAAGATGGTATTTTTTTGACCACCTCCTCCGATTGCACCCCCACTCCGTGCTCTGAAGCTCCAAAGTTCCAAGCTTGAGACGTCAAAATCAGGACAATAATATTTTGACAAAGGACGCCAAAATGTATTTGCAAATATTTTCAGGTCTACAGGAAGTAACGTCACGGATGTTAATATAATATTAAAAATTATTTTGAATGTAAACGTCGCAATAGTAAATACACAAAAAGAAAGCTATCAAATTTGCTCAGTGCCTACAAAACGCGTTGGCAGTGGCGCGGACTCTATGAAGCGCGTCACTTCAGCTCAAAGTACTCTATCTGAATAGAACAATGTTACGAGAATAACGTCACTGGTATGTAGAAACCTTTGCAAAATGAGCTGTCTGGCCGCCGCCATTTTGCGACCCCTATCAGCCAGAAATGTTTTCCACCCGCCTGAGTTGTGGAAACCCGGTCAGCGTGACTCCCCACCGGCATTGTGCATTCGGAGTTCGCCGGCTTTTCTTGTAAGTTTTTACTTTATTTTCCTGTTCAGGATGCTTACCCTTTCTGTGTTATCTTCCACTGTGAGAACCAGGGCATACCAGGGCTCGTAGCCTGCTCGGCCTTCGCAGGAAACAAACGAAGAGAGCGAACGCCAAGCATCCCACGACACGGGTCGTTCCACGTTCTTCGAGGATTATATCCAATGAGATGATCTCCGAAAAGCCTTCACGGCTATCTTCCCGGTCTTCGTGAAAAAAAAAAAAAAAATATGGGACTGAATAGACACGTTCGTTCATTTGCATTGGTAATGTGAAAAAACAAAAAAACAAAAAACAATTCTTTTTGAAACGTGCCCCAAAAGAAGCCGGATACCGTCCGATCGTCGTGAAGTGACTATCGTCGACACTACATATTGAATATGCTGTGTTATTTCAGACATTTCTCATATCCTGTTCGGATAACGCGGCACCCTGGGGTACTAGTACGTACAATACGTGTTCGATTGATGAGCCTCGTTGAATTTCACATGTTGTGAGTGAGGAATACCCAAGCATTTCGGCTATTTGTGTGTTCAAATATTTTGGACAGTTAAGACTTTTGTTGGTCGACACGGCTGAGTGTATGGTGTCGGAAAACAATCAACATAAGATGGAACAAACATTACAGTTAGACGTGTTGTCACGTACGGACTCACCAAAAGTAGCATTCATTTGTTTGTTTTTGTTCCCCTAAAAAGTACAATGCTTTTTTAAAAACCTTGAGAAATTCTACTCGCAATAGAACATAAAAAACGCGGCAGTTTAGCCGTTACCAACTGCCGGAATCACGCCTACGCAGGCTGCCACAGCCCACTGACAAGAAAACCAACATCCCAACGCAATCGGGTAACACTGACGTGCACTCTCAAATCAGGGATGCGCGTTGTAAATCGCTTCGTTCGAGGCTGCCGCTGGAAGGGTCTCGACACTTCAGAGGCACCACGCCCAGCTACAGGAACGCGGCCGGAGCAGGCGAAAAACTTCATCAGGCGCTGGGCGGCCGCGCTGTGAGAGAAGCGGGTTGTGTCAACTGGTTGCGTTCTAGGGGCAGGTCAGAGACACGGCGGTCGGGGGTTATTCAAGGCAGGAATTCAAAGCTGCAGGAGCTTTCCAGGGAAGCGGATGGTAGGGGAAAGCGCGTGGTAGGAGAGCTGAGTGAAGGGCATGGTGGAAGAAAATCATGAGCCATTCCACTTTGTGAAGGCCCTATATGAAAAACCAGCATGAAAATCGAACTGGTCAAACTGGTCAGTGAGGTAGTCAAACTGGTTTAACTGGCAATTAAGCTGGTTTAAGCTGGGCAAGCTAGAATTTTAGCTGGTAGGTCTGGTTTAAGTAAAAACCACCATGGTCTAACTAGAATCTGGTTTTAGATTCAATCTGATGTAGCTGGGAGCCAGTCTGGTCCTAACTGGTTAAACTGGTCAAACGGGTTTCTCATGGAGCCAATGTGGTCAAGCTGGGAGTCAAGCTGGTGAAGCTGGTCGAACTCATAATCGTGGTGGTCAAACTGGTCTTTTATATCATTTCCATGATATAAAAAAAAAACTCATGGCCTCTTGAAGAATGAACCTTTTTTGCACTGACTCGCGACGCCAGGGAAGTTATGACAGTGTCCCCAGACGCTTTCCATGCCAAGCCCAAAATCTTTGTTTCGGGTTTTCTTTCTCGAGGTCCTTTCAGAAGCTCTTCTTCGCCTTCAGTGAAGCACTCTTATAACTCCTTCTAGTTTGACGTCCAATTCTTCATCGTCATGCCAGCTCCTCGTAAACGTTTCTGCATTTCACTGCAGATTTTCACAGCTTCATTTTAAATCTTTGCTATGATGAGGAGGTCGTCGTCGTAGAATGACTTCTCCAAGATGTGGACAGTCTATCAGTGTATATTAGTTGTCTGACGGGTGATGCTGAAGTGTAGGTGTGAGTAGAAAAGAACGAGACGTGGTTTCGAAAGTCACTCTCGTCATCTTCCATTCTTGGAATTGTGGTAAAACACCGGAAGTATGAGGTTCGCTCACAAACCACAGAAAACAAAGAGCATCACGATCTTCTGCTTTGTTTGAAGTCTGTAAGAACGCCTTCTGAATGTCTGCTGTCATTGCAACTTTCATTGTGAGGAATGGCACTAGGATATGCAGCAGCTCGTCTGCTAACTTGGGTACTGTTTCCAAATGAGCGTTGAGTCTACCTTGTCCCTGTCTGTGTGAGGACACATCGAACACGATTATCACTTTTGTTGCCATATACTTCTCTGTTACTACTGCATGGCGTGGCACGTAGTAGATATGTTTGGGCTCGTTCACGGCATGCTCTGCTACTGCGTCGAGAACAACCTCTGCACGACAGTCCTTGTAGGTACTGACGAATCTTACTGTCGTAGTTCTCGAGAACGACCTTGTCCTTCAACTTCTACGTAGTGGAGCTCCTGACAGGTCTCTGTTGTTGTTAAGCCGTTTTGTCGGATTTGTTTTCCACGGTAGAGATACGCCATACCGTCCTTCGCTAACACAAAGTGATTTCTGAAATCTTTGAGTACCTGGAATTCATCAGCAGAATTGACCATGGTGCTTGAAATTCTAATGCGCTCATGGTCCAAAAATGCTTGTAAGCCTTTTTTTTTTCTTTACTGAAGCGCGTCGATGCGAAGTGCGCACGCAAACACGTTCACTTGTTTTCTTAAGGAGCACGATGCTTTTATGGGCACTTGCATGGTCCATCCGAGGCGAGTGTTTAAAGCCATGATTGACTGATCCGCATTCGGACGACTCTTCTCAAGGCAATCTTTCAAAGCTGGTCGAAGCCAACCAATAATATGATACCGCAAGCATCGTTGTTTAAAAAAGAAGGCGAGTCTACAGTATTTTTGCCTTGTTACCGGAGAGACCGCAAAAAAATCATGCTTTACCGGGAGCTTCTTTATGTCATAGGAAATGTGTGGCAGCTCTACCACTTCTAGCACGTACTCTGTTTGTTGGCATTGGCTCTTTAGTCTCAAAACGAGCCTCCTGCGTTGTTTTTGCGGCTAGGTTGTTCCCTATAGATGTTTACGTTAATGCTTACCTCACCGATTACTCGCATTTTGCATCGAAGACAAATGTCTTCTCGGACGAATGTTCGTTGATTCCCACCGTCTAGAATTTCTCTCGCATAAACGTCGGCTCCATCACCGGTAATCCATGGCCTGAGTGTCGGTACCAGGACTTCTGGTGTCTCACTACCCTTGATGCTGTTAGTAGCGAAGGTATGTAGTGCTTTGGTATCGTTCTACTGGGTGAAGTCGTTTTTTTTCTCTACTGCGGGGGTCGCACTTGGTTGTTGCGTGCCTTCCTTTGCACGTGCCACACGATATACGGCGTTTGCAGTACATCCAATCATCCTCATCATCATTTCACACATCATCGTAATCATCATCAGTGTCCCCAGGTTGGGCACGCAAGCCCTTGTGCTTGGGCAACATGACCTTTTTTGCGGTCGTGTATTCCTGGGTCAACCCTCCCGGGATAGGAACGAATTATTATTATTATTAATATTATTATTATTACTATTATTATTTTATCTTTATTATTATTATTGCCGTGCTTGGTGAGCTTGCATCGTACACCTTGTAGCAGCGTTTGTCTCTTAATAGTTTGTTCTTCTTTTCCTCTAAATATTTTTTTTTGTGTTGCACTCTTCTGTTTTATGTGTCTGCGTGCCGCAGGAAAAGCAATCTGTGGGGGACGGTCTCGTACGGCTGCGAGGCACTGCTGCTGTTGGCTTCAAATTACGTCTTGTGCTGGGCTCAGGAGAATGGCCGCTGTCTTTTGTGGTTCGGTCAGAAACATCACTCCTCTCAGGTATTTCTACTTGTTTTTTCAAATACCCCAAGAGTCCCTCCAAGTCGCCGCTTGCTGATATTCTTCCCGTTATGCTTGGATCTCCGAAGCTTTTTCGCCTTGTCACGATGTCGCTTGGAAAGACCTTCAAAGTAGGCGAACTTACATTGCAACACGAGACCATGTTTCCTGGTGTAAGATGCGCACAAGGTTTCGTAGATTCAAGAATCTTATCACCGTACAGCAAAACGACAGCAAAAATCCGCTTGTGCAGAAGGATTGTGACCGGTAGTTCAAATTTCTTGAAGCATTTCACAATCCCAAGCCTTAAAGATTTGTTTTATAAACTTTACTCAGGATGCTTTTAGAAATGTAATTTGGAAAGACAACCGCATTTATCGTGTGTGTTACGTTCTCTTGTTACACCAGTCTGCCGACTTAAGCAATTACTTTGCCTTATGCTCGCCACCTATGGGTCTCTTAAGACATTTGCATTTTCTAAATTTTACCACTACATTTATTTACCTAACTCTAGATTCTCGAATGCAGAACACCGTTTCCTCGGTAATGCTTGATGAGCCATATTACAAAATTTGCTTGAAACACTAGCACGAGAAATGATCTATTGAAAACTTGCTAGATGTTGTAAGAGTGTAATCAAACGATGCCAGCTCTTGAACTTAGTATCTGCCTTTGGACTACATTGGAGAAAGTATCTGATTACGGGATAGGATTAGCCCCGCACTTTTGCTAGCTGCAAGTGTTGTAGGAGCGCATCAAGTGCTTACTTTTTGTGCGTGGGCGATCTGGTGCAGTGATGCCGTATAAATGCATTGGTTTTACACTCGCCCAGAGGCAAAGTTTAATTCTTTTTATTCTACGAAGTAACACTTAGTTCCCAAAACAGTTTTGTCTTAAAGATAAGTTTGATATGCAAGCACCTTGAAACGTGCATTCTAAGAAAACGTATGCCCATCCAATCACGGCGAGCAGTACCAGGGTCCCAGCCAATGACGAAGTTAATTGTACAATTAAATCTGAAAAATAATTAGCGAGTGAAACGTCATACTCACTGTTTGTACGGTCCCCGTATTTGTTTCTCCTAATCGTATTCTGAGCTTCCTCATTTGTTGAGACCTTAGCATTATTCGCCGTGATATTTTGTATGCAAAGAAGTATACTCATGGTCTTTTTTTCGAGTAAAAAATAAACTGAAAAGAACCACTGACAAAGTAAAGCAAACATTGCATTACTCATTGTAGGCAACCTCGATAAAAAAGCGGTATAAGAACTTACGCAAGAATTCTAATGCTTGAATTAATATTTAAACAAAAAATGAAAGACGTTTACAACTCCCTGTAACGCCGAATGAGAGCGCAGCTCTTGAGGAGGAGGAGGGAAGAATACGGAGGGGACGGTATGCCTCTCCTCCTCCCTCCTCATCTACTTCTCCCCTGCTCCTCGCCTCCTCCCTCTCTTCTGTTCCTCCTCCCTCCTCCTCCTCCTCTTTCCTGCTCCTCCTCCGTCCTCCTTCCTCTTCCCTCCAGCGCGGTGCATTATGGGAAACGTCCCATAATGCAACGCTCGCGTGACCGTGGACACCCAAAAACGTTCGGCGCTGTGGCACTCATCCCAAAAAGATCTCTTGTTGAGTGCCACAGCGCAGACGGTTTCTTCTAAACATGTTATCAGCGCCGTTATTCGTTGAGTGCCCTCCGTCCATAGCAGCGCTCTCCCAAGTGATTTGCGGACGAGCAGACGCTTCAGGTTTTTCAGAGTGAAAAGGCGGTGAAAATACGGAGTGCGAGAACTACCGTGGCAACTAATCCTCTCTGTATTCCTCCATATTGTGTTGGGACATTCTAAGTGTTTTCGAGAAAAAAAAGTAAAATTATTTTAGCAGCAGTTCCCGCGGCTGAAAAGTGTAAAGCGCACAACTACGGCATTTGTGGCCATAGTTTCGTTTCTCTGTTCTTACGTTGGTCCCCACGCTATACGACAATTTCTACCGCAGTTTCAACCACTGGCCTTTTTTTTTTAAATTTCGTTATTCGTTCCTGAAAACGATATTTTATCGCTTTGGATACTACTGGCTCTATATATGAGGCGGCCACATTTGAGACTATATCGATTCATAAAAACAAAAACCCGAAACGGCGGGATAAAAATATTTCCCCACATTTTATTTGTCTTCAAATTTAGTTTCCTCTTGTCTTCTGGAACTATGTTTTCTGCCATATTGAAAAGTTTCTATGATTCGGCAGCACTGCTGCGGTGGGGTGACTAATTTTAGAGGTTGGTTATTTATTGATTTCTTGAATGCTAGGAGTGCTTGCTTTCGGTGCCCTTTGTAGGTATTTACACTACGAAAACAGATGTCGGATATTTGGAGGTCTGCTTTTTGTGTAGAAAGCATGTGTCGTATTTTTCTTTTTTTGCAAGGTATTGGACGACAAAGGCAGGTGGTATCATCGCTCTTGTGGGTCTGCAGTGTCACAGTACGCTTGACCCTCTGGAGTAACGTTTTAGCGGATGAAGGTCTTCTATGAGAAGGCCCTGAGGGCCGCCTCACTTCGCTGTTTCTTACTTACTTGAATGTACAGTAATGCATTTTTATAACAAATCTCATGTCAGCCAATAAGGCTTAGTTTCAACAAGAGCCCGCTCATAAATTGTGTCCGTAATATTCACCTCAATGTTGGCGAAAACAGTTGCAGTAATGTAAAGGAGTGGTGAAAACAGTAAAACTACTTTTTGAGGCGTTAATAATTTTATAACTTCAAACTCGTCTTGCGTTGTGCTGGATCTTGTAAAAAAACCAAACAGAAACGTTTCGCCAAAGTTACAATATTTAACTCGTTCCTACCGTGCTTGATTCGAAAATTCGAGCACTTTGTATGCAGGCTGATATATTTCTTAAGAAAAGCACGAGACACCAGCCGAAGACTATAAAATTTATTATAATGACATAAAATGCTTTCTTTCGCCTTGACTGAATCGCCAGCTGATGAAGGTGTTTATTAAAGTGAGCCGCAACCCCAGCAGCGTCCCCTTCTCTCAGTTTGCCCTCAACAACGCCTACTAGCGTAGAGGTTCAGTTGTCAGTGTGCCTACCCTCGTTATAGGCATATTTTGTTTTCATCTAGAGAGAATATCTTAAAATTAAGAAAAATAAGAAAAAAAAACACAATCGGCTCCGTCTTGTCCGAGACCGGGACAAAGGTGTCGGCAAGACCAGGAGGTCCACCGCTGATGCTGCGAATGTCCGGAGTGACAGCACCGGTGCTGAGGTTTCGGGGCCGGCCGGGGAGCGCGGCACTGATGAGGAGCGTGTTCTCGAAGCCGTTCGTCTAAGAGTCGTCGGACGAAGAGGAGCCAGACTTGCCGCCCTTCTTGGGGTTCTGGTTCTGGGCCTTTTTCAGCGTCTTCACGTCCAGGTCACCATAGTAGTTTTCGCTGCGATAGAAAGGAAACACGGGATGGTGTTGGGATAGGCACTGCTCCTGTTCCACTGAACAATACGTTAGAGTTTGCTTGTAATTTCTTAAATCCGTCTGTCAAGTTTGATGCAGGGTTTATGACGCAAGCGTCCGGAGCACCCCTAGCGGACGCCACCGGCGCCGCGCATGCGCGATGGGGGTGTGGGCAAAAAGCTCGCCGTCGCCCATAAACAAACCATTGAAATGCGATGTTGTCGGCGTCGGTGTGAGTCCCCCTGCCCTTTTTCGCGTTCGAATTGATGGTTCTACGTCTTCCTGGCGATGTCTGACTATCTTGAGCGGCGTCAGCGAAATTACCGAGGCTCGTTACACCGCAAAACGTCGCGTGAATAATGTGACATGTGGCGATTCATTCCGCGTGGACGCCGCAGATTGTACGCTAAAGCCTGACTCGCATGATGAGATTTCGCGCGGAATTTTCAGTCGCGACGCCGCTCGGGCTGTAAAAGCGTGAACCGTAGCTGAGATGGTCGACGACGATACTGAAAATCGCAAGCAGAATCGGACCAACTGAATTAGGCATAACAAGTCGGTGTTGGTCACTGGTAACAATGACCAACATCTCCTTGTATCTACTGTTTACATCGAGCCTGCTTACCAACCTTAAAATTTAAGTCTTTTGAGGCCTGCACTCACTTCTTATCGCAAGTACCGGGCCAACATTTGGTCTAGAACCGGCGTCGTCTAAGAGAGCAGACGACAAGCAGAAACGTTTGAAAGAGCAGACGACAATTCGAACAATCAGGCGGCCGTTTGAACTTGAAGACGCACTGAACGTAGTCCGCAGGTGGTCCGCACAACTTGACAGTTTTCTGGCGTTCATGTTGGAACAAAACAAATAAATCTGATGACCACAAGTATCCGTGACTTCAACGCAAAGTGCTTCCCGCTCAAGCAATCGTTGTCCGACGGCGTCTGCTTCTCCCTTTTCACGGCACATATCCAGATTCTCGGACGAACCGAGCACATGAAAACTGACCTTCAAACCTTTCTCGACACTTTTGGTACGGCCCCAGTCGCGGCGTTTTGACGAGAAGGCAGGTTTTTGTCTGGTTCCTTTCAAAACAACGCAGGAATACACGTCTGGCATGGGGACTTCTGCCCACAGCCCCAGACCGGAAGTGCGACCGACGCGCCACCACCGCGCCGTGACGTCACAGAGATGAGTTCGTGTATAGGACGCAGCAACAGCTCCATAATGGGTTTGGCATGGGCGAGCCACGCGTGCAGAGGCTGTGTTTAAATAAACACGCTTTGCACCTGGGTCTGGTATGAGTTATTAACGGGTACGTGCTTGCATTAAACAAATATAATGCGCAAGTTTCATTTACGCACGCGGATTATGCAAATTCGTGGGCTCCTGCGCAATCGTTCATAACTTTTATCTGTAATAAACAATTTCGAAAGGCTTTTAATCAGTGTTTACATCTTTTCATATTGTGATCATACACTTTGAGGGAGAATCCCGCGTTATACCTGAGCTATTTAATGCTCACTCGAGGCAGTTTCATAATGCGATAATTAGGGAATATTTGTTTTAACCTTAGTGTTGTCCGCTATATTACGTGAACAATGCGAAATTCCGCACATCAGAACAACGCTGGATAAAGGTATGTTTTAAAACGGGTTGCGGAAAGTTTATGTTCCAGCCAGTAAATGTTTAAAAAAAATATAATATAAAGAAAATATTTCTACTTTTGGATGTCTCCGGAGGTTGTTGCTGAGTTTTTAAAGACCAACTTAACTACTTTTGCGCACGTTTGATTGTTGTTTTCCAGCAGAACGTCACTGCAGTGAGACTGTGCGGAATATTGTCCTTCAGTATGCGGAACAGCTTTTCTCAGATGGGAAACTAACAAATTCGCCACACGTCAAAACGTTCCTTTCTCAGCGTTCCCCGAGCTTTCAAAAATACGTTTTTAAAGGTAAGTCTAAACGGTCTAGTCGAGGTAGGGGTGAGAAGTGTGGGACACCCTTGCAGTTTTGTGCCGTCACGTTTAAAAACATTGTCTCTTCCAGGATTGTGGACTCTTGAGATAGAAGCACACTAGTCCAGACGTTTTTGTCAGATGGAAAGTTGACAGTGCTTTGTAGTTTTTTCTTCGTCGTGTCCTTGGTGCGGGTTCTGTGATTGTCCTTGAAAAATAGCATGATCTACAGTGTGGTTTGGTGTACAATGGGAGGGTGATTAAATAAGATACACAGCTGAGTTAGAGACGTCGTATGTCCCTGTTTCTTTTTCTACCACTAAAAATCCCCCTTTCCCCAGTCATGGGTTAAATACACAATTTCAAAAGCAATTTGTGCGAATCTTTTTACATTACAACAGAAAAGCCTTAGTTTCAATCATCATTATCACCTTGAAGAACAGCAGACATATTCCACGCGGATACACCCCCAAGACGTAAAGAGACACCAACATAACAAGGCCGTAGGGCTCCATCATCCACGCACGGGACACGAGAGCTGTGTCCGCGTTCGGCCGAAACTCGTGTTCAGTCGGTAAGGACACGAGTTTCAGCCGGACTCTGTCCCAACACTGGTGTCCACTTTGTACCTGGCGCTGGCCTACGTTAAATGACGTCGAGAATACAGCGCTCCGGCCTTGTGATGTGGAAAGTGTTGCTGGAGGAGAACGCTTCCGCGTTTGTCGGCACCCACCATCCCTGGACGTTCTCCGGGTCGTCGCACTGGAGCGAGTCCACGTTGAAGACGGTGCCCAGACTGCAGCCGTAGGGCCTGGCCTGGCCCTCGATGCACACGTAGAACTTGCGGCAGTCGGTCGGGTGAGCGTGCCTGGTGAACACGCCTGGCTGGTCCACGTCGGCAGGGTCCGGGCACACGAAGCCCTCAGCCACCTCTGCACGGCAATGGAGGCGCTTATAGTATAAAGATGTTTACGCACGGCCTCACCCTTAGATACGTTTAAGCAGAGCCGTATATGTAGAGAGTTTGGTCAATGGGAGGCGCGGGCAGAGCCAGGGCCTGCGGCAGACTCGGAAAGAGGGCTTGGCATGCTCTCTTGACCAACCAGAAGCCGAAAAGAATCCCCTAGCGGTGGTAGCGAGAAACAGTTCTGATCAAAGGTCTATGTTCGTAAATGGTTTTAATAAGAGCGTAAGAGTGAAATGTACTGACTCTTCGTGGTTGAAAATAGGGTGCACGTGATGTTTTGATCATGATCATGCAGAAAGATGTAAGAAACGAATGCGCCGCTGAACTCTGTTTTGCTCGGACAGAGTGTGACCACTCGGACGGCAGATTCCCGGCCCTCGGCGCTTGGCGTACGAATTATGTCGATCGTTCCGCTAGTCGCACTCTTCCACCATCATTTTGGATGAGCGGGATTGAAACATCACGTGTACCATATTTTCAGTCATCGAAAGTCACTCCAATGCAGTTATCAGGTTTGTTTCTCGCGACCACCGCCAGGGTATTATTTCCGGCTTCTGGTTGGTCACATTCGAATTTCTGAAGACGCCCTGGAACACGCCCAGCCCGCTTTCGGCCAATGGCGCCTCCTTATTTGTATCCTATACTTCCCAACGAATGGCCAAACTCTCTACATTTACGGCTCTGCGTTTAAGAACAACACAAACAACAGCTGATGCTCAACACTTATAATTCAGATTATTCGACCTTTGAACACGTTTGAATAATTTCTCGTTGATTCGAGAGCTAGAGTAGGTGAACAAGGAAACCGTTAGTATTACAAGTACCTCTTAAAGTCACGCGATTATTATGTCTCACAACCCACTTATGTTTGCGTATTTTATTTAACGCGATACGTGCGGCTGTTTGCTTTATTCGAAAAATATAACGTTTTCCCGTGATGTAAACTCCGCAACACAGTCAGCGCGAACGTTATTTCTCGCTTGCTCATATTATTGGTTAAACAGAGCATAGATCAGTATACATTTTGTTTTGCTTGACTTAGTACCTCAAGTATTCACTTCTTATTACAGTAGTCGTTTTCATTAGTCTTTAGTGTGTAAAAAAAAAAAAAATAAACCCCAGGAAGGAACCGGCGAGTAATGCAAGTCGGCAAATTGAAGAAGGATGGACTGATATTAGATTTTCACTTATACTGGCCGTTATTTGAAGCCTTGACGAGTAGCGGCGGCCGAAGTAACATCCGCGGATGGGCCGACGCCACTTCGATCGGGCAAAAAAGCACGAGTTTCTACGACCAATAAACGTTTCTGATGTTTTTGTTGAGTTTCGTCATCGGCAGAGCCACGCGCCATGTTTCATAAGTTTACAAACACGACAAGCGGCAGCAACAAAAGATCGCAGACACGCAATTAAACGGTGAAAGTGCGGAAAAGATTCAGCGGCAAAGTTCCAGACGAATTTCCGAAAACCGTACAGCCTTTTGTGACGACTGTTTCTTCGTGGCGGTCGCCATGTTAAATTTTGATATAAGGTTGGTCCGACGAAAAAAAAAAGGTTATGAGTTTTTGAGGAACTACTAAAAACAGGAAATAGCAAGGCAAAGAGAAGAAATTGCAGTAGGAACACATTTCTCGCACCTTTCGGTGAACGAATAAAACAACGTAACTTCAAAATGCAATAGAGGTACCGCCACGTAAAAACAGTTTGTAGGCCGTTGTTCTGACGGAACGGTCGTAACAGTCGCAGCAGTCGTAACGATCTTGTGACAGACATACGGATAAAGACGGCTTATTGGCTAACAAAGTCTGTAGACACAAACCGTGACAATGTGTGCAACCAAAATGCGGCAAGCAGTGGCGTCACGAGGGTCAGCGGCACCCGGGGCGGTAGCCCGCCGCGACACCCCCCCCCCCCCCCCCCCCCCCTCCGCTCTCTCTTGGCCCACCGCGACTCCCCCCCCCCCCCCCCCCCCCCCGCTCTCGTGGCCCGCCGCGACACCCCCCTGAGCCCTGCACCCGGGGCGGTCCGCCCCCCCCCCCCCCTTGTGACGCCACTGGCGGCAAGTGTCCTCACGTTCGCCATACAGTGAAGCAACAGCTTCTGGTTGACAAGGCCGTAGTGTTAAATTTGTTACGTCACTTGCGGGAGGTCAGCGCGGTGAACATAGTGACCACGAGCGCTGCTTCACGGGTCCCGTCCGAACGCAGGTGCAGCTCTCGTGCCCAATCTATGCCCCGCGTTGACCTCCAAGAGATGACGTAGAAATTCCAGCATAAGGGCCTTGGGAGAGTCATTGGCCTTGCTATCTACAATGTGTTAGAGCCATTGCGATGCAACCCTTTGGGCAGAAAATAGAGTGCCGTGACGACACCGCGGGCGTGACTTACCGCGCTGGTCGCACCGGTCGACCATGTCGGCCCAGACGCAGACACGCTGGTCGTTGTCGTAGGCGAGGCCGGGAGGGCACTCGTACCTGGAGCTCTCGCCGTTCCAGCACGAGAAGAAAACGCGACAGTTGTTGTTGTCCGGGAAAATGCCGTACAGCCGCGGGCAGTTGGGGGTGCTGATCGGGGGCTCTGCAGAGGACAAAGATGAAATGTTGCCGGTAAGCAAAGAAGAGCTCAGTTGGGTCGGCCTTTGTCGTGCGCTTTGCCTTTGCTTTGCCAACTACTGGGCAGCTGTAGCCGGACGTGTTTGCTACAAACAAAATTGGTAGCAGGAGATCGCGCTGCCATATGGAAGCATTCTAAAGTGTACACAGAAGCGATAAAAGGTAAAGGTCACATATACACTCTGAGAAATGCCTGCGCATTACGCAATGACGCTTGGCATTGCATTACGCAATGCAAAGCGTCATGCTTGCATTGCGTAATGTCACAGCGCAGACTTAAGTTTGAGGTCTAAGCAGATATTCTGTCTCATCATTCGCTGAGTTGATTTCGTAGATCGCAGAGATTGGCACTTCGAGTGTTTTGCGGATAAGTAGACGCGCCGGCATTTCTTAGAGTGTAAAGAAAAAAGTACACCAGTTAATTTTTGAACAGTTCGATGGGACACGTTATGACCTGCCGTTTTCAGGAAGATCGTGTCTTCTTAACTGATTAATATAAAGCAGAGATAAGTACGCCCATGCAAAATCGTGCGCGTTCAGAGCAGTGCTCTTTTTAAGAAAATGCACTGTAGCACCGATGAGGCATCGACAGCTCACATTCTTCCCCAAAACACTCCCACGTTTTTCATTCGTTACATGTTCACATTACGTCCCGAGCCGGCTTTCATTTTACGAGGGGCGTTCATAAAGTTCGTATTATCGGCAAAAAAATCGAAAAAACAACAAAACAAAACAGGGCATCAGCATGAGCGCGCGTCCCTCTAGTTTCCGCACAGTATAAACATCGCATGCTATAGTAGCTCGGAAAGCCGCTAGGGAGTCAAAATAAAAATGGCACCGCCCGTCGGTGCCAAGCACATGCAGTGATCCGTTTTCTCCATTTGAAAGGAAGCAATGCCAAGGAGATTCATTTCGAGCTGGTGGCGGTGTTCGGGGACAACGCCCCACTTCATGACACTTTGGTTAAATGGCGCACACGCTTCCAGTGTGGCCAAATAAGAGAAAAGCATTTCAAGGAGGGCGAACAAGTGATTGCTGAAGTGGAGCGATTCCTGAACACTCCATACCAAGGAGTTCTATAACAATGGCTTCCGGCATATGGTGCATTGCTGAAAAAAGTGGGTAACTTTTGGTGGCGAACATGTAGAGAAAGTCTCAACTCCTACTCGAGTTTCATTGCTGAATCTCTATTCCCTAGTGACAATAACACGAACTTTATGAACGCCCCTCGTATGAAGTAAAAATCTAGTACTACGATGCTAGGAGTTTTTGGTTAATGCTGCCTCCCCATCTTAAACGCTAACACAGTATACTGACTGTTTTATTACATTTATTGGTCAATAAATAACAAGAATAACGCGTGTGAGGCCTGATGCACATATTGCATCTTAAAGACGCCAGAGGTTGGTACAACTTCACAACATTCAGCGAAAGTAATCTTTCCCAAATCTATCTCGCCTACTCGCGGGGGCACTGCTACCGATGTCGGGTCTTCGCCCTCCTTACGCTTCTAACGAGCAAACTTGCAATCCTCCGCAGATAGCCGTCGATGACCCGGCCGTGCGGTCGGCACTCTCTCTAGCCCACATCCGTCAGATAAGAGCGTTTTGCACCTGGGCCCTGGCGAGACTCCGCGAGTCGTCGTCGTCGGGTGGTGGTGGCACGGACACCAGAGCGCGCAAAACGGCCGACCCACTTCGTCCACTCCTCACAGGCACGGCCTCGATCGCCCAAGCCCGGAGCGAGGATTTCCCCACAATCATTTTGCCCTCGAGGTGCCACTCGGAAAAAGGGGTCCCAATCGCTCGTTGACATCGGTGTACGGCACGCCGGTAGGAGCAGTTGCGAATGCAACGATGCACACGGGGACACCGATCCACGGATTCCTCAGGATAAAGGAGGAATTGACGAGGTGAAGAAATATTTTCGTGCACGTAGCACCTGCCTAAGGCGCCCCCTATGAACGTTCGGAGGGTAAACGCGGCTATTTTGGTCCGCTGCCTGCCATAAAAATGCTGGCCTCGTAATCGATTGCCCAATGGAAGCAAATTGCATAAGCCTTTCGGCGTTTACGCGGTCTCCTTCCTTCCGAAAAGAACCATACGGCCATTTTAGCAGTTATCAGGACTGCCCTCAAACCTTTCACATCTGTTTGGGTTATTGAAAATGTTTTAACTGCTATCAGTAACGTCAGTACTTTGTCGGAACACCACAAACTATTACGCAAAACTCTTCCTCGCTTCCATACTCCAACCAAAGATGTTTGTAATCTATGTACCACTATATGATTCATGTAAAAGATGTGACACGTTCAACCGTTTTGAAATTTGATTTCTGTTTCAGCCTCATCTATGATAGATAATTTAATTCTTATCTTACAATCTGGGACTATCCAGGAACAGACCGTGGGAGCAAATACGAGTGTATCTTGTTGTCGCCAATGTATGTAGTTCAACATTCTACGGTTATGATTGTGATTTCGAGCAACTGAATCCATGAGCAATGCTCCAAAGACTCCTTGAGAAGGAACCAACCAGAGCTCAAGTCCCCAATTTCGCGCTCTGAAGGCAGAGACGCAGCCTCGACACCAAGAAGGCGGTCAGTACTGGGTATTCGGAGCCAGAGGGGAACGTATGTCTAAGCATGCCGGAAATTTCATTCTTGCATTAGCCCTGACAGTTACCTAGGATAAACACCGTTCGCAAAAGTGAAGGCTACCAACTCCATCAAACCCAGGATGCGAGGTATTAGCTCTTAGATGTTGCGGTGGCGCCGACTTACGGTTCTCATTGTTGACGTCAGAACCAGGATGTGCCTTGCTGCGACGTGACGCGTTGTGATCCTGGCTACTTATCCCCAGTTGCGAACGACAAGTTTGGTGGTGGTGTGTATACAAGGCATGGCGGAAAGTTGGAATCATCGCTTTCTTAAACCGACACCATCGAAGTTAACAGTCTGACTTTACTCTTATATCTGTCGATGAAAGCAGAATTAGTCCCACAAAATACGACATAGCGAGCGTTTTACCAATTGTAGAATGCCCAACACAGCGACGCTTTTGGTCACGCAGGCCCCGATACACTCGCCCGGCGAGACACATATGCGAGGCTGGGCGTGCCTAAGAACCCTGAATCAAAGTGGTTACGCGAAGAGCAGTTCTAGGCCGGTGGACACGCCACTGGCGGCGGACTCACCGAGGTCCGTTCGGTCCCCACAGGTCACCGAGAAGGGGTAGGCGCAGTTCTCGCGCAGCGGATCCACATCGTCGAAGACCAGGCCGTTGCCGCACGTCTTGAGACTCGCCGTGCCGTTGCTGCACGCGTAGTACTTGTCACAGCTCTTGTGGTGCGGGTAGAAGCCGAACTGGTCGGGGCAGTTGAAATCGTCTCCGCGCTGGGCGGACACTGCAAGGACAAGCATAGGATACAGCATTGAGTCGACGCACTCTGAGAAGTAGCCAGGTAGCTTATATTTTTAAGAGAAAAAAAAAAAATGAAAGGCGTTTACAACATCCTGTAACGCCAATTTAGAGCTCAGCACTTGAGGAGGAGGAGGGGAGGGTACTAACGGGAAGGAACGCCCCTCCTCGTCATCCGTACCCCCCTCTCCTTCTCCCCTCCTTCTTCTTTCACGCGCGAAACGCGCGTTCTCACGCGACGTTTCGGCGCAATGCCGAAGCGTCACGTGACATTTCGGCACTTGACTTCCACCGAAACGTCACGTATGACGTATGACGTTTCGGCGCGGTGCATTGGGACGTTTCCCATAATGCACCGCGCGGTCACGCCGACGCCGATGGCGACGCCGCTCAAGCCGGAAACGGGCGCCTAAGAACTGTGCTCTAAAACACAAACACATACATAAACCACTTTTTGCGGAAACAATGGTAAAAAGTCTACAGATTTATGGTTTTAATTAAAAATCGATACGAAGTGAAGTGAATTTAGCGGCAGAATGTATAAAAATCGAGGAGGTAGATATGTTATTTTTATATAACGAAATACAGGCTGAAAGATGTTCACTTCTGGTATTTTCGTAACTCTAATGCACAATAAAACTTTCTGAAAACAAGGAAGCAATTGAATTGAACTTGACTTTGAAAGTATAACTATTCTTATGCACACGGTATTCAAGAGTGAAGACGATTCTCAAGGTCTTAGCCATTGGGAAGGCGAACACATGCGTGTTAGCCCTCCAGTGAAGTGGAAAGAGAGTAAATCGAAGCATAGCACTAATACCATCCGAACTATGAAGGGCATGAAGTAAACTTCTGGATGGCGAACGACCTAGATGTTTTAATTGCTATTTAGCGTTAGCCATTAGGCATCATTACGTGTTTCATACCTGAACCATGTTACAGGGAACAAAATGAAACAACTTCTAAAGATGCCGTGGAAAAAGTTTTATTAATTTTGATAAATACTGCTCGGAATGAAGTCCTCACGTTCATAACCTACGAAACACGTGTTAGTTTCCCTCTCCATGCAACGTCACCCATAAAAAAAATGCTAGTCCAACACGAGCACTCCCTCACCTCAGAAAGAAAACAAGCGGCCAAATGATTTGGATGCAATTATAAGCCGCCAGGGCTCATAATTCATAACCATATGTTCTGAGATTGTCAAAAGATAGGGCATGTGTTCAGCTTCAGACTAGAGTTAGGCTATTCCCGTCATAGAGGTGACTGAACACAAGCCAGTGCCCAAATATTTTCCAAGGAATTGATTGTCACGAGCCGAACTCTATTTTTAAGCACTGTTAGTCTTCAATCGATGGGCAGCTGTCAGCTATTGTAACTAAGGGGTAATCCACGCGACTACGTCAACGTTACAATCCCTGCGGCTCTGTCATCAAATTTTGGGAACGACAGACAGAAAGAATTAGACCGATTTTCTCCTTTACCCACAATGACAAAGCTATTGGCTCAATTAAATGTCGTTCTAGTACAATTGGGACACGCAAGTGCGAGTAAATTTGAGCGAATTGAGGAGCATTCTAGCCCTATGGTCGCACGACATCTTTAAAAGGGACAAACCAACTCGAGTCATTGAACACTCACTGAGAAAGGGCCGCGGTAAGCATCGCGAAATATTTAACGGAGGACAAATCAAGGGGATCTATTGAATGACTGGCTGGCGAAAGACATTAATAAGACAATGTTTGATCTCAGAAATTACGTCTAATCTAGAACTCCTTGTGAGTGAGATTCCCGGCACCTCTCGCAATTGCTTAGTTCAAACAAGCAATCCTTGGCTTCAGCAGCGTTTGCGGCATAAACCCCTTCAATTTAATAACACCCATACAGGAGTTTCGACTCGTCATTCTCTGATCGCCCTCCATGGATCGCAGTGACAGCGACTCCATGCCAGGTGTGCGGTAAGTAGAGACACGGAACGACCTTTAAATTGCAGTATGCTGGACGGGTACGTGTAGACACATCAATCGATGGTCCTGTGCTGTGGTTCCGGGTGCTTTCTATTATATTCTTTGAATTCATAGCGTGGGAGTACTGATGCTCACAAATTATGAAGCCGCCAGTTGCAGTTTGCTCTTTAGACGAAGTGTCGATAGTACAAATTATTTCACAGCTGCCACAAAAGCAAAGCGCGTGTGTAGACAAGCTTCCAGATTCTGTGGTACAAAAGGTAAGAAACCAAACCTCTGCAAAATATTTTAGTCTTACCAACAGTCGCCAAGCAAACCTAATTCGAATGTCATCGAAAGGGGACTGTCGTTTTTTTACTTTTGGTTTATCAGAACATTCGGTTTCACACGTGAAAGACAAGAACGAAAACAGACTGCAAGAGCGAGTAGGCATGAGTCTGGAGATTCTTCGGTGTCAAACCGGTGGCAGATTGGCCCAATGTAAAGCTGCTTAGCTTCGAGCCGCGTGCTTACAGATATGCGCTTATTGCCTTAAAAATAAAGTTGCTTTATCTAAAATTACACAAATCTCGGAAGATTTCTGACACGAATTCATATTTTCTGCGCAGAGCTAAAATAACTAGATACCACTTCCTTCTCGATATTGCTCACATTTTCTTACGTCTCTCCTAACATTGAATGCTTGTAGATGTGAGATTCTTTGTAGGAAACGTATAAAGTGATTTCTCTAGGACGTAGCGACGATAGAACTAGGAAACTCGACGAACGAGTCCCTGAAGGTCTTCCTTTGCGTGTATCTTGATTTGAGCCTGAGTAATGTGTCAACGGCACATTAATCGTTTTAATAGGGTTTCAGGGTGAATGCCTCAACGCGTGCGTTTCTCAAGTTTATCCAAACGCTTGAAAGCCTAGCCGTTGCTGCTTCCGGGTTTAAAAATAATACGTATGTGTTGCAGAACCTGCGGGAAGGAAGTTTTCAAGGGGCCACGCGATATACGCCCCGCTAAAGATATGACCAAGGTTTTCCTTGGATGTCAAATGGGTAGTTTATGGAAATGTTCACGGCGGGTCACGTGCTGTATGGGAGAATATATGCACTGCTAAAATTAAGCGCTTCTATTTAGGCATGATATGCAGTTATGACAGGCACTTTGACATCATTCTAATACTGTATCGAGAAATAAGAATAATAGGTTCCTGATTGCTATACGTTAGATTCTAAGAATAATAGATTGGCAAAAAAATATAAAGGCATAATACAGGTCTTGGAACTGACACATCTATGGAAGCTGCACTAACTAGAAACATATGGTAATTTTGATACATATTTTTGCAGACTGCATAGCACATAAGACAGTGCTCCCGAACCTCTGTTACCCTGCGACCCATCAGAAATGTAAAATATCGCGTCACATTGAATTTCAAGTCTTGCGGCATTATAGGTACAGGAACATAGCTTTGTAGTACTAAGAATGAAATACAAAGCTATGTTTCTACCAAGGACGTCAAGACCAGGGTTTGTTTCAGTGATTGCGATTCTTAATTAATATCAGTTCCGAACTACAAGGTAAATGGTTCGTGTAAAGGGCATGGAGAAAGCTTCAAGTCATCGCGTTCTTAAAACAACACCGTAAGAATTGGAGAAACCATGCAGTATTAGCGATTTCTGTCGATGAAATCAGAGGGTATTCAACTATAGGAGTCATGGTGGGCTCTTGACGAATCGTCAAAGGCCGACCACCGACGCACTAAGCATTCTCTCCCTGGTCATTACAAATTCTGGGCAGTCCAACAGAAGGAACGCATCTCATCTGAGGTCTGTGGTGGTGGTGCTTTCTGAACTGCTCGCTAGGGACCGTGATATTAAACTCAGGGCTCGTGCCCTGGACGCGCGATACCTCATTAGGCAGCAAGTGCCACTGAGATGCAGTAGACTCTAAAAAGTTTCAGTGCGTCTACTTTCCCGCACAAGACTCGGAGAGCCAATCACCGCAACTTACGGAGTAAGCTCAGTGAATGACGATGCGAAACGTATGTTTGGATTAAAAGACACACTCTGAGTTGTGACATTAAGCAGTGCAAAACGTCAGGCTTGCATTGCTTAATGTCACAACTCAGACTGCGTTTTTTGGTCTAAACATATGTTTCGGCATCGTCATTCGCCGAGTAACATCCGTACTTTGCGGTGATTGGCTCTCCTAGAGTTGAGCGGAAACGTAGTCGCCCGGGATTTTTTTTAGAGTGATAGCAGCCAAAAGCCCTTTTTTCTGCGTTGCTATAAAAGTTAGCCTAAAATAGAAACGTAAAAAAGCTGACAGTTTTCTCACTGTATTACGTCTAGTAGATAGTAAAAGCAAGAATTACTTGAAAGTGAACATTAGACAAATATATTCTGTTTTGGAGGCTTTTTTTTAATTCTAATTTCACATTCTGGCATGCGGATGGCGTGCTGTTCGCCGAATTTGAGACAAAATGCACTTCTCTTGGCTTGCATGCATAGGGAGTTTGTGAGCGGGGAAGATTACTACAACCTCATTAAGTGACGCGCTGCTTCGACGGTTCCATATGATTTCTGTCGCACCCTTTTCAGTCCGAATATCGTTTGAGTCTGATGCTCTGCAGCGCAAAAAGACCGGTTCCGAAATCTTCAAGGTCACGCAGCGGGCCAAGATTCAAGCGATCGTCGGGGCTCATGAAACGGACAAAGCAAATTAAGAATGCAATATTTTTGGTGATGTGTAATCAACGTGACAACCGCACCACTCTAATGTGAAACCTTTTGATATTGAAGCGAACAGCATTACACAAACTCAAGTATATTTGCGTTAGTGTAAACATTAGACAGATTTCATTGTACCTCGAGTCTTTGATGGAATCTTAAGAAAGCCATTGTTACCACGAACGATGCCTCCAAGGTCATGCAAGCCACAGAACTAGTTTCTTGTCAGTGGACACTATTTGCGTGCATCCTCTTCCCTGATTCGTCGTCCACCCAATAATATACCAGTAAAACGTTCATATTGAGGGGCTTTTCATAACTAAGATTCAACTCCCAAGTCACTTTCCAAACAAAGTTATCGATGGAAGGAGAAACCCCAGTCTCGGAGTTTTCATTATGAAGTAGAGATATTGACCCATTCCAGAGCTGTACTCAGATACGCGATACAAATTATAAAATAAGCAACACCGGAGAGTGGGCAGCAACTTCCGAGGCAATCTTATCGTTATCGCGGGAGAACTGTAAGCACCAGAGAACAAGGACTTGGACGAAGACCAACCGTGCCCTCTTTTCTATACTTCGTTTCATCATATATATGTCCGCGCGCAGTCGAAGGCCCCAACGCATACAACCATGAACACACGTACGGAATGGTCAAGTTAGTAGGCTTTTCCAGTACACAATTGGTCTAGTGACAATACAACAGGTGCGGAGACCCAACCAAAGCCATAACGTCGCGCTTCTGACGGTGTTTCATTGGTCGCATCGGCTGATAGCGTCGGCTGCGCCCGGACTCCGGGTGAAATGATGTCCCGGTTCTCTGATGCTTTCAGTATTCTAAAAACACTGAAAGCATCCGAGCGCGATTGATGTAGCGCGCATTCATATATTCGTAGCGTTCACTGCGGTGGTACTTGGAGTGAAACAGAGGGTAGCCAGTCTCTTCATCTTACGACATGTTTGTCTCCGCTAATTTGTTTAAAAAAAAAAAAACAATTTGTATATATGTACCGGGTTTTGTTAGCCGAATATCTCCGCGCTCATTATTCGTGAAAGGGAAAGGAATCCTCGCGAAAAGCAGATATGATAGATGGAGGGGGCACGGTTTCGGTTTCCGCTCCTGCACGGCAGGGCAGGTCGCGCAGCTTTCTCGTCGGTGACCGGCCTGCACTGGAAGAAGCGAAGCCCCCCCACTGCCCCCTCTCCAAGGGATGCGGCAGGTCGGAGGCCTTGGGGTCCCCTTTCTAGGTCATCGACAGCGGCGCGCGGCGCCGCCGTTCGTTCGGTGGAGCTGCCTCGCGCGTTTTCACCGGCGCAAGGTGACTGTGCTGTCGCACCCGGTTGACCTGAATCTGAAGCCACGTCGACTTGGAACCCGCGCATTTTGGCGCCACGCTCTTTGGGAGGGGGCCTCCGAACACGCCGGAGGAGGGCGGCTATGCTGCGGCCAGTCTGAGGGACTTCTACATCTCCGGTCAGTCGAGGGCTACTCGCTTACTCTTACTTAAGAAAGCAGTTAGAAGACTACCCTTGAACACGCGCTCCATGACGCGTGACAGACCGAAATCGCCGACAGTGTTTAAAGGGGCGAGGACATCTAAATTAACCAAATAATCTTGGCTCGATATGAAACACTCGCAGTTTAATTAGCGGAAGCACCACGTTTCGCGGTTTTGCAAACTGTAGTATTAAAAAAAAAAAAAACCTTTTTTAATGTTGTTATTTCGATATTTCTGGCAGAAGTCTGACGCAACCAGCCCATAGTAGTTACATTATGTTGTCCATGAACCTATAGCTGAACGATGTCTAATTCGTTTCTCACCCGCACGCTACACACTAAGCTGCAACTTATATTTCCTTGACTTCTAGCCTGCTCCTCACCCCTAGTCGGCCTAAACAAAAGATTCCAACAATGCAAGCAATGTCGTAAACTTCAACCACTCAAACAAAAAAGGCAAACGAGGAAGCTGAAGGCCGAAGCAGCCCAGGCGCCGAGAGAACCAAGTCTGCGAGTGCATGACGGCCGGAGTGGCGCCGTCTCGCCGCTAGTCCCACTGGCGAATATTAGCATGATACATGGAGAGACGAGGCACACTACGTCACCGGCCTTTCAAACATGGCCGCCTTCCTGAGTGGGTGAATTCGAAGGTCCCGCGACAACATCGAATTTATTAACGAAATTAACGCGTGGTTTTGAAAAAATGTTTAGCTGAAATACAGTAACTTTTTTTGAGTTATAGCAATATAGTTGTCTTGTGTTTTATCTTTTGCGTACACTGACCCTTTTAAGACATCCAGGACCGTATTTTTGGAAAGAAACGTACAGAATCAGAATGTGGATCGCGAGGTTATTGATCATGCTGCTGCCTTCATTCTTCTCGATAACTGTTTTATTGTTACCTTCGCGAGCTTCCCTAATTTTAGTCACGTATTTAAACAAATGAACGCTCGAATACCGGCTATGATATACAATTCAATAAAACTTTGGTTGGGTCTAATTGGTTCATATCATCTAAACAGTTAAAAGCGCGAACTGAAACAGGGATGACACAAACAAGCGCCCGTTCTTGTCGTACATACGTGTCTTTTTGTTCCGTCCGTGTTTCAGTTCGCGCTTTTAACGTTTTAAATAATATGACGTACACTTCGCTTTCGTCCGGCTAAAACATTTTCCTGCCTCAAACCGTTAACCAGCTGTCAATTTTTTTTTTTGCCATTTATCATTTAGGGGGGCGCTGCTGGTATCAGAACTCCGCTCCCCGCATCTCCGAGATATATATCAGGAAAACAGAATTTAAAGCCTAGAAATTTATTTTAAACGATATACAAAGGAGGCAAACTTTTTTTTTTGTGCTAATAACATTTTAGATCGAAATACTGTTTACTCGAAGGACTTCTCTGTTTGTCGTCTTACTTCCTTACTCGATTAATTGGTCTCCTTCTTGCTTGGTATGGATTCTAGATATTATTTTTAAATAATTCAAAACACAAACAAAATTACTGCCGCCGGATGCACCTTCGCGAGGCACAGATTTATTAAAAAGTATTTGCGTGACTTCAAAAAATAGTAGACCCCTGTCCAAACATAAAGTTTTCTTCTATCGTTTCTTCCGGAATAATTTTACACTGTGAGCAGTCATTACGTGTCTTTTGTTAGCATGTAATGTTCTTAAAACGAAGGTATTTTTCGCGGCTCTTTTCCCAGCGTAAGGAGGCTTAGATTTCGACTAAGTATCCTGACGTTTCCGCACCTCGGCCAATGCGCTCGTTGTGAGAAACTGCCAAAAATGTCAGGGACGGGCTGGTCTCTTGGCGACTCGGACGCGAGCTTTGCACCTTTCCAGCGGTAGCAAGGAACGTCGTTAGATGTGACGCGTTAATTGTAACGCGTTATTTTTTTCGGTAATGTAGTAACGTAATCGTTACGTTTCCAAAACAATAATGGGTGACGTAGTCATTATTCGTTATTCGTTACATCTTACCAAGCCTTCAAAAAGAATTACACTTAATTGTTTGTGTGTGTGTGTTTCTAGGAGCTAAGTCAAATAAAATCTTGCGTTCTTCTCGTTTTTCGTCGCGTTTCTTATCGTGATTATATAAACGGAACCGTAATACAGTTAAGCAAATTATATTAAGTTTCCACATAAACATAATGCTTCTTTTTTAATATGCGTTTACGCATACCCGTAACGTCGAAACTGCAAAACGTTTCAGTTCATAAATATAAACTAACGGAAAAGTAACCTGCGTTACTTTCTATTGCTACCGGTAACTGTAACGCGTTCGTTTTATTTGGAAGTAACGAGTAGCGTATTTCGTTACTTTTTTTTTTTTTTGAGAACACATACAACACTGTTTGTCACCGAAGCGAGACGTGCCAAGTCACCGGGGCTAGGCCGAAGGTTGTATCGGTCCTACCTCCCTAACGCTGCTGTTGGCGTACACCCGCAGAGAAAGCTTCCGTAAAGGACCTTGTTAGTCAGGTCTCGCAGGAACCTTTAAATAGGCCTTGCGCACGCCCTGCACACGTCGTCTCCGTCGATGGCACGACGACAAACCAGCAGGCGAGCCAGGAGAACACGAGGAATCTCGTCGAACCTGTCGCCTTGAAACCGCCGCGGTGTGACGAGAGCGCAGAGACCGGAGGCGAGAGACGTGGCACGTCCAGACACGGCACAAGTCCGGGCGCCCTTGAGACACGCGGGCGGCGAGAGGAGGGGGCGTTCGTTGCTCCTTTGGGCCCTCGCTCTGGCGTTCCGAGACGCTCACCGGCCTCCGAAGAGAAAACCGCATCTCCGTCGAAGGCACCGCAAGCAACGAACCGGTCGCAGGTGTCCGAGGCACCGATCGTCCGACCACCACGGTCCTCGGAATGCGGGTCTCGTCAAGTGTTTCGGACATCGAGGGACGCTTGTAGTCACTGGCTGGGCGAGAACGACATGGAGGTTTTTTAATTGTCCCGCTTTCTGCGCGAGTTTCGTGGAGACAGGGTATCCGAAAGAGACGCTCTGCCGTTCTCATCTTTCAGTGACTGAGCCCCGGGCTGTGCGACCTAGAATGTCTCCGCGTTTCCTCCTTGAAGACGCGCTCGAGACTTGCAGAAGGGAAAGCTCTTGTCACGAGCTGCATTGGCCTGGAAGTCCGGATCCAACACGCGCGTACGCGAGCACGCTGTCATGTCTCCCCCGCTACCGGTTCGACGGCACGCGTGCGCTATAAGCGTCCTGATTAGCTTCCGAGGCTAATGTGCGGACGCTACTGAATAATGACTGCGAAATGGCCCAAGCAGTATACATTCCCTGGGGGAACGCTCGGTGCCGTGACCCATCGCGGATGGCCCGCAAACATACATTTCCGGATGTCTTCGATGCAAATTTTGTTTTAGGCGAGACAAATAAGGTTGAGCTCGGCCGGCTTCTCGAGGAGGCAGTCTCGCTTCGCAGTCGCGTCATGTTTAAATAGAGGGTTTTCCTGGCGGAACAGCCACTGTGTTACGAAAGAGGACGAAAGATGCCGTACAAATACAGAAATGAAAAGATGCAAGGAAATGGATAAAAGTGAAAGTTCGCCTTCGGGGTGAAGCCTATGTGCCGATGGCATTTTTGAAAGTTACTGGGTTTGTAATAATTCACCGTACAAGTATAAACGTCTTTTTTTTTCGAAATGTATTTTTAGTTTTGCATTATTCATCAGCCAGGAAGTGTGTCTGCCGCTGCAACATAAATGGCAACAGCTATCTTCTCTCTGCTCTTTTTAGCAATAAACATTCATACGGATCTTTTTTGTTTTTCTTTCTGCTCACCATCCGCCTTTCCCACTCCTGGTTGCTTGTTTTCTTCATTTAAAGGACAGCAGGTCAAAGGTAGCATTACGGCGTCACTCCTTCTGAATGACGTCATAACGACTACAGTTGGAACTACAAATGCCACCACAGATATAAGTTTTGTTACCTCTGTGAAAACCAAATTGGTATTAAAATCGGGAAAAACTGGAATCCAACGTCTTCCATTTACAAAAAAAAAAAAGAAAAAGAATGAAACCAATAGTTTAAAACCTGAGACTGGGAGGAGTAAAATATCGGACAACAGGACGCGAGCTCCTGGTCTCGGGGTTTAGACTATGATGTTTCTTAACCATCTCGCCTGCGTAATTTCGCTTCTTGACTTCGCATCAAGGATCAAATGCGCGTTTTGCTTGGGTCAGCCCATCTCTGATAAGCGCTGGAAGGAGCGAATCAATGATTTGCTCGTTCATGGTAAAAACGTAAGAGTTGATTTACTTGCTTCGAAACCGGAAGAGGGGTTTGTGTATTTCTTGCCTCACAAACTCAACATCGATCCGTTGAAATCCATTGGTAGGTGCGTATTCTATCTAAGTATCAGCAAGTTTTCTTGTCTCTAATCACCGTCGCCATGCTAATTACAAATACCTTGCCAATTATAATTGCGAGGTTTGATCCAATTAAAGTGTCATTGTGTCGTGTTCAAAGACTAAGAATGATGACGACTTATGGTAGCATCTTTGATGATTAAAAGAATTGATTAATTTTGATAAATCGTTTAACAAGTCATCCTCTTTTCTTATTTCTTCTAGGCTAGTATCGGCTACGGTGAAAATCTTGCTTAAAAACGTTCTATCTATAAAGAATTTCAATAGGTATGGGAATAAAAACACCGAATTAATAATCATGAAGCAAGAAGCGTGAACACAACCCATTTTCTACCCTTTTTAACCTGTCGGTGTGACGGGGCGCATATTGTTGGAAGTTGTTCGTGGAGCGTGCTCAGAACAAGGTCCCATTTATCCTATATATGCCAAGAACGACGATCCTAATTGATGGAAGGCAAGCTGAATGGTCACAATCTCTTATTTCTCCCAATCACCATGCTATTTATGGCAGAAGACAAATGACAGCTAGTTTTGATCATGCGTTGCGAAACAACAAACAGCAATATGGCGCCCCTCCTATGTTACAAAGCAGGAGAGTTGAATTTTTTAAGCCAATTAATGGTGCGTCACTTGCGAATTCGCGGGCGGTTTCGTGCCGTCGACGAGCGGATTTGTAAGCCAGGTGGGGAAAACCGCTTGTCGCTGGCGAAAAATCTGGATAGGACCAGGAACCATAGCCCATTTTCCCTCCCATCAACGAGTCGATTTCGCCACCCGGCTTCTGCTGAGAGTCCTCGCTGATAGAAGACAGTTCTCGGTCGAACGCTGAAGCAGCAGTGTCGTCCAATCCGTACCTTTGTCTTTCGGATGCCATTGAAATTTCAGCCCCATACGATCACAGTCGCCTGTATTGCTGTACACAAAAACAGTGTTTAAAAACAAGCCCTCGTTCTCCCACACCGGGTGTTCGCACTGCGCGACCGCAGAAAGTCTATCTGGGAGAAGTGAAGCGTGTGCGCACGCGCAGCGCCAACAGCAGCGCCACCGCAGTAATGTGACGTCAAAGAGTTGAGTGGATCAATGCGGAGCGCAAGTCCGTCTGCTTCTTGAACACGGGTCACGATGACGTCAGAACGCCGAGCTCTTATTGGCTGAGTGAAAATAAATAGTGGGTAAACATCAAGGCATCTAGCATTGAGGTCCACCCACTATCCTTTTAATCACAGCCAATCGGAGCTCGGCGTCGTTCAGACGTCACCGTAACTCCTGCGCAAGAAGCAGACGACTTGCTCCCCGTATAGCTTGCTCTTCGTCGCTTAAAAGTGGGAAGAGCAAGGAACGCATGACGAGTTGTTTAGAGACGAGTGCACTTAAACTTTTCTACTCCAAGAAAATTGAGAAGCCATAATGTGGCGATACAATCTGAGAAGGGCAGTGCCAAGTACGATGACCTTCGCCATCTCGAATGCGCGAAGCAGACCAGAAAGGATCGGCAGAGCCAACTTGGGTGGGCTAGATGATTCGAACGATGCAACATCCGTACGTGTGGGACGGGCCTAAACAGCTGGAGTCGTCCGAGGGTTGCCCGGATGACATCATTGCCGCCGTCTCCGAATGCGGAGACGACGTGGGAGCAAAATGTTGTCTGACTACAGCGAATCGCATGGAATGCGTGAGCCGTGGCGCCTCGTCAAGCCTACGTTTCTTTCCAGCCTCCAGAGCTTGTCCGTGCCCAGTAACAGTTTTGTGTAGAAAGAGAGACACCGAATGAATGGTAGATGAGTAACCTGCTCGTTCGGAGTCCGTCATAATGCTAGGCCTTGAGGTATTTACGAGGAATTTCCCCGCGTTTTATTTTTATTATTTCGCTCCAAAATGTCAATATTACATTTGCATTCTTACTATTTATGACTTGATTTAAGCTATTGGCGACGCGAGCGATCGAAAGCGTCGCTGTGGTCAGCCCACCACAATTGGCCGAATGCTGACTATGACGTCAGCAAAGGATGTCTCATCGACGGAAATAAGAGAAATGTAAGAACTTCAATTTTGACGGTGTTGACAGTGTTGCTTTGAGAGCGCTATGATTTCAGGCTTCCACCTGCTCATTACAAACACCATTGAACTTATTGTTCACAAGGTAATGACGTCACGAAAGGTAACCAAACGAGGGCGCCACTGAAACATCTCGCCGCTAATTGAACCTTATATGATTCAATAGATAAACATTATACAAAAATGTGCGGTAAAGTTCAAGGAACAAAACGTGAGCAATATATAAAAATTCGGACTCTAGTGCGAATTTGTGTATACTGCTTATGTTTTGATTGTCGGACCATACTGTGACTTTGTGAATAGTGTTAGTTTTATGATTTCAAATTTCACAAGGGCGATAGGCTTGTCTAAGCGGGCTAGACATTGTTAGGCAGCTACGCCAGGCCTCCTTTTACCAAACCTACTCTTCGGTAGCAAACGCAGAGGTCTCCTTTCGCTAGGCCCCCCTCTTGGGTACCATACCGAAGAGAGGGCCTGGTAAAATAGGGCCACCCACCTTTCGCTGCGCAGGGGCTTGCGGTAAAAAGGAACGGCGTGCCGCGTGCGGAAAAACGAAGGGTCCAGCTGAAGTAAGTTTTACGGTGCAAGTTCCATTTTAAAGATAGTCTATAGCTCCCAGTCGAAGTTCAAGGCGTATAAGCGTCTTTCTGCGTCTGGGGGTGGAGGCAACATACTTAACAAGCAGTTTACACGAGATGGGCAGGAATGTAACTGCATGCTAACCGAAGTAAGGCGGACTTCTTTCCTTTCAAGATCTTATCATTCTGATTACGAGTGACCCTGCTTTTATAATTTGTAAGTAGCCCGAGAGCTTAGAAACATTTCAGAGGAAGCTCCGAGTTAAGACTTTTGTTTTTCCCCGTACAAGGCACGACATTTTATGTTCCAGGGACCGAACGACAGCCTATTGTTATTTCGGCGCTTACCCCATCTCCATTGTAGTTTTGTATTAAAATGTATTTGTATTTTCTAAGCCTGATGTCTAAAAGCGGGCCGCCGTAAGGCAGAGAAACACTGACAATGCTGGATGATATTAAGGTGGAATTAGGGACTCTCATTACTTAATAATTTATTTCGGCTTTTCATCCAAGTATTGTACTTACAGCATTATTTAAATCACAAATTATGTTATGCAAGTATTGTATTTACAGCATTATTTAAATCACAAATTATGTTATGTAGTTTTCTTGCACTTCCAGCTTATCAGAGGAGACGGAAACAAGCCTAGCTGTTGGGTCGGTATGGAGACACGAAGGCGATGAAGTTGTTCTAGACTATTCCTTAACCAAAAGTTTGGTAAAACAATATGACCACATTAGAAGTGGAAATGGAAGCTATAAAATGCCGACTTGTTTGCTTCGCTGCACATTAGATGCCTCATAGCCTTATGACTGAGTCATCCTGAAGAAGCCCATGATACGTTTATACCTACCAATGGCAGCAAAGAGTCCAGCGTGTCCGCAGAAGCACCGCATGCGCTTTAGCGTTGCGGTCAAAATGCGTATTTGAAAACATATTTAAGCTTGTCGGTTCGTGTCTGTGTACTTCATTTACTGACGTTTACCGGGTCGCACAGCGGTTTTGTAGGCGTTCGGCCTTAGGCGTTCGGCCTTTGGCGTTTGAATAAAGCTCTTTAGATGACAAACCTTAGCTTCTACATCAAAGTGCCTCGCACGTGTGAACAGGACAGCATGGTCTCTACAACAACAGCAGTTTTCGTCAGTTTAAAAGTGGACGTAACTTTGTCTCAACCTTTTACGAAGGATGAAATAATCCGGCAGACATTTCGAAGGCATGGAGATATTGAGATGCGAGACAGAAGGGCTTCGCTTCACCGTGGTGCAAGTAAAATGTAGCTAAAGTCCGGATTGGAACCAAGAATGAAAAATATATAGAAAAGCATATTTTACGTTCAAGTAATTCTATAAACAGGAGTGTTAAAGGTGTTCAATGTTGGAGAAAAACGTAGTAGCGTAGCCGCGACACTCAGCGGTAAAAAGTTATAAGTGGAAGCGAAAAAAGGAAAACGACGATGCTTTAGTCGTTATTGTAAGTTACACGGTGAGATCGACAGGGCGTCTTTCTCAGATTGCTCCGCCTCCAATATACGCACTTGATGCACTCCGCTGCGCTTTAGCTGCGCGTCGGTGCCCGAAGCTCAAAAGACAAGGAAGAGTTAGCGAATGTAGGAAATTCGTGCAAGAGGCAGGACAACTGAAAGACATTGCTGTTTCGTTTTCATCCTGTCGTTTAGTGTCTCACAATGGTGTCGCGTCGTTGATACTCAGACATTAAAATGCTTGGCAGGTGGTCTGCGAGATCTGCATTATTTGAAAGTGGCCCTAGATGAATGACGACTCTCCAGAAATAGTTATTGTAGGACATAGTTTTCTTAAATTAACTCGAAACATGTTTCTCCCACGAATGAGCGTGCTTCCGCCGAGGGGAGGGTTTCCTTATCACGGCTGCGATCACAGACGGACAGAGCAGGCTTATAGAACAGAGGAGGCTATACTCTCGATACCTTACATATATCCCCCAGGAGAACTCCAAGCTATGCGGATCTGTTTCACCTCAATGAAAAGGCACGTTTTAAGGAAAAACGACAAACTGTCCCTTGTGAGGTCAGGCTTTCTTTGCTCTCAAATTCATATCGAAAGTACCGAACGCGACCTCCAAGCGCCACCATCGTTGTATTACGTAATGGTAATGATTGATCTGTTGAAGATTTCAATAATAGTTTAATGGCTATGTCATCTTTTTTTTAAAACCAGCAACTGGACGCGCACGATCATCCCGAGTGACATGTTTCAGAAAGGTCTGCTTTCAACTACATCCTCGTACACTGAATTATGTTAAGAAGTTCCGGACTTCTGTCGCCAAACCATGCCAGTTTTCGCGGCAGTTTTGAATTGGTGCAAGTTCCCCGTTTCTCTGCTTCATTGCTTTTCTACCGGAAGCGTCGCCTCTTACCTGAATTTAATAAAGTGATTTTTCTTGGAAGGCTATCCTATGAACAGGGCTTCGTGTTTTTTGTAGATACCGATATAGCCCAAAATATAAAAACAAAACGGGTTTCTCGAAATCGAAAAAATACACCTTAATTTAGAGGTGTCCTTGAATAGTAAAAGAAAATATATATTGAACTTCACGGAAAGAAATCTGCATGTACGGCTTAAGTTTGTTTTCACCCGGAACATAGCCAGTACCGAAATATCCGCGAGGTAACTTCTTGCTTCGGGAACCGTGCCCCTTTGTCCCGACTCCTCCTCCTAACCTTATCAGGAGGTCATTTTCTAGAAACACTTTATAGAAATGCATTCCCTCTTACAACCTAATCCCTGGCATACACCGATACCTCGCCGATAAAAAAAAAAAAGAGAGGCACCGACGAATAGCGAAACCGAAAAAAGAAAGAAACCCCCATGTATATATACCTAAATTTGAAGAATATAAATTAAACACAAACCGTAAACACAGAATTCTATTTATGAGCTTGAGAGTCATAGTGTCACTGAGTTGTGCTCGCTTCATTGACTTCTTCGTAAACGGTAGTAGCATTCTTCACGAACATCCTCAGTAGTTGAAAGGAAGAAAAGGCGTAACCGGCCGATGGGGATGAGGACACTACGGCTGGTTTCTTCAAATCGGCCGGCATTGTCCGAGCGTCTCCTGGCGCCGCGTTCCGGCTGCAGTTTCGGGTCCGAGCGGCGTGGCTGCCCCATTAGCGGCGGGCCAAAGGCGGCCTCAAGGGCTGCGGTGTCCCGGGCCATAATGGTCCCGGCCGCCGCCGCCGCCGCGCCATTCTGGGCGGCGTTCTCGCCCGACCCGCTCGCGCACTTCCGCCCTGTCTTCCTCTTTGCAGCCGCTTCGACTGGAATGCGCATTGCGGCTGCGGTTCCAGAGAGGCGCTATTGTCAACCATTAAATTGCTTAAGTATGGAAACGCGGAAACGGTGATCTCCTCAACGGTTCTCTCCTCCTTGGAAGTTTTCTTACTTCTTTTTCGCCGCTTCGTTTAAACTCGGCTCTGAAATAGGATCGCATTCTGCTTCACCGGAGGTAATGGCGTACTTGGAATGGGATCCGCGGATGAGGCCACCTCAAGGACCTCGTGAGTTCAATTTCCTTCCAGTTTATGGAGAGTTGGAATTCTGAAAAAAGATAATTATTATAGAAAGTATTCCCAAGTCGCCATCAGCTCGTGCCGAGGATAAAGCAACGTATCGTCTGTGATTACCTGACAACAACCCTGACGGTGGGATAGGAATACGGCAAGCACTCCCTGTCGGCACGCGCATAACCTCAGAGCACACAGCTATGGCCGCCAGTTCCCTGAAGTCACAACGAAGAGGAGAAAAGCAGAGATGTCCTTCGGTACACTCTAAGAAATAGGGGGTGTATAGACAACACTTGAAAGAGACGCCCTGGCCTTCTCATCCGTCAGTGGATGGAGCCTCAAAGCTCCGGATTGTGCATGTAAGCCGAACTCACTCTGCTCGCACGTCATACAACAGACACTGTGTTAGCTGTAGACACTTTGACAGAATTATCCACGCCTCGAGCATGTTCGAAGCATACGCGCTTCGTAGATATATGTGTGCGTAGAACATATCTGCAACCAGCATGGAGGTAGGAAGCTTCTGGGGGCGACATGACGCCACCAGCGGAGAAGCCAGAAGCTTCTTACCTCCATGGCAACCAGTGTTTTGTATGGCCGATGTGAACGTCCTACAAACACGCTTCAGATAGTGTCTGCAGATTGTCCTTTGTATTATGTAGTAGCAGTGTAACCGCAGCTCTAGACTGCGGGTATCCTAAGGTGGAGGGGGGGGGGGGGGAGTACCAAATACGTGTTAAGACAACTGAGGACGTAAATCAAAGTATGTCCGTTGGATTCCTTCTTGTGCGCAGTTGGCCTTCGGAACTTGCAAGATATCTCAGCGGCACACACCTGAAAGTAGTATTATCACCAGATCAGCTGAGTCGTCGACATCCTTTTTACTACCAATAATCAAAACTCCACATTTGAATACGTGTGACGCTAAAACAGTTCTACCTGAATGAATACTATTTTTGGCGGGTAGCACAAAGAAAATACGGTACTTAATGTTATACTTCAAAACAAATATAATGTGAGAAGTAATTTACTTTGCCCATATGTTGACGTGGGTATCATAATGTTGCGTAAAATAATACAGACCAGAATATGATGCACGATTTTAGAAAACTTTAAACCGTACCTTTTTATAATAAGTCGGGCGTCTTACGTATTGCAACGTGGTCTTGAGCTTGCTTCCTATTTCATTTAAAATGTATCCGATCAAATGAGGTACAAGGACATCTTTATTAATCCGCAGTAAACCTAACTGGCAACTGACATATGACGTTTTCTGTCTTTCAGGCTATTTACGAAGTCTATAGCATCATCAGGGCGTGGATTCTTTTGCCGAATACAATGGCGTTTTTTATTGGTTCATGACACCTAATTTTGTAACTTTTAGTAATTCATTAAAGTTCTGCGTTCTCAAGGAACGGGATTGCGTCGATTAGACCAGCTGTCCTTGGCAGTTTATTTTTTCCAGTTGAAAGGTTCTTTACGTATTGCGGACTAGGATGTAACTGCCCCTTTTTATTATGGCATCTTTATAGTGAACGTCTGCACTAGTTAAGAGCGGTAAGCTGCCCAATGTATTTTTGCTCTTGAATGTGTAGTGAGAGAGTTGGTCTGAGAGCAAATTCCGGTGCTGGTTCGCTTCACAAAAGTTTACTTGCATCCAAGAAACAAAAGTGCCCTAAAAGAAGCCTCTTGACAGCTGCTTATATTTAAGGTTCATGTTCATTGACAATAAAGGCGAATCATAATATTAGGAAAGTATTTAATATGATGATGTTTAAACTTAATAGTTTCAGTGCCCTTCTTTACGTGTTATCATCTGCGAAGTCGTTGCTGTCATTCAGTGGATCTCGTTTTACAGCATTTTGTTGTAGCACTCCTGTTGTTTATCACATAATGTGGAAATCACGAAACAATCCTGACCCACTAACACTACTAGTTCGAAAAGCTTACTCGGTGACAAACGCTGGGACATAAGAACTTGCCATTGATGTTAGTGGTAGCAGAAGAGTTGGGAAATCCGGTGACTCTAATAATAGCAAACTTACTTTCATACAGCAGAGCAGTGCGGACTATCGCACTGCTCTGCTGTATCAGTGTAGAATAAATTTCATGGTACGTACATTACACAAACTTCCGATTTTCTATTTTGTCATTTAATTTAAAATAAGTATTTATAGAGGTAAGTATTCACACTTGACCGCTCCAATCCCTCCTGCTCCTGTCTAGTTGTCATATCTCGATGTAAGTAAGATAGCCTCAGATTATATTCAAGTACACTCGCAAACACGTTTTCGGACTTAAAATACGTATTATACGAGAGAAGTTTGAAGAAGAGATTCAAACGGTTTTATTTTACCCTGGAAACCCCGAGACCAAAAATGCATCAGCGAAACTGGCAGGATTAGCCAGACCTAAAATTAGACCTCTATCCTGCTGCATTTTTGTTTGCTCGTTAGTTTATTCCCAAATCGAGTAAACTGAAGGATCGCGCAAAAGGCTGAAGCTAACGCATAAAACCAGGCGTAGCACCTGGTGCGCAAGGAGGTCGAAAGCAAAGCTGCAAACTCGTCTCGAGAGGAGCTGTCTCAGCGGTGTTCCTGCAACATTCAGAGGCGGGTCATGACACGTGGGGCGTGACACTCGAAGCACTCCAGTTTTTTTGTTTTTTTTTTCGGGTCGCCTGCCTTCCGGTGTCTGCGCCTCAATCTCCAGAACGACCGTGGGCGTGCGTTTTCCCGCGCAACAGAAAGACCCTCCACTCGTGCAGCCCCAAACACCGGCAAGCAGGTCCTCAAGCCGACGCTGTCTGGGCCGTGCTGTTTCCCGCGCGCGGGAACCATTCTTGGTTCCCGCGCATTTCTCCGTTGTTGTTTCTTTTTCGCGCTCAAATGTGGAGCACTTCGTGCGCCGTTGCCGCGTCGCCAGACTAGGGTCTGCTTTGCGCTGTCGTACGCTTATACACCGGGACCTCCCGACGCTTCGAGACTTAAGCGTGTGGGCAGCTTTGTTGGAAAGTTCCGGCGTAAACGGACGCCCAGGTGGAGGATTGGCATCCAGGCCGAAATGACCGCCATTTGATAATCTTATACGAGCCGTTAAGATTGACAAGAATTTCAGATGCCGGTTAGAATATCTTTCCGTGGAGTTCAAAATAATATCCTACACTTCGCTGGGCTACACTAGAGTCAATGACGAGGCGATAACGGCAGGAATTAGTTAGCTGTCCCGCCTCCAGCGCGAGCTTCCTACTTTGGACAACGCTTCGTCGTCCCTTGCACCACGAGCGTGCGCGTGCAGCAAAAAGCACGGCTGAAGGCATGGAACGCCTGCTGGAGGCCGGGCCTTTGAAAGACACGCCCTGCCGTTCTCATTCTGACAGTGACTGTACGGGCAGAAATCTAGGAAGAGGAGGAGAGGAGAGAGCGCTTGGACGTCATAATACGAAGCTTTGGTTGAAACTATCACTGGGTCGGCGCCATACTAGCAACCTTCGTCTCTACTCAATCTTCAAACGCGTTAAAACGTCGAACGCCGGCTTCCGGCGTTTGGCGCTTGCGTCCAAACAGCGAGTCAAAGTTCAGCTATTTGCCTACCCACTAATCGTTTCAACTGGAGATCGGCGTTCCGACGTCCCCAGCGCTCTCTCAATTTTTACCCGTATAGTCTAGTTTGTACAGTGTGTGCGACCGAACGAGCACGAAGACTTTAAAAGCAAAACAATAAAGAAACACACACACACAAAAAGTCCAAGTGTGATATCAGTGAAGCTTGTTTCGCAACAGATCGATCGTGTTCTCTGACCTTAAAGACCAGTTCGCGCTTTCCACTTTTCCCGCGCCTCCTCCTCTGCCCCTTCTACCCTGTCCACCGATGCCTGTTTCCTCCTTTTCTGGGGTTAGGAGGATCTTCTGCCTCGCAGAATCTCGGGACTGTTCGTCCGCCTTTGAAAACCGGAAGGCGCGGCTTATTATGTTCCCCACTTCGTGATTGGTTCTTTGGAGTTCTTATCGGCTTATGTCCCAACGTGATTGGTTGCGGGACGATAATGAGATGTACCGGACTCATCCCGCCCCGGGTTTCTCAGACAGTCTGTGACCATACAGCAACTCGACTCTCTGACGTCACATCGCCACAGCGGTGGCGCTACTGTCGTCACTGCGCATGCGCCGAAGCTTCCCGTCTCCCGGATATGGTTTCTGCACACATGCAGTGCCCACACCCGGTGTGTGCAAGCGCGTGTTTGTTCGTAAACAGTGAGGTTTTGGTGTATAGGAGGTGTGTGTCAATCGTAAGTCCTCTTAGCTCCTCTGTTCACGCGAGAACGAAGCACGCGGGAACGAGGAAAATACTTTTTTTTTTTTTTTGCGATTGACATTTCTGCGTCTATACGAGTCCCGCGTCGAACTCGTAGAAAGGACGGAGACAACGTTCCTGACCTTGGCCCGCATGTCGAGGAGCTCCCACTAACGCTCGCTTCCGAGGCAATCGCGTGGACGAGTTCGTCGAGACACCGAGTTTGATTGAACATATCTCAGCGTTGCCCTTGCCGCTTGCTGGACATGATGACTACAAAGAGAGATAGGGGCTTTCTTTTTTTTCCCTCGCGTGATTATTAATAACATTAACGGGAATTAACCGCTATTAAGCCGTGAGAAGGAGGTCGAGAACCAGAGTCATATGAGAAATCAGATTGCGGACGATCCTTAGGAGTTATGACGAGCGGATTATTCCGTGCGTTTTTTTTTTCTTACATTTTTCACAGCTGTACTTGAATGTTGCTTCTGTCGCGACAAAAGGTAATGCCTGCTTTTGCTAAGGAAACATGAAAAGCTTGTGTTCCGACGGACACGATAGTGGAGCTGTAAGCTGCGAGGTATTGTCACTGCTCGAGACACTTTTCCTCCACAAGTACTGCTGCGTTTCAAGCGCTTTAAGTGTTGCACGGTACTTTCATCTCTTTGCCATAGAAAGACTCTAGTATACTTCTTAGCGTGTTCAGTAAGTACAATAAAATAATCATCTAAACTGTTCATTTAGATTAATAAATACAAATAGTATATGTGATGTTTTCGATATACCGAAATTCGATTGTATAAAAAGCCCATCATTGTTAGCTCAAAGAAACAATCGCCGCCAAGTTTTTTTTTTTTTTTTTTTAGAATATGTAGACGTGAAGTGCCCACTCAAAAATCAATCTCAGAGGTATACTTTGGTTTTTCTTAATGCTGAGTCTGAGTAAAATTTGAAAAATTACCTGTTAGTTTTTCGCTGACCGTGTCGTGTCACCCCCCGTAAGTTATTTGGGGATAGTTTATTTTGAGATTCAAGCAACGAGATCTGTTCTTCGTGAGTAATGTGTAATGTTTTAAGTATGTGCGAATTACATCCGATGTTGTTTGTGTTATATATGGGTTTTCCTTGTTTGATATATCCCGTCAATCAACCAATCAATCAACAAATCAATCAATAGTTATTATAGTGTGCAGAGGCAACCTATTCATTTTCGTTGGCAAATAATAATAATCATATTAATAATGATAATAATAATCTGTGGCGTTTAAGCGAAAAATAGAGGTAATTAGTTGTAAGGCACAGTACACTTCAACCTCTTATACAAAGAAATGTATGTTGCCCTTCGCAGGAACAAGTGATGGACCCCCGGCAAAAGTGCGATAATGCATGGTTTCCGAGTAATACACGTAATCATTGTCTGAGAGGCCGTTGTCGAAGGTCCTTATCTGGCATTGGAAGTGCCTCGAGTGCGCAAGGTCGTCACGTGTCGGTTCGGTTATTTAAATTACAGGCAAAAAATCCCCCGGTGCCCCGATGCAGGAACGCGATTATCGAAAGTCCCTGAGGAAGTTTCTCGAATTGCCAAATGTTTGACTCAGTGTCATCCAGCGACTCGAGTAATGAGCCAGGCATTCCTCGTCGACTTATCGCAACGGGACATCGATGGAACGCACTCAGACATTGCAGCTGGACGTCACAAAAAAATGCGTGACAAAAAAGTTTTTCTCTACCAATCGTTAAACAAAAACACATACACACACAAAAAAAATGTATTGTCGGGTGTAATTTCTGGTCAATATGCAAAGGCTTCACAGACGAGCTGATAAATTTGCTGCTCTCAGACGGCCGAAAAAATATCATTTACCACTGATGTTGACTGCTTTAGCATTGACCGCTCTCTTCACTCAGAGAGTGAGAATGGCTAGGGCCATAGCCTCCTCTTTACTAACAAAGCCTGGAAGTTCGACGACGGAGCCATAGAGTGCCCGATCGCAGATTTGGAGCGCGAGAATGTGGTAGCACAGAGCATGAAAGAGCCATTTCTCGGGGAACCTGGACGTCAGCGCACAGCTTTTGCAGTGGCGAGAACCCGAAACACACTTGTTCGCTCGGGAGAAGTGTGTTTCGGCGTTTCGCCGCAGCGGGGCGCCAGTCACGTGGCTTTCTCTCATCCGTTGTCTTCCTCTCTACCTTTTACATTTCGGCGGCCGCTTCTCGTGGCGATCTGCCAGGCTTTGTTAGTATATAGGAGGCTATGGTCGCGCTTTAGCTGCGCGCGCGCGCCTGATGTGCACGAAATGCAGAAGCGCTGACGAGGGTAAGAAGCTCGCAGCGGAGGCGATGCAGCTGAAGTTCCACCCTACCGTCCTCACCTTGTCAGGGACTACACCAGTTAAAACCAAAATTTTAAGTCCTAATAAGTATTTGTCAGACCTTTTAAAAGATTATAAATACTATACGCTAGTAATGGTAATATATATGACATTTTTAAACGCCTAGAATTAAAATACAAAACATTTGCTAGAAGCTGGTAGTCATCATAACCAGATATCAGCCAGCTGGAAACTGGTGGAAATTTCCGGGTATGCCTGGTTACCTCCAGAGAAATGCCAAATGATTGCTTGCCTGCGTATACTTTGAAAGCATTGGAAAATTGTCGCTCCTTGTATTTGAAGCTTTGCACGATATCCATGTTTCATGGGCGTATACCAGCAATGCCGTCGGTGCCTGCAGTTGGGAGGGCTGTTTTTTGAAGGTAAAGGCCGCTAGCAAGCTCCTTTCACGAAACTGCCATTTTAAGGGAAAGGGCAATTACTGTGCAGCTTCTCACGACATTCTTCTCTTTATGGGAATAAATCCTTTCTACTAAAGGAGACTAGGGTGTCGGTCTGACAGAGAAATTAAACCACGAGACGAAAGGAAACGAAATTGAAAGAAAGGAAAAGCAACGCTGTGTCTGCCCCTTGTTCGTTCCTTCTCAACATTTTGTATTTCTAAAATTAACAATTCTCTTGCTTACTGACCCATCGCCAATGAAAGTTGACAATGTTAGAAACATTAAAAGTAACAAAATGATAGACACAAAAATATTTTGACTCGCTCAAAAGCTTAAATGCAATAAAGGCAGCTCTAAAACAAGTAACCATTAACCTAAACCACAGGTGGTACTTAATCTAGGCTCATAACCACGGTTACATATTCCACGTACCCTGCTCTTAAAGTCCAAAAGGGCAGTGAATACGAAATCATGCACTTTCAGCTCAAGTTCCGTATCCCGCACTTGCACAAGGCAGTTATAAACTCACGTTATCCGAAGGTTTATGTGACAAGAACAGTAATGGCACAGCATTAACATATCCCACTAGGAAACAAAATTAGCAGACTTGGTCCAACAGTCCTCGCTCGCATATAAAACAACATAAAAAGAAGTTGTAAGCGCACATCTTTTTGTTTTTCAAGGAATCCATGGTGAATGCGAGATGGCTTTAGAACACGAAGCAGAAAAACAGGTTGGCGAAGAGTTAGGCGACCATAAAGAGGTGCATTATATGGGGCCGATATGCGAAGTGGAAGTGACCACTGAGTCGCGGGACTTGCTTTAGTGAAATAGTTTGATAAGAAACACCACGCTCTGGTCATCGGTTCACTTTAATTATGTGCATAAATAAGGCAAACTTCGAGTTAACAATAATATTTGGATCAAGTTGGTACATGGACGAGCGAGCTTGAGGTTTTATTTTGTAAAGTCACCTTATACGGACACTCAACTGACGAAGCAACATTGTTCAGTATAGGACAGAAGCTCTTATTCAATTGGAACTTTGGTGTGTTCGTCCAGTAAATATATTAATCAAATTCAGTAGCAGTATGAGGCGTTGAAACACAACTGCTACGCTTGGCCACAGTCAATGAAAATGACAAAAAAGAAAGTGAAATATCGCTGTGATGAGTCCGAGGAACACCTGTCTGGTGTATCGTATTAAGCGAACAATGGTAGGTTATCAAGATCTTGTGGCACCGTGGAAGCATGTGATGTGGATTTTCTCGAGTCTTGAGACTATCCTTGTACGCCAGCTTGTCCGGCTGGAGAAGACGACATGAATGAGTGCCTTTGTTTTCACGCGGGAGGCATAATCGTCGCTCCGCTTGCATCGCGTGCTCGGTCGTGCGGAGCAAGAACCGATGGGTCAGCCACCCTTGAAGAGCGCCAGTGCTTTTTTTCTAGGTCTTCAGACGGCGCTGGGGCAAGCGCCTCCCTCGTCAACAATTTCAAGGTCGCGTTCAGCACGCGAGTTCTTCGAACACTTTGTCGCACACAGGTAGGAATTTGTAACCTCAGCTTGGGTGAATTGTGCGTATTTCAGTCATTGTTCTGACAGAGTCAGTGGGTCAACACGTTGAACTGGGCACGTTTAAGTATTCCACAGCTTATGGATATCCAAGTTGTTCTCGCATTACATTGCGGCCTTACAATGGTAACTTTGAATGGGTCTTCTTTACACGAATTTATAGGAACTACTGCTTCACTTGAGTACAATTGTGCTGAAAGCTTTTGCCTCACGGGTATATACTGTTTGCCTTTCATTGGCGAATTAATCGGGGTAATACTGTTATTGCCGTCGGGCAATTCTGACCTCGAAAGTGAGTGTTAGACCACGGCACCTCCATAGACCCTTTCCAAAATTCAGTCTGGCCTCTTCGATAACTATCACCACCTGAATATGTGGCATCTGCGACAGGCAAATGGCAGCCTACTGATGGCCGATGAAGGAAGAAGCTAACGACGTACACTTGATGAAACAACACAAATCCTGGTCATTTTAGAGTTTAGTTCAATTCGACCTATAAATCAGATACAAGCACTCCGGAGTCAGGGCTCATTTATGACTCGTGACGAGTAAATCAGTTGGCAGACACTAGGCTCATAACCCCTATGACGTGGGAAATGTTATCAAGATGTTTACTCCGGTAAACATAAAGAACTGTACGGCAAAGAGCACGTACCTGCGTGCCGTTGACGTAAGTAATTGACGATGCCAGATAAGACACTAGTTTTTTACCTCTATTAGCATGCGAAAGGTTAGACTCTGAGTCACTACTTCGCACTGAATTCCTTAAAGGGTCTATTGCTCCGAAGGTATTGCCTGTCGTATCTATCTTCTACGCTGGTGGTGTAGATGCTTTTTGTTGTTTTTTTTTGTAGCAACGCATTTGTGTCTGCGCTAGCGAATGAATAACTCTCTACTGGGTAGATAACGAGTTTCTTGTTTTGTTCGCGGTGCGTCATATTATCGAATACGTTTATCGAGACACAGTTGTTAACGATTTTTTTTTTTCGAGAAAGTGGTGCACTCCGTCAGGCTTATACAAGGGGAGCGATCGAGCGGCCGTGTACAGACCGACGTCCTCGAACATACGCCCTTGACCGAGCGCCATTAAGCAACCTCCCTCGACGGTGAGGCTTGATTCTGCTGTTTATAAAAATCTGTTTTTTCAGGGCCCTCCCCTAGCCTCAAGAAGGCAGCCTCTGTGCGGGTTCAGGTACATTCTGGCACACGCGCTTGTGCACGCCGATGACATCTCGGACTTTCCTTCCGATTGTGCATTATGTTTTTACAAAGTTCACTCACGCTATCGTTGCTCGGAGCAAAGGCATAGCGTTGGCTCCCGCTTTAAAAGAATTTGACCGCTCGAGGTCTGCTTGGCTCCTTCGTACCTTAACATGTATTGCAGCAGATGGCACAGGCGGGGACTCTTTGCTTTTCAACAGGGCTAAGTTCCACAGATTCTCGTGCAAAAAGAGTACCTGCCAAAGCTACGAGCTCACCCTTGTAGCCTCGGGTGCGGCATGCATAAAGGTGATGTCGGGCAGAGCTTGCTCTGACACGTGCTATTAGCACTCGGTGCAACAAGGATTGTTCTCACAGTAAGACAGATAGACACCGAGGCGCCCTAGGTCGGACTGTTTTTGGAGTTGCACTCGAGGCAGTTACTTTCACGCTGTTGCGTTATGTGAATAACAAAATATATAAATAAAAATGCATTTGCAATAGCAGGGTTTCTGGTAGCTTTACGACCGACTCGAAGGCTCGAGCGTCAAAGGTTCAATGACAATGCCGAAATTGGTTGAACCGACCATTACAAACGAAACCCCACTGTTCTCGAGAATACAGAAACTTCACGCCTTTTTAAGCGTATAAAAAGTTTTCATAAAGTTTTTACCTCCAGCGTATTTATTAAGAATGACGTTGTTTGGTTCAACGTTTCAACCTCGAAATGCACGCACCTGCACGCTTGTTAATGCGGAAAACTGGCGCTGTCGCACCTGATATAAGGGAAAAGTTATACGTTGAAGACAAGCGGCAATCCTGACGAAATTTCGCACTAACAGCTCTCTTCAGCAGCTAGTTTAGGAGGTAGCTGAAGTAAAGCGAGTCTGGGCTTTGAATAAAAGATTCAGTGGTGATTCGTTCGGCTGGCGTATCTCTTGCATTTCTTGTATTGAGATGGCATAACCCATTATCCTCTCGGCTGAAGTCTGGTAATTAACAAAAAATAATAAATAAGAAAAACCCCTTTGACCACGTTACGTGAGACCCGGAACTAATTGAAAGCCCTCATTTAGCGTTCATTGAAATCCTGTGATTTTGATCTTAATAATGGCCAGATGTGCCTCAATTGGTGTCCGTTCCCTTCGTATGTATTTCAAGACAATCTGTTTGGTGTACTTCTTCCACTGACTGCCTTCCATCTCTATTGTCCGTCAGCTTCCGAAGACCGAAAGCCCGTCGAATTGACCTAAAGCCGCTTTTTCCCTTCTCCCTCGGGAGTTGTGTATACAAAATTTTTGTTATTATTACTGCTATACCATTGCTACTGCTAACATTATAATAGGATTAGGATTATCATCACCATTATTCAAAAGTTAGAAAATAAAATTTTCCCACAAATACATAACGAGCTCACATCGAGTCCAACCGCAGCCAGCGCTGATGCAATGGATGCAATTAAGCATCGGCCAAAGTCCATCGTCAAGGCAGTCGTCGTCATTGTGAGTTTTCTATTGTCGGCTAAATAAATCACGCGCGGAAACATCCCAGGATCAGCCGCAGTCACTGTGCGTAATTGATTTAGCCGGTGATAGAAGATGCACAAACACAATGAGCGCCATGACGGTACACTCCGGGCGCTGTTAGACGGAGTATATACGTTTTTTTTTTTTTAAGACGCTAAACGCCTAAGGTCCGCAGCAAGAAGGACACAAGCCCGTTATCTATTAAAGCATGTAAAGCTTTTTAACGCTATCGCCCCACCCCCATATCCCAAAAGTTTGTCCATCAGTCTGCATTTTTCGCTAAATTTAGCGGGAAAAGTAGCGCCACGTGACGTCAGATGACGTCACGTGATCTAGACACCCTGGGGAAATTGACGGAACGTCACCTATACTTCAACTCAGTTTCTCTGCTGAATTTAGCGGGAAAATTCTCTTCTTGTGGCAAAAACATCGATTCATTTTCCCCGCTAATTTTAGCGGGAAATTGACGTCGCGTGACTTATGCACCAATTCAGTTACCCGCTAAGTTTTGCTTAAAAATTCACGTCTCGGGACCTAGACGCCAATCTAGTTTCCCCGCTAAATTTAGCGGAAAAATCGACGTCACGTGACCTGACATTGCGTGATCTATACAACCATTCAGTTTTCCCGCTAAATTTAGTGGGAAAACATACGTCACGTGACACGTCAATTTCTTCATCCCAACCCTCTACTCCCTTCCCCCTTTTAGGAGCACTTCCTAGATAACCCTAGGTGATGTTGCTCTCAGGATGTTTGTCATTTCGGGCCTTGTAGGACTTTTAAGGTGAAAGTCGCTGCCAATATTTTCTGGGTTCTTTTCCCGGCTAACCCGCTGAACAATATTAGGTAACTTCAAAAAGGAGAAATTCAACGAGAGACGGGTAGTGTCATGAGTGAAGCGGCTTCTCGGTTCTTGTGATCGCAGGGACATGTTCAACTAAGTTAAAGACATGTCTATCAGATACCGGATACCCCAGCGAAAGGGTGGTGTATCTGCTTAGCCTACGGCCTTTGGGTGCTTCGCGCAATCTGCATCAGAAAAATCCCCCTCGAGGCTAAGGTTGGTAGAAGGGAGTTTCAACAAAATTTATTTGTGTCGTTGTAATGATGATGATATAATGAATTTGTGCATAGTCAGCTTTGATGTCTTCAGTAGACAGTCGCCGCAGTAGACAGCAGGGCAGCAATATCGAGGAACATCGAAGTGAGAGGTGGCATTTTAATCCTTTGGTTCACGAAGCGGAAGAGATCGATGTCCGCTGGATGACAACGGTTTAACAGTAAAGCCTTGTCGCCGTGCAATTGTGCGGGAAACCAAGCACACTTTGCATCGCAAATGAAGTCACTTCCATGCGTGGGAGAGGCCGTGATGCAAAGGTTCACGAGAGACGCGAGAGGGCGGTAGCGTAGGCGTCTGAAGAGCGCCCTTGCTGCTTCTTGATGAGTAGTTGTTGGTGTCATCGGGGAATTTGACTGCGGTGGGAATAGCGTAGGCAGTAAAGAGAGTGGAAGCTAGCGGTGCGAGCCTCATTCACGCTGAGGTAACGGGCAGCGAGAGTTCAAAGAGATATTCGAACGACTGAATTCAAATTTTGAGAAGGCCTGCGTAGTATAGACTTGTATAAAAAAGATAAAAACAATAAAAGAGTTTCGGAAAGAAAGCATGCACCTCTCATCTAGAGTTGTGTATTCTCAGAAGGAAAAGATTTATTAAAATTCTATCTCCACTTGCAAATACCGGCGAGCAAAAATTAAGGATTTGAACCGTAATCAAGTCTGTGTCATAAACAATACGTGGATATTTGAGCAGAAATACGCTTAATTCGGAATGAAAAACTGCAAGTGAAGGTACATCTTTCGTTTGTGGTTTTTGATGTTGGAAATATAAGCGGCCAACTGAGTAAGCGGGTTGTCTCTAATTTTTTAAATATACGTGGTATTCTAAATTTCTTTAGTGGCGAAATATTACACAAATGTGATAACTTGTTCTACTTTCAAAGGTTTTGAAATCTTTTCAGATATAGGGTGGTCGGACAAAGGCCAGTGTGGTACAAATAGTAGTACACGCCTTAAGTTCACTTTGACAACAGTGTCCTTCATGTTCTGTGACTGAATGACACTACAGTGCGCATGCATCAAGGAAATATAACCTGTGCAGAGCTATAACAGTTAACCTGAGTAAAACGTTTTGACCGCAAGGTTCCCGAGTCTGTAGTACTGAGAATCTCCAGCTATCAGCGGTCGAAGTACGTTACAGCAGTGGAGCAGATAGATAAAATATTGCCGCATTGTACTCTGACGACGCGTCGGCAGAAACGGCACTATACTCACCTCTTTTTTATAAAATCACATAGAACGGCAAACGTTGGTAGGACGTAAAGCCCAACTTACGGGGCCGCATGTGCCCATGTTATTCTGGTAGAATAAAATCCGTAGTCCGGGCCACAAATCTGCCAGAAGCGGATGTATGTCGTATTTCGTGTCATGACTCAACACGCTCTGCTTTTGAAATCAATCCACTATTGAGCCGGGATGTCATTTCAAGGACGCGAGAGACTGACCACCTGTTTGATGAAGGAATGTGTATTGCAGTATCCAGGGCAAGGTGTGGCCGCGCGGTTCTGGGGCATCGTCTCAGTTTTAAAGTCGTTTCACGTCTACTGAAGCTTCAGCTTGCAGATAGCAGGCCTCTTCTCCGCACCGGACCTCGGCAATAGTCGCTTCAAGATGAACCTTGATTCTATACTACTCGAAAACACGATTTGCAGTCATCCGTTCTTAGCCGCCATTGAAAACTCGGTGAATGAGTGGAAGAGCTATCCATCTGCTGGAGTAACCTCAGTCGACCGCATGCCGATCGGGCAATACTCCGTAGCTCCTGTGCTGGGCCACGCTGAGCGGAGCCGACGAAAAAGGGGTCGCCACGAGCGTCGATTCGGCGGCTATTTGTGCAGCGACGGGGGCAGGAGGACGAGACCCGGGAGGAAAGCGAGGAAGCGCCGAGGGGGCGACTGTACAGCGACGCGGGCGAAACCCTGCGGTGCCGGGCAGCTCCGACAAGCGGGGACTTACCGGATCCCAGCAGGGCAGCCAGAGCGAGAGCGGCAATCATGGCGAGCGTGCAGCAGAGCAGCCTGGCAAGAGACGTAATACGGCTTCCTGCCACGGTGGCCGCCTTTTCATACCGGTTCACTTTCCGAGTTAGCCTCAAAACCAGGACAGCGCCGCCTAGGGCTGGTCACGTTCTCTGGCCATAGACAGCGGAGGGCGCCCCCACACGCTTTCTTTCTCGCTCTCCACGCAAGAATGCAGGGCCACTGAGATCGTCGTCGCGCCGATGGGGCGACGATAAGCGTCGCCGGCCAAGCTGCCATCCCGGCCATCCCACCGTCCGACGTGGCGATGGTCCATCAAGGACGCGGCTGCCGGACACCCCGGCAGGGCCCTTGCCGCAGCTCCACCTCCGTCCAGCCGAGGGCTCGAAGGGCGCTGGCCAACTGATTTCACTGTCGCGCCGGCCGATCGCGTTGGGCTCTGTCAACTGGTTTCTTACGTGGTTCCGCCGATTCCTTCCGTGATCCGTTCGGCTGCTCACGTGACTCGCTCGGTCTTGTCCTACCTCCTCAAAACGTGCGTTGGTTTGACCGCAGCGAGGGTAGAACGTGAGCCAAAAGCTGCGATCTGTCCACGGTAGTCCTCAGTTGTTTTGACAAGGCGTTCTAATATTAGCTCTCCGGACTACCAAACGGTTCCGATGGTTTTTAGCGAGAAAGCACCTCACAAAGAGCAGAAACTACACGGGATGATCACGCGCCCTGGCGACAACTACTAGGCTTAGCATGTTCGCCTGAGAGGTCAAAAGTAGGTTTGAACCGTTCCAAGATGGCGGGGGTGCAATCTAGAGAAAGTGCTTTGTGGAGAATTTCTGAACATAGTTTACTGTTTTACCTTGTAGTGATCACACAGCAGGTTTTGAGCTTCCCGTCCACAAGAGGGAATCTTGCTAGATCGATTCAGGTGCTGGCAATCTGTGTTTCACTGAAAGTGCATGGAACAGTGTGACTTACACTTGGTTTTAGCTCATCGATGCTTGCAATATGCCCATCATTCACATATTTGTCGACCAATAACTCTATCAATGGGGATGAACGGAAAAAGATAATATAATTTACAACGGGGTTACGTTTGTCCCTGTAAACATTCTACTCCCGCAGGGTGTGACACATTATTTTTACGCTTTTTGCTTCGTGATTCGTCCTTTGGCATTCTTCTCAGCTAATGCCGTAACCTCATCAGCTATGGAGGAATGAGAGGATGATCGGTACTCCTTACGCACTGCATTTTTTAAGCTGTCGTAGAATATATAGCCCTATTGTTTTTTTCTGGTTTGTAATAGTTACCAAACATACACGGTTTTCAATCCTGGCATGAAAGCAAAGGCTGCCATTATAAAAGAAAAAAGCGCGCTACCCGATTCCGAAGTCTGTAGAGCTAAATCATGAGGGCGCCGATAATAATTTGTATTTAATTAGGCGTAATATGAGACTTGCGCCAAAAAATAAATGCAGTGTGTTACACTGTTGCTTTGCACTTAGGGACACACCGATTTATCGAGAAAAAGAAAGAAAACTCGTTTTGCTGGCTTTGCACGATTACAGTAATGTGTATATGATGAGTCAGGTTTATGAGATTTGAAAATAACATTTTTACACGTTTATGCTCTGAGAAAATACCGCAGCAAGTGCCATTCATTTTATTCCTTCAAAAGGTTTGAATTCACCTCTCGATCAATGCACCCGATTATATGCTTTGCAGACGGAACGATTCAACAAATCGACTCAATATATTAAACCTCCTTGTACAGTAAAAATATCTTTTGAGTTCACCTCCATTTGTATATTCCAGCTGTCTAAAAAACTTTTACATGAGACCTTATGTTCTCAATGATATCATTTATAGCATACTTAAAATACATCAAGGACACCAAATATATTGATGAAGGCAGTCGAGTTTTTACCATAGTCACTGAGTTTATCTGGAGCGACACGGACTTCTATTTTGTCAAGTAAGTTCGTAAATAATTTATAAGTTTGTGATTGAACTTTAACGTAGCCATTGTGAGTAATTGTAAGCATTGCTGTGAGGTTCTTTATATTTAAAGAAAAGTTAAAACGTAAATGGCAATACAGCCATGCCGCGTTAATACGAATCCTCCGTTTCCACAAGAGTCATCCGTAATGTGAACTAACCATAATAACCAAAACACGGCTAACCATCACATGAACTCTAGATCTCAATTGCAGAACTGAAGTGACATTAGCAACTTTCATCTTTAAAAAAAAAAAATATATATATATATATATATATGTATATATATATATATATATATATATATATATATATATATCCCTTTCTTAAAGGGGTACTCCGGCCGTTTTTTGAGCTACCTAAACAAATTGCATTTTCTGACTACCCGGACTTCAGTCGTCATGGTATGCTATTTATTTTCTCGAAATTGAAAATAGCAATTGAGAAAACTGTAAATAAAGATGATGCCGAAACCAGCATTCAAATTTTCGCGCGCTCTTCGGTGGTGTGACGTCACACATGGTACAGATTTTCAGGTCGTGCATGTAGTCCTAAACAGATTATTTCGAGTGTTTTTTGCGTGCTTCTCAGTGAATCAGTTACCAAACATTCTTTTCCCACCAACAAACGTCTTGTAATTAGTTGGGAACATGGCTTACTGCTGCTTACTGCCCACTTTGTACCATTTCTGTCGTCACACTTCAATGTTGCCAGTAGGGGATCCCGGTTTGAGAAACACGATGAAAACGAAATTCGAAAATTCAATAACTTCGCGAATTTTTTTTCTTTTTACACAATACTTCGGGAACTCGTAGAGCCATGTCTATCGGTGTGTTGAGCCAATTTTGAGGCAAATCAGCGACCATGAAAAAAGCGCCGGAGTACCCCTTTAAGCTTTTTGATAACTATGACAGAGTGGTTAGACTGAGCTTCGCGGCACTCTTGAAGAACAGAAGGAATATCATCATGAAAAATTGGCTTAGAAATATTAGTTTTGTGCGATGAGCTGACACTACTCTTTACATAATCAGTAATCTGATATTATATGCTACAAAAATATATATATAAGCGATCATATATGCAGTTCTTGGGTCAATATTCAAATTAGATACTATTTAACCGCTGAATTTTTGTATCATCAAACATTGCTGCTGTTCCATAATGTTGAGGAAAGCTGCAGACTTCCGACTTCTTCCAAAATAATTGGTAATACAGTCGTGAATAGTGTGTGGTCTTTGAGAAACATGAAATGCATACCATAATATCACTTCCAGTACTAAAACATATTTGACTTCAGCATGTTTGTAAATAATATCAGAAGGTAGACAGAGGACTAGAAAAGGGGAAAATGAGATAGGATTACATAGAGCGGGGGCCAGTAGGTGACTCTCATGTGAGGGGAAGGGAGAGAGAGGGGAAGAAAGGTTTAAGGAGTAGGAAGGTAGTTACATCAAAAAGGGACGGCAAAGGTTGTATTTGATATGCCGTAGCAAACCTTTCCTGACATGACTTGATGCGGTTAAGAAAAATTTAGAGGAATTTCGGTAGATTAAATCACTTTACTTGCACTCCTGAATGGCATATTTGCAAGGGGAATCAGACGAGATAGAACTGGCGGTGATAAAGTTTGTACACAAGAATGAATCTAAAAACAAAAACCTTTGAGTTATAGACCGATTTCTATACTATCACCAATGATAAAAAATATGAAATATATTCAACGAAAGTAATCGCCTTTTTTAATTATGAGTCTTGACTCGCTCGCTCATCAGAAAAAGTGTTTCGGGAAAAAAAACGCACAAATAGTCTTAAAAATGTTACAGGCATCATTTATCGGCTCTTACATAATAATAATACAATTACTCTCGCCCTATTTCTTGACCTCTTTAGACTCTCCGATGCCATAAACACCACTCAATGGTATATCTGAATTGATTAAAAAAAAAGCTTTCTAGAGCGAGTTTGCAGTGTTTTTGTGTCAAACTGAGGTGCGATGTGTACGAGTCGTTAAGAGAATCTGGTACATGCTAGAGAATTACGTCTTCTGAAACATGTCCTAAATATAACCAGCAAGAGTTTATTCAATCATACATAGGTGCTAAAAATATAGTTTACGATTCAAAATATAAATCTTCAGGAGCAAACGAGAGTATAAATGGCGCTTGCAGTATTCTCGCCTGAAAATGGTTTTAGATTTTCTGTATTAGCAAAACTTCTTACTAGAAATAATTCAGTAAACTCGTCAGCAGAATCAAAACACTTAGATACACAAAAACGCAATCAATTAAAAGTATAAAAATTATGAAAAAGTTAGAAATGGTATTACGATTTCGAAAACATTCGAAATCATTCAACTAGGAAGCAGAGGAAAAAATAAAAATGTTAATTCTGCCTTTCAATCAAGTTGCGTTTAAGGAATCACCTTACGTGATAGGTATGTTGACTAATATGAATAGACATATTGTGGGATGCTGGTGTTTGTGAATGTTGTCTTCTGTTTTTCACTTTTAGTGCTTTATGGCATTGCATGTAAAAGTTCGTGAAATGCCAAAGGTTTTGTATAATTTTCATTGATTTTTATCAAAATATATTGTGCACGTACCTGGGTTAATTGTAAATTATTGCTACGTGTTCTTGCGCAATCCATTTATGTTAAATATCTACATTTCAAGATCTTCGAATGGGCAGCCGGTTCCCACATCCAAGAATGCCACTTCCTGAGCGGGCCAGTGGCTTCCTCTTTTATTTGTTTTTTAATAAAACTTTTTGCTATTGTTTTACGAATAATTAATCGAATAAATGTACAACTATCGCATTTTATACACTAGGCGCTTACGTTGTATAAGGATGAATTGAACATTTCTTAAATAAAATGCTGGTTATGGTAGGGTTGAACACAGGCTAATAGATAAGGAATTGAGCCATCCAGATGAATGAACAACGGCCTTTATTCATTAACATTAATTAAGAAAAGGTGATGGGCTAAATAGAAATCCTTAGGTATCATTTGAGCATACATCAATAAATTCCAAAGCATGCATTGAATTTAGATTCCAGTTTCATATTAGAGCGCAGCTCTTAGGCGCCCGTTTCCGGCTTTTGCGGCGACGCCGTCGGCGTAACCGCGCGTTGCATTATAGGAGGTTTCCGGTAATGACGTCACACGTTACGTCATGCGTGACGTCACGAGGGCAAAATTGTCCCGCTAAGTTTTTTCGGAAAAGGTTTCCGCTAAATTTAGCGGAAAAATTTCCCCGTGTTGAGTGGAATCACCTGTGATGTCACGTAAAGTCACAAGGGTAAACATTTCCCGCTAAATTTAGGGGGAAAATTATACCCTCGGGACGTCGCATGTGACGTCACGAGGGTGAAACCTTTCCGATAATTTTGGCGGGAAATTTTTGCCGCTAAATTTTACGTGGGATGTCACGAGCTTAAAATGTTCAGCTAAGTTTAGCGGAAAACTTTTCCCGCCAAGTTTAGAGGAACAATTTTATCCTCATGACGTCACACGTGACGTCACGTCACGTGTGACATAATAAGGATAAAATTTCCGCACTAAATGTAGCGGGAAAAGTTTCACGCTTAATGTAGCGGCAATATTTTCCTTTTAATCTCGCCAAATATAGCGGGAAAATTTTACCCTCTGCGTACCCTCCCCTCCTCCTCCTCAAGAGCTGCGCTCTAATTCGGCATTACAGGGAATCGTAAACGTCTTTTGTTTTTTTAATCAATCAGATCTTATAATAAATCATAGATCACGCATACACACAAAAGTTATCATATAAGCTTATGCGGCTGGTGCGTAGGGTCTCGTGAGAGCTTTAAAAAAAACAATTTCAATACGCGGATATGCATAAAATGAATCACATACGTTTCTGAAGCAAAAAAAAAACAAAAAAACATACATATGTTATTTCCTTCTTTACTTCATTTGGTTTGTATAGGTTTAATATCATACTTACATCCTAAATGAAGTAGTAGTGTGTGCATAGTAAAATGTACTATAATGCATAGTAATAAAATGCGCACATGATATGTAATTTCCAAGTTTTCCCTTGTCACATTATGCAGTTTAAATTATACAGCTCTATATTGTATCAAATACGTTTCTAGTCAGCACATTGTTTATACACAAATATAAAGATTTTCTTTCTTTTTCTTTCACCACCATCTTAGCATCTCAACTCTTTCTCATAACCAATGTTATAGCGTAATTTTAACGTACTTAATGAAGAGGTTTGTAATATTTCTATGGGAGCTTTATTGCGTAATCTAAATACATAGCATGCTTTGATTGTCTTCTGTACTCGGCAATTCAATCGAATAGTCGAGCACTTTTTCGGTCATTAACCCCCATTTTTTAAAGCGTTTTTCTTCACTAAATTGCCAAAGTAGTGTTTTAAGTAATATTGGTATAGTGCGGGTTAAGAAATGGGAGAATATCGAATAATTGATAAATCTAACCAATAAAAATACGACCACCATCACGACAATGAATATGTGACTTCATTATATGTTCTAAATTATATCTTGCTTTCTAAGTAGTTTGCAAAATGACTGTACACTCTTATATATATTCGATCATATACTTTCCCAGCAGGCAAACATGGTCTTCAAAACTTATTGAAGCACGCAATGATTTTATATAGTAATGGTTAATTATTAGTAATCTTAGCGTTTAAAAACATGGTAAATATGTTGATTTTATATGAAGTGTTTGCCAATTTGCTGTCCTAGACATTTTACAAAAACAAATTTTTACTTTTCTCATAAGTTGTTTTTACGGGAGCGCTCGTGTATCTGAATATCCCCTTTCATGAAAACGTTTCTGCGTGGGCAGAACAGCACATGAAAAAAACAGCACACGAAAAAACTGCACCGTCAGAACAGCGCGCCTCAAAACAGCACAACGTCAAAACAGCACGGCGACAAAACTGCACGCGTCAAAATAGCACGCCACAAAATAGCACAGCGTCAAAACGGCACAGCGACAGAAGAGAACGTGCCAAAACAGCACGGCGACAAAACAGCACAGCGACAAAACAGAACGCATGTAGCAATTTCGAGCGCGCTCTTCACCTCTCTCTGCGCGAATAATTTCGAACGTCCTTGACCCTTTCATTTATTGTCGCTAGATTATCGAGGCATTTATTGCCTATTTCAGTGCTTACCGAACTCCACAACTATACTTCATTCAAGAAAAAATACACTTATTAAACTACCCAAAATAATTATAATAAAATTGCAGAAAAAAAAGAAAGATCAGTTCATGTTACCACTCTAGGGAAAACCGCTGAGCTGCAAGAAAAAAAAAAAAAAGTTCAATGATCGTGAGGGTAGAGAAAGGCGAAATAAAATAGCATTTTGCATACCTGAAGCGGACAACGGAAAAACTGCAGCTATAAAAGGGAAAGTGATGTATTATTTTTTTTCCCGCTCAAACTGGAATAGTCGTCTCGTCTGTCGAATAGATCCACTGCCTTGTTCCAAAACGGCGCGATAAAATTAGACCCGCCATTCTCAGACAGATTCCTACAGTAAGACAATAATAGTTTTCTAGAACTGAAAGAAATTACACGCCTCGGCGTGAGCGTATATAATGCAAGATGATGTCAGGTCGGTTTAATGCAGCGATTATCAGTGTGTAGCATAAGTGGTCAGTCAGCAGCCGGGTCGGCAGGAAGGCGGCCCCAGATTCGAAGAGCGCGGGCTTGTCGAGCGAGATCAGCGGAGCCGCACTTCGTCTTCTTTCCTAACAGTTACCTCCCCTGGCAGAAAAAAGGGCCAGTCCACCGGCAGACGTTAGGAGGGGTTACAGCGATTGGCGGTGGGACGGCTTGAGACGGGCTACGTGAACGGTGTTTGTTGACCTGGACCTTTAGTCAGGAGGCGGGGCGACTGGAGCAACCTCGTAGTTCATAGTCGAACTGCGAGGTTCAACCACGAACCTTGCAGTCGAAAGGTGTCGTAGGATGTCAAAAAGGCCGGTAAATTGTTTCTGAAGTTCCTTGCACTCCCCGGCAAACGTCTGGATGTCCAAATGAGTCTTTTGTTGCCTGCCCACGTTCTAGGAAACATCGCTCTTACACTTTGCATAATGAAGCCTTTGGTGTTGCTGTTACTGAAGCATATGGACTCTGGCAAGTTGTCGTGTTTTTTCTGCACGGTAAAGGACGTCACCTGTGTAATTATCAAGTGAAGCGTCGTCAATGTAAGTCAAAACACTATGGTATAAGGCGATTCTCTTGCGATGTACTGTAGTAGAAGGAGTACCATGTAACGACTTGCCGGCTGGTGCTGTAAGCGTACGTTATACATAGAAGGCTTGTGTCCCAGTTTTTGAAGTTGTCTGCGATATACAGGGTGTCACAAAAAAAAAATTAACAGGGTTTTTTTACCGCAAAAATAAACTAGGCATCGCCGAACGCTCATTCTCCTCCCAAAGGTAGCGCTAGAGGTCACAACCAGATGCCAAAGTTTCAGCCCGATCCGATAACTTAATCAAAAGTTATAAGTGATTTTCTGAATATTTCAAAGGAAAAATGGCGGCCGACGGAGTTTTCGAATACATGGGGCTCTATGGCACCAGAAATCGAAAACGGGAAAAAATGGGCTCCATTTTCCCATTGAAATGTTCAGAAAATCACTTATAACTTTTGAATAAGGTATCGGATCGGGTTGAAACTTTGGCATCTGGTTGTGGCCTCTAGCGCTACCTTTGGCCGGAGAATGAGTGTTTGGCAATGCCTAGTTTATTTTTGCGAAAAAAAAAAAAAACGCTGTAATTTTCTTCTTTTTTTTTGTGACACCCTGTACATTGTGATTGTGTTGGTTAACGTGCGATTTAAACGTTTGGTGAGGCCATTCGTTTGAAAATGATACACACTTCTGCTGTGAACGGAATTGGTGAGACGTAGAATTTCGTGAAGGACATCAAGCCATGAAAGCAGTACCATGTTCGGCGGTGTTTATGTATTGTGGGGCACCATGGCAAAGTAAGATGGAATAAGAAAATAAGTTAGCAACTTCGCGCGATGTGGCGGCTTCTACAGCCTTTGTTTCGGCGGGGACGTTGTGTGTGTTGTCCTTTTTTTCGCGTCCTTCTTTTTTCTTCTTCCGGTGTCTCAGGTTTCGTTATGTCTACAATTATACAGTGGCTAGTAATAGCGATAGAAGGAAAGGGAAGAATGAATTTATTATCAATGCGTTGACATTGATAGTTGGGAGGTAGAATAGGACTAATGTACCTGCAGGTTTCGTTCTCCATTTCTCCTTCTCTTGTCTTTGCTTTCTAGTTCTCGTTCTCCTTCTTTTCTCTTGATGTCAACTTTTGTATTCCTCACTATCGGGTTGCTTCAAAATGTTCAGTATACACCAGCTTACATGCGCCTTTACGTTCTGCTCTTTTGTTGTAGGTTTTTTTTTGTGCCTCGTATTGGTGGCATGTTCTAACATATCAGAAGATGGTGCATTGCATGCCGTTTCAAAAGTACTTCGTGCGAATTCGGGGAAACGTTTTGGGGAAATTCGAGGTGTCCGGCGGTGGGCGGTCGGGGTGCGCACAGAGTTTTCTTCGAAGATGATGCCGAACTATTAGTGGCCAAATAATTTGATGACCTAGTTGGTTAAACATAGTAGACAACATTCGCGCAATGGACAAACACAGGAAGGAGTAGACAGGACAGAGCGCTCTGTCATGCCTACTCCTTCCAGTGTTCGTCCATTGCACTAATTTTGTGAACCATTAGTAACCATGGTCGTTCTTGTAAGTCATAATTACGGCGGTAAAGAACACCTTCTCGAAGAGTAAATAGGCTCGCGCGGCGTACTGTGCGTGGAGTGGTGTTTGCGCACGCGCTTTGCACGTGACCAATGATCGGTTGCAGCGAAGCGTCTGAGGCTGACTAACTTCCGGTTGTGCATATATCCACAAATCAGCGTTCTTTTTTCCATGTGACCGATGTTCGCAGCGCTATCCACTGTGTCGAAGGGTGCTGGGAGCATGGTGTGGTTTGGGAGCGGACAGCGTGACAAACTATCCGCGTCAGGATGGTGTTCACCGTATTTGTAAACGACGGTGAAAGTGTAATCTTGGAGTTTAAGGAACAGCACCCTTGGACACCGGTGGTGTCTTTTACGCTGCCTAGTCAACAGAGGGCATGGAGATCCGGGCTAGTCAAGAGGGCATGGGGGGGGGGGGGGGCGGGGGGGCGTATCTATTGTAGACTCTCGTTTCAAAGAGAATGCGCCACAAAATACATACAAATACATACTTCGTAATAAGAAATCGTACAAGCAGGGTCGAAAATTTGCAATGCCCAGACGGCTGTCAAGCATTTCTTTTTTTTTTTTTTTGCTTTTTTTGTGTTGAGAAGTTTCGTTCTGAGTTCCTTATAGTTTTGCTAGTATAAGCGATGAGAGTTGCTTATTTCCTTTGGTCTGAGCCAAAACTGCTCCAAGGCCGTGGCCGCTGGCGTCGGTTCTTATTTTCGCGTCAGCGCCTTCGAGGAAGTGGCCAAGAATCGGAGCGGAAGCCAGTGCCGTTTCGTGGAATTAGAAGGCTTCTTGCTGCGCTTTGCCCCATTGAAAACTCGCGCCGTACCGAGGTAAGCAATTACGTTATTTGGCAGTATCAGAAAATCTGAGAAGGAATTTACGAAAGTAAGTACATAATCTGAAAAAACGTCCGCACGTCGTTGAGGTTGTTTGGTTCATGAAATAATTCAAAGCACTTAAGTTGTCGGGGTTTTGACGGATTCCGACCGAAATGTCCAAGTGAGTCAATACCTCAATTTGCTGGTAAGCGAAAGTACACTTTTCGGAATTCAGTTGATAGCCAGCGGAAGGAAAAGAGTCAAGGACTCTTCGGAGTCTGGACATGTGCTCGTCAAAAGTAGAAAAAACGACGGCATCGCAAAGGTAGCACAGACATATATTGGAGCGTTACAAAGTCCAAAGGGCATTTTGTTAAATTATTCATGTCGTCTGAAATAACGAATGCTGCTTTTGGCTCGTTGTCACTGGCGAAAGGAATTTGCCGGTATCCACTTCGGAGTTCCTTGGAGAAGTACAAAGATCCCTGAAGAATCTAAGGCACCGTCTATGCTTGGCAGGGGGTACCCGCCCTTATTTGTAACTTTGTTTAGTTTCTTATAATCAATGCAGAAGCGCCAAGGTCCATCTTTTGTCATGACAAGAACAAAGGGAAACGACTATAAACTTGGCGATGGTTCAGTTACATTCTTCTGAAGCATATCACTAATTTTTATGTCTTGATTACTCGACGTTTTGCTATAGAAATTCTGCGGACCTACTTCCGACTGGTTTCGAGAAACTATAGTGTCAATATGGAGTTTGACAAATGATGTTTCTTCCAGTTCACGGCTGTGAAAGTCGAAAATGTCTTTGTACTCCTTAAAGAGGTGGCTTAATAATTGTCGGTGGTTCACATGGTAGGTGGCAGTCTACCATTTTGTCAACGTTCGTGAAATCATAAGAGCACGTTGGTGTTTTGTCAGAGATGACTGTCGAAAGAGAGGCAAAAATTGCCATCTATACTTCTTCGCAGAGTGGCGACCTGACTTCCAGATGGAATGATTTGAGGTTGTGAACATGCATTTGCTATCCAGAGGTTTAGTTCTCCGTTCGCCGGTGTGGCAAGGGAGAGAGATATAACAATAAGTTGTTGGCAAGCGATGTGGAAGTGGGTTCAACAAGACCAAAAACTCCTGTGAGAGGCAGGGTAGGCACAAAGCTGGCAACAACGGCGGAACGTGGCGGAAGAAATACGTCAATGCCAGCAAGAAGAATGGCTACAGGACGTTCACAAATAGATTTGGCAACGTCAGAAGTGTTGAGGAGCATTTCGTTGCTGGCAAAGTCAATAAATGTTTCTGCTGAGGACAGAAGATCCCATCCAGATATAATATCGGTGATGCGAGAGTGACTAAATTACGATGTAACAATTTTCGCCGATGAGGATCGAATATGTCGAATATTCAAGAGGCAAGACGAAATCACTGTTGCCCAATCGCATCAAGTCTCCTTCTAAAGACGGAGTAAGTACTGTGTGTAAACGGCGGAAGATGCGGTAGGGAATGAAAGACTTGGCGGCTCCCGTGTCTACTTGGGCGGTGAAGCACTGCTTCCTAAATTCTACTACGATCAGGTTTTGTGTCACTGTAAAGAGGATACTAGTTAAGTGATGGATGTGTAGCCTGACCTCCATTGTAGCTGCAGGCCGCCATATTTAGTCTGAATTTGGGGAAGGCATAGCGTCGGCGGCATTGAAGGGTGATACGAAACGGCGGCGTGACGGGTATGGCGATGGTGCGAGTGCGGCGGAACGGCAGTGGACCTGTGGGGCTTGAGAGCGACAGTCAGTTGAAGGCTGGTCATCATTGACTGCGTTGGATAGATAACGGTCTTAGGAAAAGGTATCGGTGTTTCGGCTGGGTTTAGCGTCTCGATGAACAGGAGAATCATCGAAGCTTGCGCGATTGATTTAAAAAGATCGTGTCGTGTTGTTCAGTCGCCGACGACAGTATCGAATAATGTGTCCTGGCGCTTGACAGTAATGGAACACGTGGTACGTTGGTCCTCAGTTCTTCATACATATGTCCTTAGCTGTGCCTGGCATGTCGGAGAATTTCGGCTGACATGACCGGAAGGGCACGCCTGAGACGCACAGATGGGAAATGGAGGCGGGTGCTGGAGTTGCATAGGAAGCGGTCGGTTTCGTAGGCTGAAAAACGGCGCGCACATTTGAATTACTTCTTTGATTCCGTAAAAGTCGTCACTTGGTTGAGAGAGGTCTCATGGTGGCTGCAACTGGGCGACGAAGCCGCGCAGTTCCTGGCGTATGATTGTGCCGATAAGCGTGGCGGGGCTTGTGTCGGAGGTCACTGCTTGGGAAACATCTAAAGGTCGCTCAAGAGGGTTCTGGGAGATTCGAGGGATGGTGAGTTCTTCATACTGGCGATACTCTGAGATAAGTCATGCAACATTGGTCGGTGATTTCGGGGCGATGATGAAGAATAGCTCTTGGAAAATCCTTTAAAGAGGTGGCGAATTGTGTGGTCTTCTGACATTTCAGGATCGACTTGGCGTCATACGCAAAGCACGTCTTCGATGTATGCGGTCGAGGCTTCAGATGAACCTTGATAGCGGCGAAAAGCTAGTTATACGTTTGTTGTTTGCGGTGTCGGGGCTTTGCAAAGACATCCGGTAAGGTCATCTTCAATCCGCCCCAAGAATTGATGGTCTCCATGTGGTTATCGATCTAGCGAAGCGCGGTGTCCTTGAAAAAAGAATACAACGTCTGCCGGCTCAAAACTGACGTCCCAGCGATTGTATTGGCTATCCCTTTCGTAGTTCTTGATCCAGTCCTCAACATCTACCCCGGGGGATCCGTCAAAACCTGCGGATTTTGTTGCCGATGTTTTACAACGAACGCCGGAACATTGGGAGGCCAAGACGTGTGGTCTATTTTGTCGAGCATGACGTGTTCCGTTATTTGTCCGCTATGTAGCTCCAGGCTGCGCTATGACAGGTGTACGAAAGGCGAGAGAGCGAACACACCTCCACCAACCCGTAAGACGATGTAAGGTCAGTTTCGTGTTGTGATTATGAGAATTTAGCACGGGTGGCCGAGTGTATGTCGAAACGTCCCATTCCCATTTTGCCGTTTCTCAGTTCGCCTTATTCTCGTTTGGACCCTTCGCGTTTGAACCTTCTCAAAACATACAAACCGGATTCTTCGCAATTGGGAAGATTTTCATTTTGGTCCCATTTGCGCTACGACCGAATGGCACGAGGAACCTTCCCAGCCCCGTATAGGCTCAGATGGCTAAGAGAGTGGGCGGCTGTCCAATTTATTGAGAAAACAAAATGATTGTATGAGGTGGGGTAACCACTCCGCGTGCACCCTCCCGCGGCCCAGGAAGAGGGGGATACGAAGCCGCGCTTTGACACAGAGGAGAAGTTCGGTGTTCTACTAGCCCCCTGCGACGACTCCGGAAAACTCTACAAGCGGGGCTTGGTCCTCGCCGCATGTTTTATGCGCGGAACTGAAGTATTCCATAAACCGTTAGCCAAACCGCGTGACCAAAGCACGTGTGCGTTTGTATCTGAGAGCATGCGTGTGTTGTAGTTGGGATGAGAGGGGGGGGGGGGCGATGCGGGCATATTCGATGACCAAGTCACAGCAGTGACACCTTGAATAGCCCCCATTTATTTATTTATTTGTGATGCATCACGAAGGATGTAACTAGAACGGACAAAATACGGCGGACCCCGAGAAAGATGTTTCGACATGTTTCTTTTTTTAGAGGGACTAAACGCGGAGGTCTAAGCTAAAACGGGCTCATATGATAACCACCCCTGGTGGTCGGTCGCAAAAATAAATATATAATGTGTGTATGTTTATATAAACGGAAGTTAGTCTGCCTCAATGGGCATCTAGTGTCTCATTTGTAGATGAACAATTTAGCCAGTGCGGTACAGCCTCTAGCCTGTGATCTTTAACGCGCACCACGTAGTAGCGGTACACGACCGCACGCAGGTACGATGCTCATCCAGATCGAAGTGGCGAGTGGTAGGGACTGAACCCAGGACCCCTGGGTTCCGCAGCGCGAGATTTCGCTCCACGTGCTCCGAGCTGGTATGCGCTAACCCACTCGGCCACCGATCCCTCATTCAGTCAGCAGCCGGATCAGCAGGCAGGTGGCTCCAGACTCAAAGATGAGGGCTTGACGAGTAATATCAGCGGAGCCCCATGTCGTCTTCTTTCCTAACCATGTACACTTTAAAAAAGAGGGTATGTTCTTACACCCCTTGTCAAATATACGACACCCCAAAACTTCAGTTGCATGTGCAGCGCACTGACGTTATACCGACGTTACCGAATTTTACGAGCGGCGAAATAGCCGAGTTGCACAACTTATTAAAATAGCTCAGGTAAGTGTGACTGGCAGCAAAAACGTTATCGGCGTTTTCTTGGCTCAACTGCAAAATCTCTGTTGTTTTTTTCTGTAGACTTTGATACGTACTTTATTTGTTTAATATGTTAGATCGCACCGTTATCAACGCTCTCGCTAAATTTGGGGCAGGCAGTTCGACGTCCGCGGGCTGTACGTCGAACTGAAGTTTCAAGGGGTCGTATATGCGTCAAGGGCACGGTGTAGGAAGGCTCTTTAGGTGTGGAGAGTCCTCTCCTCTCCCTGCCGGAACGGCGAACACATCACGTCCCCTCCTTTCTTATGTTTTCTCCGTCGGCCCCTATGAGGGCGCCAAAACGTTCAGGCCGTTCGGCCGCCGGCCTTTCGCCAGAACGTGGGGTCACCATTGCTTTCGCCGCCTCTAACTGTTTCAATTTTTTTTTTTTCAATGGTGAACGATTGATAAAAGAAGTGTAAAAAACAAAGATCCGAATTCGGAAATAGCCAAACATTTGAATGAATGCGCCGACTGCTCTCCCACCTTGGGGAACATAAAGATTTCAGAAAGGGAAAACAACGACGTGAAAATATTAGTGAAAGAGATGATCAGGATAAAGATGTCTGCCGAATGCATCAGTCACACGTCCGGAGGCCGCAAAACTTTTGCAGCTGACTGGTTTGCGAGAACCGGGATGACCTCGGGGTATCGCGGTATATATGGGTGATTTCATCTCAACTCAGGCACATATTTAGGGTCGAACTTTTACTTTTGACGAAAAAAATCTATGTTTTCGGGAAATTCCTTTAATAAAAGAAGACGCAAACGGCAATGTCGTCGGATTTTCGTTCTCAAGTTATAGACCGTTGAATTGGCCAAGGTGGAAACTGACGTTTTTCCAGCTTATCGGAGGTGCCATATTTCGCTCCATCTCTTTTCCCTACTTTTTACGCTACATCAATATACATTTTTGGGAACACTCTAGACATAGGCTTTTTCATGCTAATTAAGCGTCTAGGTCATAATATTCTTAATGTTTTTATTTGTCAGACCGCCTTTCTGCGACGATATATTTGACAAAGTTCAGCAAGCTGTGCTGTGTGACCTAATCAACATAATTTTATGATCTTTATACCACCGTAAAGCTCCAATTAAGTTCTTTGTTTTAAGCATAATTTCACTATTTTGCATTAAGTGTATAATGCGCTACAAGTGCCTGAAAAACAAAAATTTTGAAAAACTGGCAAGTTTGAAGTCGATTTTCTAAAAAAAAACACATTTTATTTATTTTTATTTTTATTCACAGTTAGTTAATATATTAGTATATCAAACACTACCAACAGAAATTGTGTTATATTGTTTGTATGGCCGCTATTAAGACTCGAATCTCGTGCCATGAGCGTTTTGAACGGGACATCGCACAGGCGCTCTGCTGAGCAGAATTTTGGCCTATGTAAGTTTTTCAATTTATCGTTAGCAGTTACCTCAATATCCAACCATAAATATTAATAAAATTTGGAGTAGTGTACTCAAAAAAAATTACTTCGAAGTCCGTATTCACATAAACGGGCACAGCGCTAACTTCCTCCCAATACGGGGGAATGCAGATAGTTAGAGAATTCTTCTAAGGCCTTTTTCTTTCGGCTTTGAGTATGAAATACCGAACTTGACATGTAATTGTCATATTTTCTTATGTCAAACAGATATGCAGTGCATATACATATGTACGATTTAGTATCTGACGCTTAGGAAGTACGGTTTATTTTGTGCGCGTACGGACTCTTTCGTAAAGTAACAAGCATTTCCTAGCGTGTAAAACTTCCAACGTGTTAGTCATGTGTTTAGATTTTATTTCTATTTTCAGTGATGCATGCCGGGTTACTTAGACTTTTTCCTCTTGACTTAAGTTTGTCCGGGAGTCTAGATGTTACGTATCCTCTGCGTCAATACATAGGGCGAAGTTAACACACCTTGCAAATCACGCCAGTGCCAAGTAAATAAATATTGTTAGGATAAATATTGATGCTTCACTGGCTTTTACGCTCAGATATTGAGGTAAGTACTAACATTAAATAGAAAACCTTACATAGGTCAATATTCTGCTCAGCTGAGCGTCTATGCAAGTCCCATTCAAAACTCTCGCTGCACGAGATTCGAGTCCTAGTAGCGGCCATACAAACAATATATTACAATTTCTTTTCGTAGGTTCTGACAGATTACTATACTACCTAACTGTAAATAAAAAATGAAATAAATAAAAAGTGCGTTTTTTTAGAGAATCGACTTCAAACTTGCAAGTCTTTCTTTAGAAACACTTGCAAGTTTGAAGACGATTTTCTAAAAAAAAGACACCTTTCATTTCTTTCGTTTTTTATTTAAAGTTAGGTAATATAGTAGCCTGCCAGGACCTACCAACAGAAATTGTAATATATTGTTTGTATGGCTGCTACTAGGACTCGAATTTCGTGCTGTGAGAGGAAAGTTTCGAACGGGACTTTGCATAGACGCTCAGCTGAGCAGAATTTCGACCCATGTAAGGTTTTCTATTTAATGTTAGTACTTACCTCAATATCTGAGCGTAAAAGCCAGTGAAGCAACAATATTTATCCTAACAATATTTATTTACTTGGCACTGGCGTTATTTGCAAGGTGTGTTAACTTCGCCCTATGTATTGACGGAGAGGATACGTAACATCTAGACTCCCGGACAAACTTAAGTCAAGAGGAAAAAGTCTAAGTAACCCGGCATGAATCACTGAAAATAGAAATGAAACCCAAACACATGACTAACACGTTGCAAGCCCTACACGCTACGAAATGCCTGTTATTTTACGAAAGAGTCCGTACGCACACAAAATAAACCGTACTTCCTAAGCGTCAGATACTAAATCGTACATATGTATACGCACTGCATATCTGTTTGACATAAGAAAACATGACAATTACAAGTCAAGTTCGGTATTTCAAACTCAATGCCGAAAGCAAAAGGCCTCAGAGGAATTCTCTAACGATCTGCATTTCCCCGTATTGGGAGGAAGTAAGCGCTGTGCCCGCACTTGTGGATACGGACTTCGAAGTAAATTTTTTTAAGTACACTACTCCTAATTTTATTAATGTTTATGGTTGGATATTGAGGTATCTGCTAACGATAAATAGAAAACCTTACATAGGCCAAAATTCTGCTTAGCAGAGCGCCTGTGCGAAATCCCGTTCAAAACGCTCATAGCACGAGATTCGAGTCTTAATAGCGGCCATACAAACAATATATTAAAATTTATGTTGGTAGTTTCTGATAGGATACTATATTAACTAACTGTGAAGAAAAAATAAAAAAAAATAAAAGGTGGTCTTGTTTTTAGAAAATCGATTCCAAACTTGCCAGTTTTTCGAAATTTTAGTTTTTCATGCACATGCAGCGCATTATATACTTACCGCAAAAATATTAAAATTATGCTCAAAAGAAAGAGCTTAATTGGAGCTTTACGGTGATACAAAGATCATAAAAATATGTTGATTAGGTCACACAGCACAGCTTGCTGAACCTCGCCAAATTTCGTCGCAGAGAGGCCGTTTGACAAATAAAAAAAATCATCAAGAATGTTATGACCTAGACGCTTAATTACCATGAAAAAGCCTATGTCTAGAGTGTTCCCAAAAAGTTATATTGATGTAGAGTAAAAAGTAGGAAAAAGGGATGGAGTGAAATATGGCACCTCCGATAAGCTGGAAAAACGTCAGTTTCCACCTTGACCGCTTCAACGGTCCATAAGTTGAGAACAAACAATCCGAAAAAATTGCCGTTTGCGTATTCTTTTATTATAGGAATTGCCCCAAAACCTATATTTTTTTCGTCAAAATTAAAAATTCGACCTTAAATTCGTGCCTGAGTTCAGGTGAAATCATTCATATGTGTTGACAGGGGATCTGTCGGCAGCTTTGTGTTGGCGCCGTCTGAGCTTATCGTTGACTGGAATTTACGGGGGCCTGGGAAAAGGAAGAGGGAAGGGGTTAGGGGTTTCGGGAAAAGGAAGAGAAAAAGGGGGGGGACCACGGATAGGGAGTCCCTGCGCTGCACTGTCTGCGTGGACTCCCTATCTGTGAGTGGAAATCAGGCACCTGAGGCGGCTTTGACCAACTCAAAGACACAAGGTGGCCTCATCCACTCGAACTCTAAGCTTTCTAAGATATTGAGGGTAGCTGAGCGGTACTTCTCGGAGCACTGTGATGAGCATGATGTCTTTCGGAACACGATCGACCACGTCATAGGAAGTGGCGAGGTGTCATTTCCCTGCGAGGAGCACAAGACTGACGCCATGGCCAGGATACTTCAGTACTACGTGCTCATGAGAATGCGACAGTACTGCAAGGGAAAAAATCCGAGAGGTAAAGAAGCAGCCTCGAAAAAAGAAGAAAGAGTCTCGACTGTGCGCCTCGTAATGTGGGAAAGAACTCCAAAAGCAGCTATAGGGTGCGTCATACATTAAACAATGATTTAACAGCGTTTTTTTTTTACAGCTTTTTTAAATGTTTTTCAGACAGTCGCGTTTGACTGCGTTTACTGCGTTGCGGCAGTGAGAGATCAGGACATCCCTTCTGCTTATATCGCGTACCAAGATGATTCCTTAAATAGACCCTTTCAGGAATTCAGTCTGGCCACTTTGATGACTATCATCATCTGAAAAATGGCTTATGTTCTATACTAATGGCGGTCTTCTGTTTGCTGATGAAGGAAGAAGTTGAAGATGCTTCTAAGCAGGTGATTCGAGGCCTATATATTCTAGACGTTAGCGCGACGTGAAGCAGGAATTGGATCCAAGATCTGCGTAAGCGTTCATTTGTAACTCGGGCCCAATCAACCTGTTAGTGTGCACACTCGGCTTCAAAACCCCTGGATGTATAGAACTTTATCCAGGCGTCTATGTGGGTTGGGGCTTCAATCTGGCTGGTTGCATCTTTTTTGCCATTGACACAGAAAGAGATGGAAAAAGAACTGTACAGTGAAGCGCACATTCTCGTTTACCGTTGACTTGCGAAGGTGACGGTGCCCCATTAAATACTGCAGACCACAGGTTCATTGCCGCCATTAGTACGGTAAAAGTTAAACTGCCATTTGAGTCACCAGATGGCACTGAATTCCGGAAAGGGTCTATTGGATTCCACGTTTCATACGAAGCACAGATGTGCCGGTGACTCGCTTTCGGTTCTCGAAGGCAACGCAGTCAATCGCACTCAAACGCAAGTGTCTGAACCTGCCTTTACTCTGTGCCAATTCGGTCAGCAGTTCAAGTTACAAGTTAGCAGGACTCAAAGGCTGCCTTAAAATGAAAAAGGATAATCACATTAGCTGTTCTACATGTTGAAAAAAAAAATATTGTAATAGTCGAGCCGAATCAACGGGAATATGCGAACCCATGATATGTTTTTGAGAAAAGTCGCGTGAACGGTGAAAACATCTCAGCTCCGTATCATCAGTTAACAAGGTTTGTGTTAACCATTTCTTTATTTTTGTGCAATTGTTTTTCTTTCGTCGCACTTAAGGTATTGTTTACCTGCAATTTGGAAGGGGGGGGGGGGCATGCACTTCCCCCCCCCCCCCCGGCTACGTGCCTGCCTGCGGTGCAATCAGAGTTAATTGATTTTACAAACACTTACCGACTTTAGTATTGCGCTACTGAAGAAACAGAAACGACGGAATGTAAGCTAGGTTAGAAGTTATCTACAGGAGCGGGTTATTTTTTCACTCGGAGACCACCGCGTCGGCTTGTATTTAGGGAGTTACCCTTGTTTGTTCGTCTGTCATTGTTGGTTATGAAAACTTCTGTTTGCTGAACAAGATGATAATTGAATGGCCCCACTTACATACCGCATCGTACGCGAAACGGTAGCCTTCGGAAAGCAAGCGGCACGAACAGCGGGCAGCTTGCACAGGCCGCCCGGTGCGCTGCCGGATGGATGGATGGATGGATGAATACGGCTGAGCCCTTTGGATCGGGCGGTAGCTTACGCCACCTAGCCATTTTGTCTTACCCTTTAAGCTTAGAATATTTAAATGTGAAAACTATATTCACTCCGTACTGAAAAGAAAGTGAGGCTATAAATCCCCCTTGCCATCAGTTAATAAGAAAATGCCTAGTTTTCTCTCGCTTTCTGCCACCATTCACTTAATCTTTGCTTGGTAATCTCTACTGTCTTGAAATCCACTTTTCCTTCGCTGTCTCTAAAACCCAATGACCTTATTAAATCTATGTTGTCTTCGGTATGAATAGGGTGAAGCCCTTTACAGTAGAGTATCAAGTGCTCAGCCGTCTCGTCCTCCTCTCCACAAGCAGCGCACACTGTGTCCATTTCCTGGTACTTCGCTCTGTATGTTCTGGTTCGCAAAACACCTGTCCTTGCCTCAAACAACAATGAGCTTCCCCTAGAATTGTCATAAATGCTTTCTTTGGCAATAACTGTTTTGTTTAATCTATAGCCTTCCAGAGCCTTCTTTGTCTGCATTCCCTCTAGCCACCGATCTCTTTCTGTGGCCTTAACTTTCTTCTTAACTGAGACCTGCTCTTCCGTAACCCCACTATAGCCTAAAAACTTTCCTCTTAATTTCCTAGTGTGCTGTCTCCATTTTGTGTCTATACTCCTCATGTATAAATAGCTGAAAACTTTTCGTGCCCATTGCTCCCCACCCATTTGCCTCAACCGATCCTCAAATTCTATCTTGCTCACAGCTTCCCTGCCCTCAAATGACGCCCATCCCATGTCTCCTTGTACTCCCTGGTTTGGTGTTTTGCAATGTGCCCCCAAAGCCAGCCTACCTACTCCACGCTGTTTTATTTCTAGTCTTGCATGCACTTCGGATTTCATGCATAGCACTGCGTTTCCAAAAGTCAAGCCAGGCACCATGACCCCTTTCCAAATCTCTCTCACCACCTCATACCTGTTGTAATTCCAAAGTGCTCTATTTTTCATTACAGCCGCATTTCTGTTGCCCTTACCTATTATATACTTTTCATGCTCACTGAGATATTCTGCACCACCACATATCCATACTCCTAGATACTTGTATTTACTAGCTCTCTCAACTGTAATATTCTGTATCTTCAATCTCTCAACATCATCATTGTTAAAAATCATGACTGCTGATTTTTCACTACTGAATTCTAAACCTAATTCCTCTCCTTCCGTACCACAGAAGCTCATTAATTCCTGCAAATCTATCCTGTTGTTAGCCATTAGTACGATATTATCCGCATAGATCAGTCCCGGTAAGGATTGCTGAATTGTTTGGCCTAGCTTACTGTACGAAAGGTCAAATCCAAGCCCACTCTTCTCTAGTCTATCCTCCAATCCTCTCAGATACAACATAAACAGCAAAGGCGATAACGGGCACCCCTGCCTAAGGCCTCGTCCTATCTCTATTTTCCCCGTTGCCTTTCCTTCCCATGTTATAATCACCTTATTATCTTTGTAAATGTTCCTTAATATTGCTGTTAGTCCTTCATCTAGGTTTAAGCTCTCCACTATGTCCCTCCCACAGAGTGTTTTGGTTCACATTGTCATAGGCACCCTTGATATCCAGAAATGCCAGCCAGAGTTGTCTGTTTTCTTTTTGCGCTATTTCTATACACTGTGTTAGAGAAAATATATTGTCTTCCAACCTTCTTTGTTTCCGAAACCCGTTCTGCAACTCGCCCAGTATGCCCTCGCAATCTACCCATTCCTCCAGTCTGTTCTTTATAATCTGCATTACCAACCTGTAAATAACTGGTGTCACGGTTATGGGACAATAATTCCTAATGTCAGACTTATCTTCCTTTCCCTTATATATCATACTCATCCTACTAAGCCTCCATTCATCTGGAATATTTCCTTTTGTTACCATAGTGCTCACTACCTCCCTTAGGTTTGCCTTAGATTTAGGACCCAAATTCTTCACCAGCTTGATTGGGATACCATCTGTGCCTGTCGACGTGCCACTAGGGACTCTTCGTTCCGCCTTTTCCCATTCTCTTTGTCCAAAATCCGCGATGTCAAAAGCTGGACTGATACTGCCTTCGGTTCTCCTATCTTCCACATGTACCCGTTCCCGAAATTTCTCGTCCATCACTGCTCCTATATATCGTATCGCATCATCTCCCTCTAATTGATCTCCCTGTTGCGAGAGTATGAACCTCTGTCTAGCTTGCGTCGTTTCACCGAGTGAGTTCAAGTGCTCCCAAAACTTCTTGGCTGCGTTTCTATCTTTCTTGCTTACATTACTCATTCATTCTTCACCCTTTCTCTGAATTTTCGCATTGATCAAACTGGATGCCTCTCGGCGACATGTTATAAAAGTGTCCCATCTTCTTTTTACTTCCGTTTCCGACTCCCCACTACGCTTGGAATGCCTGTGTTCTCTAGAGGCTTCCTGACGTTTTTGTATCGCTTGCTTCACTTCTTTGTCCCACCAGCTTTTTGGTCTATGTCTTCGCTTCCCCTTTCGTTTACTCTGAACTTTGTCTAGTTCCAGAACAAAAAGCCCAGTTAGGTTCTCATAGGTCCAATCTGTATACCGTTGCCCTGAAACTGCTTCCTCTATTCTTTCAGCAACTATTTCCAACTCTTTGTCGCTGCAGAAAGTCTGCTTTGAATTATGTTGTCTAGTTTCAGCATTTACTTCTCTGGCAAAATTCAGCTTAATACGTTTATGATCACTACCAAGACTTTTGGAACCTTCTTCATCTATTTTCATTACTTGTAACTTACCATATATTTTGTGTGACATAAGTACGTAATCTATAGTTGAATGTAGATTGCCAGTTTCCCACGTTATGTGCCCGTCACACTTCTGACTGGTATTACATAAAACTAAGTCATGCTTTTCCACCAGTTCTGGTAATATGCTTCCAGTTGAGTCCGTATACCCATCCAGACCCTCTATATTGGGCATTCATGTCTCCCATAATAATTATTTCAGAGCCTTCCCCTAGCTCACTAATGTCTCTTGATATGCAATCAATCATTTTTCTGTTTTCCTCTTTAGCACCTTTCCCTGTTCATAAGTAAACAACTCCAAGGAGTGTTGATTCCCCAGCGACTTTTCCTTTCAGCCACAAGTGTTCGGCGCACTCCTTTCTGATCCTTTGAAAGTTCATGTTCTTCTTTATAAATGCTCCAATTCCACCTCCCTTCCTCGTTCCCTCCGTTCTGTTGCATTCTTCCCACACATAGTCAGGGTTGCAAGGTGGCTGCTCCATGTCTCTGAGATGTGTTTCCACAAACCCATACACCACTAAATCCTCCTTTCTTAGTTGCTCCTCTACCTCTTCCCATTTTAACCTATTTCTACCACCCTGCATGTTAATATATCCAATTTCTGATTGTGTTGTTTGTTTATACCTGTTCTTACGTTTTCTCCTCTTTTTAACCCTGGGTGCCTCTCCTGACTTTGTTGGGTTTTCAGTTACTTCAGTACCCCCAGGGCCCTCGGTCCCCCCAAAAAAGCAGTCACCGTGCGGCCCATCCTATCCCCTACCCTGTAATCCGTGGCCTCACTGTAGTGAATGCCATCTGCAAAAGGGCGGGAGCCAGCCTCGTACACTTCCCTGTTTACTTCCATTACGTCGTACCGAAGCTGTCGACTCATACCCTTAATTACTCTGTTGGCTTCGACAACCCTCCTCTCCGTTACCCCGGACTGCCCCCAAACTTCTGGAATGGTGCACACAACCACGTGCACATTCTCAGACACGTCCCTCAGCTTACGCATTCCCACGTTTAGCTGCTTTCCGAGGTTCTGGCTCCTACCCTGGAGCACATCATTAAGCCCCGCATGAACTATTACTAGGTTCCTTCCCTCCCTGGCCTGAAACTTACGGCGCCATCTGGGGGTGGCTCCGTGAAGCAAATCGCGCGGGGTGTCATTATCTGGTCGCGGCGGAGAGCGGAGTTTCTACACCTAAAGAGTCTTCTTACACCGTGGTCAAGGGTATAAGGACATACCTTTTGTTTATAGTCTAGATTTTAATGCGAAAGCAATAACTGTTCCATAGAGCGAAGCTGGCGTTATCTGAGTGAAACTGGCGTTATCGCTGTCTGTAGCAGCGAAAAACGGCACGTAAATTCCCATTGGCTGAGCGTAACGGCACCTAAATTCCAATTGACTGAGCGAAATGGCACCTACATTCTCATTCTCAATAAAACACAAGGAAAAGCACAGCAACGCAATGCTTCGTCACGGAAGCCGTCGTGAAGCCGGTGGGGTTCGCCGCGCCTGCGCAGTGGGGAGCGTGATGTCACCGGCGGAGCGCCGTGTGCAAAAGGAAGGCTTGGCGCGCTGCTTGTAGGAATGCGTTCGCATTCCAACACGTAAGCAGTCTTAAGTGTCTCGCCGAAATCTTTTAGGGAAGAGGATGGCGAAAAACAGCTGCATGGCACGCGGAAAAACACAAACTTTAAAGCGGACACACAGTGCACCGATGTACAATATTTTTAATAGCGGCGTTACTTACTATGCATAGAATTCAGCAACAAATATACTAGTGCTACTCAACATGCTTCGCACCAATTGCCTCTTATCGGAACAAAAACAAGTTGTACGCATGATCAAAATTAACGAACAAAGCTTACTTTATACAGTAGTATAATTTGAGTGTATATTTTTACGAACATAATCTTTATCTAAATTTTATCCCCATGTCCTGGCTGCGTAATGATGCCGAAAACAGGGCTTTTTCAAGAAGCAAAGACATATTGTACTTAAACAAAGTAGAGAGGCAAGCGCACCAATGTTGACAAAGTACTGCGGTGCTGCTTTGTATTTACAACCATAAAAGCATATGGGGCAAACGTTCTTTTTTTATTGGAGAGCATTTAATTAGTAAAATGTTTACGGCATCTTTTCTGAAATTAATTTTATTCTAGGGAGATTCCACTTCAGTTCATGCAATGATGGCCCGGGTCATGATTTAGATCGTTTTGTTAAAAATATATATGAAAGTCATGTTCTTCGGAGGAACATTCAGCTATATGTGAACGCTGCAACATATGTTTCTGCTAAGATATAAAATAGAGCTTGAGGCGTGGAAATTGAGAAGATTTCACGATGCTACTTTGCACACTCATCATTTCCTTATCGAAGCTTTCACGTCACCGTAACGTTTTAATACATTTTACAAAAAAAAAAATACAACACATACACAAACAATTAAAAATATCAATAAAATATTTCTGTGCAAACAAAAAAAAAATCAAACACGGCATAAAAACGTGTTTGAGAGACATATTAACATTTTGTTTGCAAGTAAACCATCTTTCATATTACTTTATAAAACATATCAAAATGCGCGTCTTTAAAAATTCTTTACGAATAAGTGAGAAGTTTATGCCCACCCTCAATTTTCGTTTTGTTATTAACGCGGAAATTCAGCTGATTTTTTTCCAAATGTGGCAAGATTGGGGGTCAGTATTTAAAAAAAAACTCCATCTTTTATTTTTTAAACTCCACTTGGCACTTTGCAGTTACTTGAACTAACCTGTGATGGTAAAACATTGAGTAACATCCGACCTCCGAACGGGAAAAGCTACGACAAATCTTCACTCGGAGCGAGCCGACGTCTTCGCCATAGCGGCTTTGCCGCACAGCACCAAACAATTTGAGCGTTAGTTGTGGCATGTATTTTATATTTTTCAAATTATTTTTTTCAGAAGAGTTGGGTGTAACTGACGCGAAAAGGGAATTTAAGCTGGAATACCATTAGTTAGCTTACAAATCACAAAAACAAACCGGCCCCACTCTGCAAATTCGCTAACTATGCATAAATAAGCTTGAAAATCACAGTTGCGCAAGAGCCATGTATACATCCGGCTGACTCCACGAACAGTGAACGAATCTGACCTTTTATGCTAGCATTGCTACAAATACCTCAAGAATGAGATTGCTTCTCTTGACAACGTGAATACATCAAACTCTTCTTTCTGCGACTCTGATGAAATTCTGCTTGAAGTGTATCAAGACGAATGTGCTGCTAGTCCGTCGGTAACCCCCTTGAAACCATGTAAAACCATAAAAAAAAGAAAAGCGCGAAACGTATTTGAAGAAAAAACAACCTCAACTGAGTTCTTCGATTAGAAGAGAGCCGTCAAGCATTTATGACGTGAAAACGGCGAAGACGGTTGTGAGCAGTGCACGGAGTGGTTTGACGCGTTCCGCGAAGCGCTGAAGGAATGCAGTTCCCACCAGGAACGCAAGCGATTGATCACGCTTCTGCCACCAAGCATCTCGAAGAAAGAAATATTGCGCCCGGTGCCGGAAGCGACTGCCAACATTATTGATCAAACAAGAAAACTGAAGCGTAAAGGTGGCGTATGGGCAACTCCTGATCCCTACATGGGGAAAGAGGCGAATGCCGAAGACGTGAGGGTTGCACTTGAGTACTACTCACGCGATGACCTCGCATGCTCTGTTCAAAGCCCCAACAAAAAAGGACGTCGTCGAAGCAATGATCAACGACAAGACCAAAGACGCGTCAAAAGGTTTATGACCCGCTTTATTAAGGAACCTTACTAGCTGTTTAGGAAGGACCATCCCCATCGAGAACTAGGCATCTCCAAGAGTCCAAAGCACGAGGTGTGCGCAGACATATATTACGTCAATTTCAGTTGCTTTTAACGACAATAACAAATGCCTCAAAGAAGACGTTTACTGAAGACGACCTCAAGCGCATCTGCCTCTGCAGCGCTCCACAGAACGATTGCTTCCTGCGCCGTTGTGAAAAGTGTCCAAAAAGGCAGAGCACCTCGCTGCAGTCGTTCTATCTCGACGAAGACGAAGAGATCAGTTTCCTGTTATGGGACGCCGGCGAGCTCGTCAAAACCTTTATGGACACATCCGCCTTCCTGCGGGAATCGGAGTCATGGAGCGAAAAGTATATGAGGTATTCTTACATCCGTGACCTTCAAAGAAGCCTGATACGTGACACAAGAACCGCATTACCAACAAATGCAGTGATTTCCACTTCGATTTTGCGGAAAATTGGACAGTAATCTTTCCAACCGAAGTGCAGAGTTTTCAATGGAAAAACACTCAAGTATCTTTCTTCACATCTGTGGTTACGTCCACGCAAGGCACGTAAAGCTTTGCCGTTGTCAGCGATGACACGACACTTGACACATCTCACGCTCTTCTAGCCATAGAGGCCATAGAAGAGTATGTTGATGAACATTACCCAGTCTTTTCTGAAATAATTTTGTATCAGACGGAGCGGCGGCGCATTTCAAGAATCGCTTCCAATTGCCTGTCTCGGAAGCTGTACTCTTCGGCAAGATGAATCTTTTCAGCCACTGGACACGGAAAAAGCGCTTGTGATGGAATAGATGGTGTTCTTAAACACCACGCAACGCTCCCCAACTTGAGATCTTCGCTCAACTGAACGATTGTCACCGCTAAAGACTTTGTGGAAGTGCTACGTGAAAAAAGTAACAAATGTCTGCATGTTGCACCTGTCTGCGGAACGGGTTCGAGAGTTTCGTGCGGTGAAGCAAGCAGAATAGACCACCGTAAAACCTGTGAGAGGAAGGAAGTCATCATATGCCGAGAGGCCTGATGTATACATGGACACTTGCGCAACTGAGAGTTTTAAGCTTATGTATGCATAGTTAGCGAATTTGCAGAGTTCGGCCGTTTTGGTTTCGTGAATTGTAAGCTTATTAGTGGTATTCCAGCTCAAAGTCCCTTTTCGCGTCAGTTATACTCACCCTTTAAAAAAAAGGATTTGAAAAAATAAAATACATGACATAACTAACGCTCAAAATGTTTGGTGCTGTGCGGCAAAGTCGCAATGACGAAGACGTCGGCTCGCTCCGAGTGAAGGTTTGTCGTATCTTTCCCCGTTTGGAGGTCATATGTTACTCAATGTTTTGCCATCACAATCTAGTTGAAGTCACTGCAAAGTTCCAACGGGAGTTTAAAAAAAATGAAAAATGGAGTTTTTTTAAATATCGTCGCCCAATCTTGCCACATTTTGAGAAATCTGCTACATTTCCGCGTTATTAACAAGAAGACAATTAAGGATGGGCATATTATGTTTATATATTCGTAAAAAATATTTAAAGACGGCGTTTGTATATGTTTTGTGAAGTATTATGAAAGATGGTTTATTTGCAAGAAAATTTGAATATGTCTCTGAAACGCGTTTTTATGCCATGTTTGATCATTTTGTTTGCATAAAAATATTTTATTTATATTTCTTTTTTTGTTTGTGTTTTATCTCTTCTGCAAACTGTATTAAAAAAGTTATGGTGACGTGAAAGCTTCATTGAGAAATTGACGACTGTACAAAGTAGCATCGTGAAAACTTCTCAATTTCCAGGCCTCGAGCTTCTCAATTTTTTGTCAGCGAAAAAAAAATTGTTCCGGCGTTCATATATAGCTGAATGTTGCTCCCAAGAACATGGCTTTCGTATATATTTTTAACGAAAATATCAAAAATATGACCCGGACCATCATTGCACGAACTGACGTGGAATTACCTGTAGAAATCCCCACGTTTTCTTAGCGCATCAAATAAAATATTTCTGACGGTAAACTTTAATCTGCCAGATGTTGAGTGGAACAAGCGGACTCTTGGCATATCGGAAAGCTATTCTGAAGAATATATGTCTGATATAGTGATTATATATTGAAATTTGGACGGATATACAGGCCGTTGACAAACCAACGAGAATTCAATAATTATGCCGAAAGAAACTATCAATAGCTTCTGTCAGATTTTTATTTGAGTTAGGTGAGCATGGAAGACGTATTCTCGGCTTATAAATTGGTCAAACTTAAACTACAAGTGGACACTATTCGCTTTACTACACGATTCCTGAAATTGTGCAGGATTTTAATAAAGAATATGACAATTCAAGATTAGGTTATCTAGAATTGATTTTAGATCACATATTTATTATTAAGAATTTTTTTTTTATACAGTTGTGCTAAAAGAACGGCGACGACAACGTTCGCTCGCCGAGTACTCAGAGCACGAGCTTGTAGCTTCGATCCGCCATCATGTATTAAATAAGTTTCACACAAAATGTGTCATATGGCTGGCACCTAACCATTTCTTTCAACCAACCAGGAACGGAAGTCGATAAGCCGACTGCCAGCCAAAAGCTGACGCAGTGCTCGTCTTCTCACTGATTGGACAACAGTGATGGCCGAACGTCTTCTTCGAGTGGATCCATGTTACTTTTGGTGGGGGAAAAACATGACATATTCAGACATACAGCGGCGCTCTGGACCGTGAAACGAGCGCACTCCGGGATTTTTCTTAGAGAAAGAGCGCAAGAGAAAGCTACAAAGAAGCAGAAGAAAACAAAAAGACTAGACATTTAGACGCGCTCACTTCGCCGTATAGGTAGCGAGGAATTGAGATATGTTCGGTTCAATCCCCATCTCTGCCCGTTTCGATCTAGATGAGCTTCGTACCGGCGTGCGGTCGTGTATCGCAACTGCGTGCAGCACGTTACAGACCCCATGTTAACGGTTGTACAGCACTGGCGAAATTGCTCATCTACAGCTGAGACACCAGACGCCCGCTGAGGCAGACTGACTTCTGGCTGTATAAACGTACACACAACAATGTGATATGTTCGAGTGATTTTTTATTTTTGTTTTGGCCTCGAGCCAGCTCTGCGCTGCCGCGTTTTAATTGTCGTTTTCCGCGTGCTCCGTCTATTGAGTCTCAAAATTCAACAGGCTCTGAGAAGGTCACATTTACATTGCCACCGCAGATGACATTTAAGTACCGTTTGAGCTCTCCAGTCTCGACATATGTACACAGTTTCTCTGCACTAACACATCACATTCTATGTTAACCGTGCCTTTCGGAAGCTTATACCGAAGAGACGACGATAAATCGCTTGCAATGTGATATTGTAAGCACTTTGCAGCAACTATTTAAAAAAAAAAAAAACTGCAGCTAACTGTGACCTTGGGTGGTTTGTTTAAAAATATATAAACTATAAATATATACCTATAGATAACACGGTTAATAATACGCATCAAAAGTAAACTTAGGTTTGCTCTTGCTAAACGAATGTTAAAGTTGTCCTTAACCCAGTTTTAGAACGACTCAAAACAACTGTTAAAAAAATTAACCAAGTAGAATTTGAAAAGTACTTACATAAACATTGTGTAGCAAATTGCTGGGTGATTGCGTCACACGTGAAACGTTTCGGTAACGCTCCAGAACGTTACCAAGCCAGGCGCCTACGCTCACGGCGCTCTTTGGCAGATAACTTAACACTTGATAGCAGTTACTGGAATAGAGATACTGGCGCTATACTTCGTCTCATCCTACGATGGACTAAAGGCCAAAGCCACGGGCCGCCAGGTCCAATCACGTTCCACGCTACACTACGACACGCTTAGCATTGATTAGGTGTGGACGAATAATGCTCCGAATCCAAAAACGCTGTGTCATTTTTATAGCTTCGACACTCCAAAGAGCCAGTACGTCGTGGCTTTCTTTGCAATGTAAAATTTTTGAGTCGCTCTATGCTCGATCCGTATTACTGTCCGCCCATTCCCCTTCAGCGATCCTAGACGCGGGCACCGATACGTGCATCGAAGCAAAATACCACGCAATGTCTAAATGGCTCGTGGTTGGATCTGGCGGTTCGTAACTTCTGCCTTTAGTCCATCGTAGGGTGAGTCGAAGTTTTTTTTTTTTTTATATACTACCTAGTGTGTTTTTAAAGCCTGGCGGCTTTCCAGAAACTTCCATACTCACGGGAATCAATCAATCGGCGTTGATCACGTGACTTCTTCACCAGCCTGTCAGCGTCAAGCTTCACGGTCAAATTTTTGAGCTTCAATAAACCTGGCGACACCCCCCCCCCCCCCCCCCCCTTTCCCAGACAAACCAAAGAACGTTCCACGTTAAAAACCTAAAGATTCCAATAATAACGAAGTTCATAAGGATGTAACTGAACGCTGAACTTAACTATATGTGGTGGCTGAATTGAATTAGTTTTTATTACTCAGGTTTTGCACCAGATAATAAATGTGAAAGTATTATACCTTTAATTATTACAGACATCCAACTTTAGTGGGTTTTTTTCGGCTTAACTTAATGATGTCAGTTTGCCTAAATATTAGTTAGCTGCCCAGCTACTTTTAATTTGTAAATATTAAAGTACAATTTATGTTTTTAACTATGGCCCTATGGCACTTTATTGACTGGCCGCAAGCTCTTGAAACATATTGTCACAAATGACAAGTGATGAGGCGGCAAATGACTGAGTAAACAGAACGTTTAATGGGGCGAACTTGTGCCCAAAAATAAAAGGAAAAGAAAGATAACAGAGCGTCACAGGCGTCGAAGGCGGCGAAGCAGCAAGATCGAACGCTGAGGCGAAACTGAAACTGGCTTGCCTCGCGGAGCCCCTTTTGTACACGCGTGGGCTTCTGGAACAATCGGCGTAGAAGGTTCGGCGTGTCGAACATTCTACCCTGGAATCACCAACACGGTTCTCGAATCTACCAGAACACTAAATTGCAGGATTAAATAAAATATGTCCGCGCGCGTCCTCCCAGGAATCGAACCCCGGCTTTTCGCGTAGGAGGCAGGCACGATAACCGTTAGGCCACGCGCGCGCTTTTTTTTTTCTTTATTGTTAGGCCACGCGCGCGCTGCCTATACTTGGCCAGCAGCGCGCGCGGCATTACTCCCCCCTTTAAAAAGTGCATCGCCCCGATGCAACAAAAAACAAACAAAGCAAATAAAAAGAACGGTAAACTAAAGAGTCATCTGGAACACATAAGGTCGACAGTCCTATCGAGCGTAGTACGGCTTCAGGCGCACGACGTGGACGACTTCAGGTCGTGGTGGGCGGCGTGATGATGTTCTTGTTCCGTCGGGCATCACCTCGTAGTTCAGATCCCCGAGTCGACGAAGCACTTTGTAGGGTCCGAAGTAGCGCTTCAAGAGTTCATCGCTGAGACCACGGCGGCGGATCGGTGTCCACACCCACGCCCTGTCTCCGGGCTGGAAGTGGACGTCGCGACGACGAAGGTTGTAGCGGCCAGTGTCGACACGTTGCTGGGCTTGAATTTGGAGTTTGGCGAGTTGGCGGACCTCTTCTGCCCGTTGGACAACCACCTGGGCATCGTCGCTTCCGTCGACAGCCGGTTCGTGGGGTAACATCGCGTCCAGCATTGTCGTTACCTTGCGACCATGCACCAGTTCAAAGGGTGTTACCCCGGTGGTCTCTTGTACGGCCGTGTTGTAGGCAAATGTGACGTACGGCAACACCTCGTCCCATGTCTTGTGCTCCACGTCGACGTACATGGAGATCATGTCCGCGATGGTCTTGTTGAGTCTCCGTCAGCCCGTTGGTCTACGGGTGGTACGCAGTGGTGCGACGATGGCTGATGTGACTGAGACGAAGGATTTCTTGCGTCAGCTGGGCCATGAATGATGATCCTCGGTGTGAGATCAGAACCTCGGAAGCGCCGTGCCAGAGGACGATGGACTCGATGAAACACTTGGCGACTTCCACAGCAGTCCCAGAAGGAAGGGCTTTCGTTTCGGCGTACCGCGTGATATAATCTGTGGCGACGATTATACATCTCTTGCCTTGTGTCGATGGTGGGAAAGGACCAAGTAGATCCACTCCGATCTGCTGGAACGGTGCGGTTGTGGGTGCAATCGGCTGCAGGAGACCTGCCGGCTTCGTCGGCGGTTTCTTGCGTCGCTGGCACTCGTGGCACGATCGTGTGTAGAGGTGTACGGTCTTCGGCAGCTTGGGCCAATAATACCTTTCACGAATCCGGACCAGCGTACGGCTGTAGCCAAGGTGTCCGGATGTCGGGTCGTGGTGGCAGGCTTGAAAGATCTCCGCTCTAAGGTCGGTAGGGATTACCAGCAGCCATGGCTAGCTGTTGTCTCCGAAGTTTTCCTTGTAAAGTACGCCTTGTCGGAGGACGAAGGTCGCAAAGGCTCTCGAGAAGACACGGGGGACAGTCCCCCCTCGTCCTTCGAGGTGCTCGATTAGCGCGCGCAACTCAGGCTCGTCTCTTTGACGTCGTGCCATGCCGTCGGTATTCACTGCGCCTAGGAAGCACTCGTCGTCATCGTCGTCGCTGCTGCCGGAAGGCGTTTAAACGGGGGCTCTGGACAGGCAGTCGGCGTCGCTGTGCTTGCGGCCTGACTTGTAGACCACAGTCATGTTGAACTCCTGTAATCGTAGACTCCATCGAGCGAGGCGTCCTGACGGGTCCTTGAGGTTCGCAAACCAGCAGAGCGAGTGATGGTCGGTGACCACACGGAACGGGCTCCCGTACGAGTATGGACGAAACTTCGTTATTGCCCAGACGACCGCAAGGCATTCTTTCTCAGTCGTGGAATAAGTTTTCTCCGCCTTGGACAGTGTCCGACTCGCGTAGGCGATAACTCGCTCGGTACCTTCTTGCACTTGAACCAGTACTGCGCCGAGTCCAGCGTTACTTGCGTCCGTGTGAATTTCGGTTTCCGCATCCTGATCGAAATGTCCAAGAACAGGAGGAGTCTGCAGTCGTCGCTTCAGCTCTTCGAATGCCTGCTGCTGCTCTTAGGCCCATTCGAACTTCTCGGCGTCCTTTGTGAGGTTTGTTAGCGGTGCGGAAATCCTTGCGAAATCCCGAACGAAGCGCTGATAGTAGGCACATAGTCCAAGGAACCTTCGCACGGCCTTCTTGTCTCTCGGCGCTGGAAATGCTGCGACGGCGCGAGTCTTCTCAGGGTCGGGGCGAACGCCTTCGTTACTAACCACGTGACCTAGGAACTTCAGTTCGTCATAGGCGAACCGACACTTTGACGGCTTCAGGGTGAGTCCGGCGGTCCGTATGGCTTGGAGAACAGCTTGGAGTCGTCGCAAGTGCTCATCGAAGACACCGGAAAAAACTACGACGTCGTCGAAGTAGACGAGACAGCTCTGCCACTTCAGTCCTGCCAGTACGGTGTCCATTACACGCTGGAAAGTTGCTGACGCTGTGCACAGTCCGAAGGGCATCACCTTGAACTCGTACAGTCCATCCGGCGTGACGAAAGCTGTCTTCTCTCGGTCCCGTTCGTCGAGCTCGATCTGCCAGTAGCCGCTCTTCAGGTCCATCGATGAAAAGTATCGGGAGTGGCGCAGTCGGTCTAAAGTGTCGTCGATGCGGGGGAGTGGATAGACGTCTTTCTTCGTCACCGCGTTCAGCTGTTGGCACTCCACGCAAAACCTAAGCGTGCCGTCCTTCTTCTTAACCAGTACGACTGGAGAGGCCCAAGGACTGCTTGATGGCTGGACTATGTCGTAGTTCAGCATCTCTTGAACTTGCTCCTGGATCACCTCCCTTTCTTTAACGGAGACTCGGTACGGTGATCGATGCACTGGGCGCGCGTCGTCCTCGGTAACGATGCGGTGCTTCGCAACGGCTGTTTGGCGCACCTTCGACGACGTCGCAAAGCAGTCACGGTATTCGGCGAGGAGGTTTATCAGCTGCCGTCATTTCGGGTCCGGAAGCTTAGGGTCGATGTCGAGCTGCGCTGGCGACGTACTGTCTTGCTGAGGGGGCGAGGATTCGTCAGTAATGTTGGCGATTTCGGCGGATTTTCGGAGTTCCACAACGTGGCCAACGGCTGCACCTTTTGTGAGGTGTTGCGTTTCATTCCGGAAGTTCGTCACGAGGACCACAGTGCGGCCATCCTGAAGCTCAGCTACTCCTCGTGCAACGCCTATTCCGCTTCCTAGAAGCAACTGGAAGTTGCCTTCCAGAACAACTTCGCCGCAGGTAGCTGCATCGGTCACGACGTGTACGACAACACTTGATCGCGGCGGCAGGTTCACGTGGTCGGCAGCGACTCGGACGGCGGCTGACGCTGTTTGGGGTTTTTCTGAAGGCGGAACAGGCTTGCGCAGCGTCAATCTGTTCTCACCAAGGTCGATGACGGCGCCGTATGCACACAGGAAGTTCATGCCGAGAATGACGTCTCTGGAACAGTCTTGTAGAACGACGAAGTTCACAGGGCACGTCTCACCGTGGATCTCGACGCGAGCAGTACATCTCCCGACTGGTGTAATGAGGTGTCCTCCGGCAGTTCGTATTTGAGGTCCATCCCACGGCGTCATGACTTTTCGAAGGCGGCGCGAGAGGGTCCCACTCAAAACGGAGTAGTCTGCTCCGGTGTCGACGAGTGCCGTCACGTCGTGGCCGTCGATGATAACGTTGAGGTTATTCGACACTGCTACAGAAACGTCGTTTCGGGGCGTTGCGGCGTTAGAGTGGGAGAGCTCCGACGATCTTGGCGGATCTTGGCATCGTTCGTCATCGGCAACGCCACCTCCCGGCATTGCCACGCCTAGTTTTCCCGACGGGAAGTGGGAGACAGGCTGTCACGGCGCGACCGATGGAATTGCGATGCGGAACGTCGGGGGGATGGAGGCCTTGAACCTCGTGGTGCTGTCGGCGCTGGTGACGGAGGGCGACGGAGGTATTCCTCGATGTCACGAGGGCGTTCGCCGAGGGTCGTTCGGCGCAAAACCTCGGAGGCCCATTTGTCGGTATGGGCACCTCCGGTAGACGTGATCGGCCTCGCCGCAGTGATAACATAGCGGTCGTCGATCGGCCATGCGCCACACATCCGTCTTCCTAGGCGCTGGTTGTTCGGTGCGGACGAGCTGGGGCTGCCCAGCCCGACGTTGGAAAGTTTGCGGTGCGGGTGGGTCACGTCGAGGCGGCGTCCAATACTGCCGGGACGCTGGCGCCGGTCTCCGAGCTACTGCGGTGTAAGTCAGAGGGGGCTCCTCGGGTGCTGCTACGCTGGCAGGCGCTTTCGCGGACAACTTTGGCGATCGACAGCGCAGCCGGCTGGTTGTCAGTAGGCAGGAGCTTCCTGAGTTCTACTCGGACGATGTCGCTGACGATTTCCCGAAGGCCGTCGACACCGGTGGTGTGTAGGTCCAGTCGGCAAGATGCGGCGGTTGGAAGAGCAGGCACGCCGGCGAGTCGATGGTAATGGCTTGCTCGGGCCGACAGCGCGCGCTCGATGTTAGTGGCTTCAGCCACAAAACCGTCGACGGTTGTCGAGGGATTGCAAACAAGGCCCCCGAAAAGTTCAGCCTTCACGCCACGCATGAGGACGCGAAGCTTCTTCTCCTCGGCTGCCTCCGGATAAGCTCGGGCGCATAGGCGCATGACATCCTCTACGAAGCTGGTCAGGCTTTCGTTGGAGCCCTGCACCCTTGTTTGGAGAAGGTCCTCCGCTCGCTGCCGACGGTGGTGGTTGAGGAACGTTCGCTTCAACTCGGCGGCACAGGACTCCCACGTAGTGAAGGACGCCTCGTGGTTTTCAAACCAGTGCCTCGCAGTTCCTTCAAGCGCGAAGTAGAGATTGTGGAGGCATTGCTCGGTCGTCCATCCGTTGTGGTGGGCTACACGCTCATAGTGTTGCATCCAGTCTTCAATGTCCTCGTGGACGTCTCCGTGAAATGGCGTTGGAGTTCTGGGTGCGACCGGCAGGCCGGCCGGGGTCTGCGCCTGGTTGGCCATCGTCGTCTTCTTCGGCTTGGTCGTGGGGGGCAGAAGTCCGTGTTCCGGGTGTAGACCTTGGATGCGGCGACTTGATCGGGTCTCGATCTGGTCTTCGTCGAGTACTCCGGAGCTTGGGTTTGGACTTGTACTGCGGGAACTTGGAGGGGTGCGCTGCACGGACACGCGGTACCCCGCACCTCCACCAAAATGTCACAAATGACAAGTGATGAGGTGGCGAATGACTGAGTAAACTGAACGTTTAATGGGGCGAACTTGTGCCCAAAAATAAAAGGAAAAAGAAAGATAACAGAGCGTCGCAGGCGGCGAAGCAGCAAGATCGAACGCTGAGGCGAAACTGAAACTGGCTTGCCACGCGGAGCCCCTTTTGTACACGCGTGGGCTTCTGGAACAATCGGCGTAGAAGGTTCGGCGTGTAGAACATTCTACCCTCGAATCAGCAACACGGTTCTCGAATCTACCAGAACACTAAATTGCAGGATTAAACAAAAGATGTGCGCGCACGTCCTCCCAGGAATCGAACTCCGGCTTTTCGCGTGGGAGGCAGGCACGATAACCGTTAGGCCACGCGCGCTGTCTACTTGGCCAGCTGCGCACGCGGCAATATTACTGTAAACAACTTACTGCATTAATAATGTTATGGGAGGCAACATGGGTTTCGAAGAAAGTCTAAGTATATTGAACGATTCTTTGAACCTAATTACTATACCGCCTCTGTTTTTTAATCAGCGTGGGCATGTGTATTTCGTATCTAATATTCGCTCAATAGCCTTTGATGATCTGTGGCATTCAGTGTTGTTAACGTGTATAATACAATAATTAGAATGACGATCTCAAATTATTTCTTGGTTTAAATCGTGCTCCGTCAAAGAGACGTCAATATGCTTACATTTCAAAGAAAATAATATTGTGACAGCCAGTCAGTTCTGATGATAATGCAAATAATGCAAACGTACAGAGCGCGACACTGTTAGCCCGAACAAGCGATCGCCGGTTTTTTCATTTTTTCTCTTTGAAACCAAGGGATGTCATCCAAGTTATTATTGCTATGGAAAGAGCTCTTTTAGTTCTATAATGTAAGCCATAAAATTTCGTGCTCGCTAATACTATTTACAAGTAAAATGCGAAAATGCGCCCATGCCGTGTTCGCGCTAACAGTGTCGCGATGTGTACAAGCCAGCTGTACAAAATGACAATATTACTACCTGGAGAAGGGGAGAAAAAGGGCCAGGACCAGGACCAGGCGGATCTTTTCAGTCGCGCACCAGACACCTAGCTGTGTTTGGAGATTTGTGTTTGTTCTTTTTCTCTCGTGTTGCTCATCTCCGGGGATTATTATTGTAAGTCAGTTCAACGTGTCAGGATATTTTGCATTATAATTGATTTGTGTTTCTCGCTAATATACCGAACACACCGACAAATTACCTTTTTGTGTAAGACTATTTATTGTAGGCAAGAATAAATTCGCAATGTCCTCAAATGTTCTTTGGCTAATCAGTAATAGCTATGCATGAATGGTGCCAAAAAAGTAAAAAAAAAAAAAAAACATAATATAATTTTAGGAATCAACGTTTGTAACAATCTCAAAACAAACGTCGCAACTTAGGTTTCGGTAGTGTTTCGGTTTTGTTATCTTACATCAAATAACACATCTAATTTTTAAGGAGCAACAACTTCGAATGTTTTTAACTGGAAGACAAAGTGTTAAGGTGTAGGGCTGCTTTAAAACACAGTGTTTTTTTGGTTTTTTTTTTAAAGAGACTAACTTTCCAACTCCTACAGTCAAACTATGGGTTTAGAAGGCCTAAATTATATTGCCTTTCGAAAATGCACATGTAAACTGGAATACGTATGTAAAGAAACAAAACAGCGAACTCGGGCGTCCACATAGAACCTGGAAGAGAATTGTTAAAAATAAAACGTGCTGCCGCTCATAGCGCAACGAAAAAAAAAAAAAATGTAACATTGAATTTCTCCCTTACTTATACAGTCGGAATCGTAACCTTAACTCGGGCGACTGTCTAACGCGTTTTCTGTTAATCCGTTCTCGCCCCTTTGCGTGCAAGAAACCAAGAAAAATGGTTAAACAACATGCTCTCGTACTTCTATCTATTCACTAGTTTTATTTGCTTTATTTTCAGTTCCACACGAACAGCTAATACGCCCTTTTAGTGGTGAAATGTCAAAATGATAGAAATTCACATTTAAAGAACAAATGTTGGCATGTCAAAATGAAAGGAAGACGTTAATGCACTTCTCAAATGTTTGTTCGCCTCCGAAAATATCAATAACAAATTTATCTATGTTTGATTCGAATTTGATAATAACCAGTTGCGGACGGGTAATGGTATCAGCGTTGTGTAAATCAGAAGGATAAAATAACGAGCGCACACGACTCGACCTTTGAGGAATACGTGAATATATATAGTTCAGTAGCGCTGTGCTATAAACAACACAGTTAACAACCTCATGCAAAAACACGAACTCATGCATCATCTGCCTATTAAACAAATAGTGTAAACCAAACAATTTACGTATTATGGCATGGTCGTAAAACACCTTGAATTGTAGGTAAGGATCATAAAAGATTCGTGTAAAGTTTCCTTGAGCTCGCTCAATAATGGAAGAGTTAGTCTCTCCAATGCTGTTGCATAGAAGTGAAGAATACTCAAAAAGGTGTCGCACTAGAGAGTCAAAAAACATTAAAAAACAGTGGCTAGACGGCTTTGCGCAAAAGAGACAAATAACATTAACAAAACTATTTTAAACTATATTAACATTTATGGCAAAATATTTCCAAGAATTAACAAGCAGTTTGGTATAAGAAATACAAATCAAACATCATTTTAACTACTCATTCCTGGTTACAGCAATTGATAAACAAATTAGTTGGGATGACGACGTTTTTATTGGGAATTAAAATTGTTGAATAACGTAAAACAATAATATAATTAGTAATATTAAAATAGATTAAACTTAGCCCTAAAATATATAAAATGTGTTAATACCATATAAATCGGGTTTCTCCTGTAACAGGCGGAGCAAACCTGCTCCTTAAGTGACTCGTGATGTACGTGTATATTTGGGTACTCATAAGCACATCGCTCATTCCCAGAGAAACTAATATGTTTATGTTGTTTTTCTTGATATCGTATATAGCAGGATCCAAAGGCAACATTTTATGGGCATTATACAATGCGTGCGTGGCCTCGAAGAATTGTCCGCATGCAGCGAAATGGTTGGTTCATTGGAGGCTTTCTTGGCGGTGCTTATGTCTGTGCCGATTCAGAGAGGAGGGCAACGCGCGCTCACCCAACACCACCTAGACAGAAGGCCTTTGCACCGTCATCACAGTCAGATCGATCGAGGCGTGAGATTGGGCACGAATGCTGCGTCAGTGTTCGGCTGGGGCTCGTGTCCAATCAACGCGTCGAAGGTCGGGCTCGGGCCCAATAGCCGAGTTAGCGCGACCCGGCTCTGATGACGTCTACTTACCCGCAAAACATTCAAAGAGCTAATTTCTGCGTTCTACCAAATCAGCTCAGTGAAAAATGATGCGGAACATCTGCTGTAGACCTCAAAATTAAGTCTGGTCTGTGGCCTTACGCAATGCAAGCATGACGATTTCCATTGCGTAATGTCACAGCGCAGACTTCGTTTTCAGGTTTAGACGGATGTTTCGCCTCATCATTCGCTGAGCTGATTTTGTAGATCGCAGAGATTGGTTCTTTAAGTGTTTTGTGGGTAAGTAGACACGCTGGCATTTTTTTAGACTGTAGGTTATGCTTTTCCCGTTGGTTCGTGTCGAGCATTGAATTCTTTGTGTTTCGGGATTGCGACGAAACTCTTGTAGTAGATTATGTAATCGCGGGGAAAATGGTTATCACACTTTTTATGCTATCCATTGACTTCTGTCTGACGTTTTGTAGTCATATGCCCGCTGCGCTATTCCTTGGTACATTTTGCACTAATAATTAGGGCTCCATGTTTTTGAATAAATCCTAAAAAATTCTAATTTTGCGGAAAATGTTTTTGTCAATTCGATTTTATCCGAAAAGCTTCAAATTTCGAGGTTACGGCGTCAAAATAAAAATAAAAAAGACGTTATTTGATATATGAATTTCACAAAACCTCAGAATCGATCATCCTGAGGAGAGGCCGCCTTAGTTTCCTTTGAAATAATGAACTACTGGCAAAAGGGGTTAACATTTTCCCTTGTCAAGTTTCCTTCAGGACATTGGGTCATGGTACCTATGAATAACGACCAAAGCCTTTGTTTAGGTTTCTAGTCTTGACCATACTGGGCTTTCTGAGGAGAGAGTTAAAAATACAACACTAGAATGCAAGATAACCGCGTAAAAGTCATTAATTCAGCCTACATCAGAATTTAGAACACGCGAGCATTGTTTGGAATCCTCACCAATTCTATCTATCGTACGGTTTAGATAAAATTCAAAACTCTGGCTTACGATTTATTTTCTCCAAATATAGGCGCGCAGAGAGAACGTCCAATTTGCTTATTCAATCAAAATGACAAAGTCTTGGAGTTTGACGGATTATTGCGCGCTTAAAGTTCACACATCAACTTTATCATGGTCACCTTAAGATGATCGCTGATTATTATTTGAAAAAAAAAAACACAAGTCACTCAAATTGAACTAACCACACTAAGATTATCAGACCGTATGTCAGCAATAACGACATGTTCAAGTATTCATTTTTCGTTCATAGCATTGAGGATTGGAACTTACTGCCGACGGAATTAATCACAATTTACTAAACGCAGTCGTTTGTGAATCGCTTGACTAAGCACTTTTAGAAAAATTTATAATCTACAGTATCATTAATTTTACGTGTAGGGTATCCTTAAAACCATTCACTTTTTTACGGTATCGGCATTTGTTGAATGTAATCTGATGAAAGCATATGTTTGTGTTGAAGTACCCTTGTCGAATGAGACGAAACTGCGTTTAATTTCTGTGTCACTGCTTGATTGGAATTTTATATAATGCCCTAATAATATACTATGTTCTTTGTCGTTATGTATTTATGTGTTGTGTCAAATATAGTGTAACATGACAGGGCCTGAAAAAGGCCTGCAGAGTTTCAAATAAAAATACTATTTGTGTCCCTTTTTAGAGGAAGGAGGGCAGCTTTTTTAGAACAGTGATAGCTATGAACCCGTATATATCAGTGGAGGCGGAGGGCAGCTGATGGTACCATCCTTCCCAGAGACTATGTCCAGAAGTTTGGTTATTTCGAAGTATTTACTGTTATTGAGGCAATACTTCTTTGCAATATTGGTCGTGAGATAGTTCCTTGCCAATGGCGTAGCCCAATGCCAAATGCAGGTGCAGAAATATCATTCGATACAGGCGAGTCCTTATTAATTTAGGGTACATTTATATCCGCACTAAAAGTTTACCATTGCATTCTAAAAATTGGAAACAACAAATTTAAACTCCGAATTTCAACGAATTGAGAATCTAAAATAAAAGTAAACTCCTACAAACTCCCACTTTCAGCATAAAATAGGCTCCGAAAAACACCTTCCGAATAATACGAGGGATGAACGCCGAAAACACGCGAGCCTAGTAATGATCCACTCCGTGACGTGGTGAGTTCACGTGTAAAGTTACGCTTCCTCATTCGAGAGCCAGCGCGCACACCATGCCAGACTGCGGAGTAAATGTGTAGGACTAAGTGTGATTATATTAGACATGCTGGACTCAAAATAATCGTATTAACACGTTCTGTGTAAATATATATTTTTGGCTCCCAGTGGCCCATCAGTCTGTTTTATACGATAGGGGTGCAACGACGTGCGAATTAGATATTTCGTGAGACGCTTCCTTGAAGCAGTGCTGATATGTTTCGAAGAAGAACGCGGAGTTAAAAATCTGTAGGCGCCTACAACACGTTTTAACAAAGTCCTCACGTGTCCATGTAGCACAGCTCCTAAACAAAACAATAAAACCGGGCAACATATCTGACAATTGAAGAACAGTGCGTAAAAATAAATCGTTTTGAAAGCCCAGGAAGCCACCTCGGCAGCTACGAGGCAAAGCGCACCCTTACAAAAAAGTTATGTCTGGCCAGATCTGAAGATTTCAGATATGGCCATATCAAAAATTGGCCCCATATAACCTGATATGGTATATCTTCCAGATATAGCCTCATAATTTCAGATATTGTCTGATATCCCTGGCCAGGTATGCAAATCCCAGATCTGGCCTGGCATATCAAAAGGACACAAGCCTGAAATCAGCACTTTATATCTTTTGAGTGTCTACGATTCTCCCAAGTGCCCCGGCCCGCACTCGAAGAATTATGGGAACGGTGATCCCTAGTGATCGCTAATTTCGACCAATTTCATGGTTACACACCTTCGAGTGTAATTCGTAGTTACCCTGAACATGCGTCCCATAGGGCTCAAGGACCTGTCATAACACTTTTAAAATTTCTCGTCAATGGCTGCGTTTATGATACTGTGCATGCGATCCATCTTTCAACCGGGCTGAGCCGCAGAAATATCTTACAGCATTATCATTCTCGTGATTGTTGTTTTAGCAGGAATTACTTAAAAGCCGAGAAATAACAACAACCGAAACCGGGATTTTTCTCGGATTCAGTGGAGCTGTTTACAGCATTTTTAGCGTTTCTAACTTAATATCAGCGTCTTTGAAGCTTTACGAGAATGATAATAATGTAAGAAATATGTCTGCAGCTCATCCAGGTGGAAGGTTGGACAGAATGCACAGTGCTGACATTGGCGAGAAATTTTAAAAGGGATATGACAGGTACTTGGATTCTACACGACACTTGTTCAGGGTGGCTCCGAATTACACTCAAAACTGTGCAACCATAAATTGGTCGCAATTTCCGATCACTAGGCAGCTGAAGGAGCACCGTTCCATGATTCCTCGAGTACGGGCCGAGGCGCTAGGGGGATTTAGCAAATTGTCTATTCGGGCGTAATGTTAACACTTCGAAATAATTAAGCTACATTGAGATCCTCATGAAAATTGGCACAAATAATCCCAAACTTAAGCTTGCCAAAGCTGAAGTTCGGGATTATTTGTGCTAATATTTAGCTCGCCAACAATGAGTCATTAACAATTTGCTAACAAAGCACTTTCTTTTACTTTTTTTTTACTTTTTTATGTATTGAAATCCGGCCGCCAGATAAAGCTGTATGTACGCCAGATAACGAAGTATATACCTCAAATAAGGCTGTATATACGCCAGATTAGGCTGTATATAGGCCGTGTATAATCATATAATGTTTGATATGGCCAGATATGCCCCAGATATAAAATTTCCATATGGGCAGCCCTACGAAATCGGATCCCCCGGTGGCGGGTTCAAATCCTGGGCGAGGTGCCCGCAATCTGACGGATGCCTGCAACAGGCCTCTATCAGATTGCCTTTGTCAGATTGCCAGATTGCAACGGTGCCTTCTCCGCGACGGGAAAAGCATCCTGTAGCCGTAATTTCTGTTGAACCTCAATAGATCCCCAAGTGGTACAAAATATTGTTTAGCACTTCGCTGGGGCGTGCGAAATGCCCGTGGTTGGCTTGACACGCAAAGCCCCCAAAGTTAATTTTGAGTGCACAAGAAAAAAATGATTATAACTATACAATTTAAATATGACATAAAATTGGCTGTCTCCTTTGTATATTCCAAAGGAGCTCCAAATGCACGATATTTAAGGTCCTTTCGGCCTCGCGGTGCCGTTGTTCTCGCTGTACCTCTGTTTGTGTGGCACGTATTGTGGCACCACAATTGCAACCAAACTTTGCCAGACAGATTAAATATAAAAAAATGACTACGCAAAATAAAAAAAGCAATTCAAGGTGGAAGTTACAGTTACCTCGCTCGAAAAAAAACAATGAAGTGCAGAAACCGAAGGTGAATAACATTAAGGACAGAGAAAGACACTATAATGTACTTGAATTTGGTATCCCAGAAGCAAACACTGAGACAACCACAGACCTGGGACAGAACGTGATAGGCGATATCTTCCACAAGCAACTGGGCATGATCGTGACGTTTGTTGAAAAGATCCACCGCCTCGGATCGAAATGACGTGATAAAATCAGACCTGTCATTCTCCACGTATTGAACTACAACGAAAGTCAAAGCCAATGTTCCAGAACTGTAAGATATTAAAGAAGACCCTAGTTAGCATATCTGACGATTATTCAGAAGAGACGCTGAAGAGAAGACGACAACTCTGACAGTCCGCACAACACGAAAAATATGGCGGAGACAGACCGCGTCTCGTGTATGATAATCGTTTTCATAAATACGTGGCTTACGTACGGGATTCTGCAACGAACACTCGAGTGCAGCAGAGCGCACGCGTCGAACCAATGGCTTCTCAATTTAATTTACATAAAAAGAAAAAACAGTGTAAGCATAATACCAATAAATGCAAAAAGCATACTAAACGTAGCATAGGAATTGGAGTGTATATTTATTCAGCACTATCCTCGTGTGATTGTTATTACCTAAGCTTGGCGAAATAGTGATGTCGCCGACTTCGAAAATTTTCTAAGGAACTATAGCGTACACCGAAAGGACAGAGGGACTATAAGATGAGGCGTAGCAATATTGAAAAAAAAAAAAAAATCTCTCTTAAGTAAGAGGCACTGCCTGGTATTGATGACCACGAGAGCGTATAAGGCGCAAGCTGCTTTTCGATGGTATGGTTTTTCTCCGAGTGTCGGACCGAAATTTTTATCGGTTCGGTTTCACGGCTTTCGGTTCAGTTCCGGTTCAATTCCGGAGAGCAAAAATGATGGTTCGAACCAGTTCGAACAGGTTCAAACCGGTTCGCAGCGCTATATCGAGAATATATTTTCCGCATTGTTTTGGTGATAGGCACTATTTCAACCGCGAAACGAGTAACTATATAGCTTTTTATCATTCATACAATCCCCATTTATTTTCAGGTCCGAAAAATGAGAAATTATGTTATCTAATCTGAAGGAAACAGTAAACGAAGAGCTAGATTAGCAAGTAACATACTGGACGTTATGTTTACCCCAGTCGCATATATTTTACCTGAATCGAAAGGATATCAGTCAGGTCGCCTAAAATCAGTGTTGTAGGCGTTACCGAAAATAAGTAACGGAATATATTGCTCGTTACTTACAAATAAAAATAAAGCGTGGCCGACCTACGTTACCTCAAAGAGAAAGGAACGCGTTACCATTACCGTTACCGATAAAAAGTGACGCACGTTACTTTTGCGTTTTTTTTTTTTTTTAAATTATGAATTAACACATTTTGCAGCTTAGACGGTACAAGTGTGCCTAAGCGCCATATTTCAAGAAACATTATGTTCATGCAGAAACTGTACATAGTTACTTTATCTTTTTTATGGTTTCACCTAAGAGGTCACACAAAAAAAAACAACGCAATGATAAACGCAAAATACTCGGAAATTCACATAAATTGGCGCCTAAAAACAATTTCAGTGTAATATTGATTTTAGTCTTGGGAAGAAGTAACCAATAATTTAACTACGATACCCGTTACCCAAAATAATTAACTTAAGTACGTTACCCGTTACTGTTTTGAAAAAAGTAACAAGTACGTTACTACGTTACCAGAAAAAGTAACGCGTTGCCGGTACTGCCACTCCTCGTGAAGCGTTTCCGCCAACACTGCCTAAAATACCCGGGATTGATACAACTTTGCTTCGCAGCATTAAAAGTAGAATCCTAGTTGCTCTCTTGAACTTGGAAAATAAATAAGTGCAGGGGCACGTCCTCGCCAAATATATTGTGAAATCTAGTTTACAGAATACGTTTCACAACATATATGATGACGACGCAACTGAGTAAAGAGCAATGATATTTTCAAAAAGCCTGGAAAGTTTTAGGAGAAGCCCTTTCAGTCTACCTATTGTAGAAACACTGAGCGGTAATTACAACACTTGTTTTCCCAAACAACATTGTTTACACTCAGCACCGTGATGCAGGCGAATAATCATGCAGGAAAGGGTGATGAAAATCGTTCACTCTAACCTATACGTACATTCGTACTAGATCGAATCTAGCCTAAAATAGTGCGTATCCGAGTGACCATTTTCGACCTTGCTTGGCGTTTGACCTTTGTTCTTGACAAGATGCCGGTCAGTTAAATTTGCCAATATTAATCACCCTCGCTAATTTGTGATTTCTTGTAAAACAGAACGAAGTAGTATTTCATACTCTACTCAACATTGCAAGTATTAAATTGATCACTTTCTGGCGGTCTGCGTGCGCAATCGTCATAGTTCCGCCATGCGCCCACGAGTACTTAGTTTTTGTACTGCCCATAGACACATAAAATTCTTGCTCATCACTTAAAACATGCATTTACAGACTACTATATGCTTGAGAAGTTAAACATCTGTCAAGAACGCATAATTATTTAAACCAGCTTCAAAATAAAAAATTTGTTCAAGGAGCTCCCATAACCTTAGGCGTGACTGTCGAAGATAAAAACTCCGGAAACGACTTGCTGATAATACTTCACATAATTTTGGGGTGAACTTACTTACGATGTATATATTTAAAGTTATCGGCCCTTTATTTATGTTGTCAAATCTTCAGGCAGTAATTAATTATTTTTTTTATTATCATTAATAAATTTGACTGTATAATGTTCCCATAATCGATACTCGGAAAATACGCCAGCTGTTGAGTCTGCAGAAACGTGACTTTTTGTTCGTTGTCTGGCAGTGGGAAACACCGGGTCGCGGTGTATGCCAAAAAGGACGGTGTGCTCACCTCATAGATGCGAAGGCTAGTACACGAAATGGCGCAGAAATAGAGACGACAAATGGCATATTCTTCTAAACAGTCCCATACAAAACGCCTTACTGCAAAAAGAAATACACAGAGACGCATGCAATGATATTCCTAATTATACATAAGTAGCGCGAAGTAAGACTATATATTTCTAATATGGCGAGAAAGTGAGGGAGAGGAGGACACGCAAGCGCGCGGTTACGTCAGAACGCCGAATTCTGATTGGAAGGATTAGTGGGTAGGCATAAAGCTAGCTGCCTTTATGTCCACTGCACTCGCTGAACGCGTTAGAACGCGGAACGCCGGCTTGTGGCGTCTGGTTCTCGTATTCTAACGCGTTCGACGAGTGCAGTGCAGACAAAGGCAGCTATAGCTTTATGCCTACCCACTAATCATTCCAATCAGAGCTCGGCGTTCTGACGTCACCGCGCGCTCACGCCTCCTCCTCTCCTTCACACTATCGGCGCATGTAAACAACACCGCCTAGAAGACAAGGCTGTAGTGCTGACAGTTTTGCGTCACCAGCGAAGGCCAACGCTGCATACAGATTGGAAACAAGTGCTGCGTCAGGTCGAGTCAAGTTCGAGCCAAATGTTGACGAAATGGTTGTGTCCACTCTGTGACCAGCATTGGGTTTCTTCGATGACGGCATTTTTATCAACACTGGGGATTAGTTATCTAGGAGGTGTTAATATAAGTCATATTTGGACATCGGCTTGCAGGAGATCGAAACTTGGAAGAATACTGTCTCGGGAGGCTAATGCTGTATTCGGTTGTATGTGCACTTGTTTTGGGGCCTCACTTTACTGCTATGTGCTTTATCAGCCATGCGCGCTCTAACATTTTATTAGGCTGCCGCATTTCATCGCGATACTACTACCACGGCCTCTCGATCCCCCTGTTGGTGCGGCCTGCCGATTTTTTCCGAAAACAAAAGAGCACGCGTGAGAGGAGAACTTCTCCCATCTGCCGTGGAGGCGCTGCACATCGGCGAGTGGTCGCGTGAGCTGAAAGCTATACTCCGTTTCACCTTATGTTGTACCGCAGACAAGGCTAGAAGCGCGAGCTCATAGCGTTGGGAGCTACTCTTAACGCACGAGAGCTTGTGCCGCCGAGATGTGCCTTATAGAGCAAGGAGCTCGCGCTTGTAGCCTTTTCTGTGGTACATCATAAGGTGAAAAAGAGTATAGAAAAGGCGCCCAACGCGCTCTTGCTTCGCGACCCAGAGAAAATATCTGCCCGTCATTGTCTTGGCCGATACCGAGGCGCTGTCGCGGTTGCAAAAGGCCGCAAAAATCGCTTGTCTCCCACCTTTGCACCACTTTGCGCGGAGAAAATATCGCAGTTTTACCCTGTGCTCGCATGCGTGGTTTGTGTTTTTGATCGTTTTTTTGCTCGTTTCTATAGTTTCATGGCGATAACCACTGATGGATGAGAAAGAAGAGACGTAGACAGCCGCCTTTTGTCTGTCTCTGCACAGTTTTAAAGTGTGCAGATCAGTTACGGAGTACGCGATGCCTAAAACCTGTTGCGTGCCGCGTTGTAAGTCAAATGCTGCGAGAGATCCGGAACTCTGCTATCACGAGCTTCCGTCTAGAGAGAAATTTTGGGATGCCTGGTTGAAGAACATTTCGCGAGAATGCAGCGAGAAGGGCAGCCAGTGGCAACCAAGCTCCAGGAGCGTCGTGCGCTCCCTTCATTTTAAAGGCCGACGTACACTTCGCGCTTTCCACTTTTGCCCGTCACCTCCTTTCCTATATCCCTTCACATTTTACCTTGCCCCAACCTGGCTCCCCCTCGCAGCTTAGGAGAGGGGAGCGCTATGTGGATTATCTTCCCTGCAGAAAGCCGAGGTTGTACATATAGGCATTTAAGGCGGAGGACTACAAGGTAGGGATGAAGCGGAAGGTACTGCGACCGATAGCGGTGCCGACTCAATTCCCATTGTATTCGTTGTACATGCAACCAGCAGGTTCAAAGAGACGCAGAACGCTTGTTCGTGTGCCACCTAACGCGTCCACGTCGCATGCGAGCGGTAGAAGCCGACAACGCAAAATGCAGTCCCCTGCAGAAAGAAGACAAGCTGTTGATGAGTGCGTGGCTATTGAACCTTGCCTGCAAAAAGAGTTTGAAGTGGAAGAATGTGAGACGTCATTCAATTTGACAGCTATAGGCTTCATGGAAGATGCCAAGAAAAACGCGCACCGCCTTCAAATGCAAGCCAAACGACTGAACGAGCGAATTAAAAAACTGCGACAAACCTGCGACGAATTTCAAGACAGATTTAAGCAAGGAAGGCTAATGTGTAGAACCCGCTCAACTTTGCAGGTGACGTGTCCTGAATGCAAGCTGTAACTTAAGAAAATGAATCTCGTGACGGAGAAAATCAGTTCGTGTTTAGCCTTGACCAAAGAGGACTCAGCTATCCACGACCTGAAGCTGTCTGGCCGTGCAAGCTCGTCTGCACCTTTGTCGAGAGGGCTCTACAGTTGGCAGAGATTCGTCGTTCTGGACGGATTGGCAAGGTTCTCTCGAGCGCTGAGCTTCCACACCTTATGGACTGCCCGCTGATGTGGTGTACTAACTGCAGAGACCGGTACCACAGCTAAAAACTCTGCGAGCTTTTTCTCGGGAAGCTCCTCAGACCTCTTCTGGCTAACTCGGCTGGTGACCTAAACAGCTCTCTAGAGAATATATTGAGACTTTCGCGGAAGCCTCTTTCCCGAAAGGTATTCCGCTTGCGAACTATATGACTCCCTTGATCTGTTCGTGAACAATGAAGTTTATATTGCAGAAGTTATGCACGAGGAATCCCTTTCTTATTGTCTCTCACAGATAAATAAAAGGCACAGCTCGAGCGTGCTCGAGCATCGGTTAAAATCGTAAATCATACGGCCTAGCTATATCCAACTATAACTCATTACAGTGGTAATAGAAACGGGGACGGGAGCAAGAACACGACAATTCGCTCATACTGCCAGCTGAATGCGGCTCTAACGCGCAGCCTGCAGCTGAGTGAGCTCCTCGCAGAAAGAAATATGTGCTTTTATTCGGCACAGATTTGTCACATCATTCATGCAATCTGGCACTCGTTTCAAATGAGACTTGCCGCTTCGCGAAAAACAATCTAAATAGCCACCCCTAGGGTGCCTACATGTTTCCGCCGCTCCGGAAGCGGAGCGGAAACATGTAGGCACCCTAGCCACACCGGGCCGCGCCGGGCGGACTGCGCCTCTCTCGCCGATAACGAGTGCCACGGCTGGCGCTGCGGGGTAAAGTAGAACTATCGCTCTCACCGGCGGCGCGAGACATACGGCAGGCCGCTCCCAAGGGGAGTCCCTTATCAAGCGGCCGTGCTACTACAGGGTGTATTCGCTGGCAGCCATAGCGGCGTGCGCGAATGCTGGGCGTGTGCTGACAACGAGCTTCCAGATTCCTTTTGCAGTGTGCATTCCGTACCATCAAGATTGTCGATCTTAGCTGCCTAGTAATGTGAGCTCGTTCTAACCATGCGCTCTAAATATCGCCCTCAAATATAGCCTCCAGTGAATACCACCTATATGTACTGCACACTTTTAAAATTTGGTCATCCGCTTCTGGTAATGTTGAGAACATCGCATTTCACCGGAAAACTGAACTGTTTAACATTTTTGCACGTGACATCATCGAACAATATGCTGCTGGTCGCTGCCATTTGTTCTTACTAAACAAATCAAAACCGGTGGTGCAAAATAAACACTGGAGAAGTTTCGCGCTCAGTGCAAGTCATGTATTCGAGAGACAAAAATTATTCTTGCTTAATACAGCGTCGTGAGGAACGGTGCGAGCGCCTGGCACCATGTAAACGCGCTTTCTGGCAGGAGTGATTTTGCAAACAAAGTAGCTACCGGGAACACGCTGTCTGGTCTGTGCCGAAGACGCGGAGCAGAGGAACATTTATAACACAGAATGTGTTTTAAATCTGGCCTCCCCCCCCCCCCCCGCCCTTTTCTACTTTTCTTTTTTATTCGGTGCCCCTGAAGATAATTTTTCTTCGTGGGGCTCCCTCCTCCGTTTGGGGGTGTCAATTCAAACATTTATATGTATGTCATTTGTTAACAGTAATCCTTCATATCCTTTATTTTGTACCCGAAAACTGTTAAGTTTGAGCAAAATACGGAGGTGGTCAATGCTTGGGAAAGAACTTGAGAACGACACTTTTGTGAGACTTACAGCGGCTGCCAAGGTTCGGCTGTCCCTCGGAAGCCACTAGGATCTTTCTTTTCAGGTATCCCTCTCGTAAACACTTACAGTTATATTTATCGTTGAATTAATAAGTCACATTTAGTACTTTCAATGCTTCTATTCTCGGGGACAACTTTCCGAGACAGTTTAGCAACAACGAAAACTTGTTTGGGTGCCCTAATGACGTGTACACGTAAAATTAGTCGTGCAACAATTTTTGTACTTTCAGTAAATACCGCTAAAAGCTAATCCTTGAGGTTGATAACTTGCAAAAACACCCATTAATTTTCATCGCCATTCAATGCGAGACGCAGAAAAATAAAGGAAAGAAACAGCTTGCCCCTCATCAACTCGCTATTAGAGCAAGCGGCCATGTGATCTGACGCTAATTATGTACCGTCAGTGTTCATCACAGTCATGCGCTGGGTTTGGCAAACAATAAAGCGTGGGTTGAGCTTGAGACATTGTTAGAGTTCGGTTATTCTCAGATTTGATTGAGCACGAGCAATTACCCGAATGGTTGGTGATGCTGACTGTCATGAGCCCGAGCACTCGACTCGGGCTCATGACAATCGAGTACGTCACGATGTCACGTGACTCGCGGTGAGGAGTCGTGATGTCATGTGACGTCATGGTGTCAACAACGCTAATAAATCTAGCGACGCTGGCTCAGTGAGTCATGTGACTTCGTCACGGGACCACATGACGTGACATTGTTTGACAGCATGTCTTGACAACATGACGTCACGTGACCAAGTGATACATTATTAATCGTAGTGCCAATTAAAAAGTGCCACGAAACCCCCCATTTCTTATACATTGCAATTCGGTATATGACAATCTGATGACTACATAGAAATACAGCTGCCAATTTGTATTTTTCAAACACTCATTCTATAATATAAAAAATACCGTGAATCATTTTGAACCGGTTGCATTATAATTTTTTCAATTCAGTTCTGGTTCAGTTCGAAGACGGCGGCGAAGATTTCAAGTCGCTTCAGTTCCGGTTCGGCTAAAAATAGCGGTCCGGTTCCGATTTACGGTTCGGTTCGGTTCGGTTCCGGTTCGACACTCTGTTTTTTTGTAATTGGTGATGTATATGGGGTACCGTGTACTGAAAGTAAGTTCTTTGTGAAAATCGACGCTTACTTAGCAACCGCTGTAAAAAAAAAAAAAAAAAATCTAACATTGTACTGACGGGTGACCTTAACCCTTCACATGTTAATTGGCACGCACTAAATCCCGGTAAAACTGATAGATCATTTTGATAATATATGCTTGATATATAATGCTTCAATTTGAACTGATACAGGTTGTTAACAAATCAACGAGAATTCATAAACCATGCAAGTTTGTATTGGATCTCTGTCAGCTATCCGATTACTTTTCGAATTTCAAGATATGTGTAGAAAATTATATTTCCGATAATAAAATAGCCACCGTTACCTTACAACTGCGCAATTTACACTTGAAAAGATAGCTACTAAAATTGTGTATGATTTTTTCAAAAGGCGGATGACACGTGAATTTTAGATTATCTAGAAATGTCTTTAGACAGCATATCTCCCGAACATGACGATCGCAGGTTGAGGCTGCAAGACGGACTTCTTTTCCACGACTTTAAGCAATTACCTAAGGGAGTCACCACGCAGATTTTGGCAGTATTTATCGCGTAAGAGACCCAAGGTTAACAGAGTAATTGAAAACGGGAGTGCTTATAGTAATCCAAATATTTGTGGAAACAAAATTCAGTAAGTGTTTTCACTGAGTCTTTACTTCAACTAATGAGCCTGAAGGTGCCATGCCTGAAAATGATGCTTATTAACCCGAGAGTTATATCGTGATCTCGTATGAGGTAATATTTTCTACTTTACTGAATATAGGTATTAAAAAAGCGCCAGGCCCAGAAAACATTCCAAACAAATTTTTGAGGCGCTACTACCTTACAGTCTAAGTTTTTAGTACTCATTATTCGGCTGTTATTGAGTCAGCAAAATTGACCTAACCACTGGTTACTCGCACGAGCTGTTGCAATTCATAAATTGGGTAGACGTCTTGAGGTTGCTAACAATAGGCCCATATCGCTTACATATACTGCATTCAAGCTATTCGAGCATATTATTTGTAACCACCTCACTGGGTTCTTCGAACAAAACTGCATTTTTGTTTATTGGAGGCAAAATGGGTTTCGAAGGAAGTTGTTAATCGTCACTCAGTTCAAAACAGTACACTACCTCGCGTCCGCATGACATGCTTGGAAATGGCATGGTATACAGACTCATTAAATATATTAAATGAGCGTGGCCAGGTTGATGTTATCTGAATTGATCTATAAAAAAAGTTTGATAAAGTCTCGCACTCAAAACTGCTAAGAAAGTTGTTAGATCTAAGGATAAGTGTATCAATTGCTCATTGGATTAAATCCTATATCTCTCCAACATGTATAAATTCGTTGAAATTTCAGGAGAAACTTCTACATTTTTCCCAGTCACTTCCTTTGCGCCCCAGGGTTCTGTTTTAGGGCCTATTTTATTCCTCGCTCACATCAATGACATGGCAAATTCAAATCATCTCTCTGTTGAAGTCCGCCTTTTTTGCGGACGATAGTCTAATCCGCACGAAACTTCAGTCATAATGTGACCAAGTGTTAGCAAACGTGTCATGAATGAATCTGCAAGAGTGGTGTAAATGATGGGATGTGAAGATGAGTTTTCAGAAGTCAACCTATGTAACAATGAATAAGAAAAGTTGCCTTTCAGGATTTTGCATTTTCTCAGTGGTGTTACCTTGCAACATTCTGAAACGTTCAAATACGTAAAGGCAACAATTTTTAACGATTTAAACTGGAAGAGACACGTAGATAATATGTGCACCACTGCCTCCCAATAACCTTTTTTTTAGGAGGGCGCTGAAGAAGAAAACATTTTCAGTTAAGACCTTACGAGCTTACAAGACAAAAACTCGTTCGTCCCTTGAGTACGCTCATATAACCTGCTGTCCAAGTATGCAGTAGTAAACAGACCAACTTGAGCGTATTCAGCGGCTTGTAGTAAGATTTGTTGATTCTGAATATTGGCGCAGCGCATTTGTAACGGTATTATTAAAAAAAATGTCGAGCTATCTGCCTTGGTTCTATGAAGAAAAGGTGGAAGGCTGAAGTTTTTTTATCAGTTATATAGCGGCCATTACATCAGCAGTTTTGGTGACTATATGTGCACCCTACAAGAAGACGGTCTCCCAGAATTTAGCAATAAGTTTGGAGTCAAGCCGTACTGTCCATAACCTATGTTTTTAAATAATTACTTTTTCGTAAAAAAACAATTGATGAGTCTAGTAGTTAGTTGGGACCAATAATTCACGTAAGTAAGAAACAACTTTTAGTTGACTTGTATTCAAGCACAGCCCTTGTCCACTTGAAGTGGTGTTGGTGGGATGATGTCGTGTACACTCACACCGGGAGATCGCCCGTATGACGATTGTATTTGTTGTTCTTGGTTTCTGTAGCTCTTGTTCCTTATTACTCTCGTATTTTCTTAAAAATACCCACTCCCGAGACAGCCCGAAAGAGTTATCCGTATTGTAAATAACTATAAGAATAAATCGGACATCGTGAGATCATGGCGTCGTGTGACGTTGCAGTGTACCTTGAAGTAAGAGTATCATGTGACATTCGAGTGTGACGTGGCGTCAGACTGTCATGTCACATCACAGCGCCACGTGGCGTTCGAGCGTGACATGATATCGGGCTATCATGTGACTTCACAGTGCCGCGTGACGTCACGATGTCACGTAACATGGCACTCTCACATCACCATGATCTTATCTAGGCTACATCCCAGGGCGGTCGCGACGGCGCTTATTATACGGGTGAAGTGTGCTGAGTCACGGAGATTTGTACGCACGCGAAGCGTCTAATATACGCACAACAGAGCCACAGCGCATGTTCTGATGGCACTCCACAGCCTAGCAGACAAAGATGGCAATGCGCAGAAGGCGGCTTTTTTTTCTCGAAAGGTCTATAAATGCTACGCATTTAAAACCACCCCACCGCGCACCCAGACAACATCAGCTGGCCGGTGCGCTTGCAGGGGAGGCTCGGCTCACAAATACGCCGCGAACGTTCGCTGTAACGTTTTTATGGAAATACGCAAACAATGCAAGATTCGAAGTAGATAGCGCATATTGGCAACAAGTATAAATTACACACCGTACGCGTAGCACGCGCGATAGAGGGCCGCTTTCTCACCCTGGTTATTGGCTTCTTCGAGCCACGGAAAGGCGTTATCAGAAGTTTGGCTTGGGCGTCTACTCGCCGTGCCAAAATCCGCAACGGAACAACCGGTTTGGGAGCTATACCTTTCCTTAATTTTTGCCACTTCTTTTTTTTTAATTCTCGACATAGATGTACAAATGCGTTTTCGTATGGCGTTATTTCGCGCTCTTGTACGAATAAACTGTATTCATTTGCACACAGAGAAATGATTGATGCCTGAACCTTTGTAGAATTTAACTCTTTATCGCGTTTTAAAATTACCCCAATGTTATGTATTTTACTTTGCCATTTGAATGCTCTATTTTTATTTCCATTTTATTTTGTTTTTGTCCAGCAGTCGATAGGAGATAATTTTTTTGTGTGTGGTGCAATATTCAATGGTTTACGTTAACACGTTGACGGTCGACTACCTGAGTCATATTCACATAGTCATATTTTGGGGGTTTGGTGCCAAACCAACGAAGGATGTCTCGCATGCTCCAGTGAATACCTGCTGGGTATCTTTTGACATAGAACCGAAATCTCGGTTACACTGTGTCTTCTCCGTAATCAGCCTCCGTCAGATTGTGGGCACCTCGGCCGGGATTCGAACCCGCCACTTCGAGGTCCGTAGGGCGGCGCTTTGCACCGGGGCCGCGTAGGTGGCTTAAATTTAAGCAAACAATCGACGAAGATTGATTAGTGTCGTTTATACGCTATGCGAGAGTACCACTATGCCTCTTTTGAGCATGAGTAGGGTTTTACGGGCTCTCGTAAGATATTAAATATGTGTGAGGGACACTCAATCAATAAATATTGCAAAGAATGTGGTGAGACCATGCGCTGACGAGGTTGCCCAACACTCACTATCCTTGCCAGAAGCCGAAAACGAACAAAAGCGCATGAGCGCATTTGGTGAAAAGCGAAACGCACGAGGTGTGCAAATAAGGACTGGCACTTATGTAAACGAGTCTAATGAAAGCCGCACAACCTTCTGGGTATGAGCAACGACTGGCGCAACATTTAGTGCAAAACAAAATAGGCGTGAGTATTTAGGGCAGAGCAATCTTAAATATGCGTTTAACTGAAACTGTATTTGGAATTTACGGGAAACCAATATCATTTCCTATTGAACATAGGATTTTGGAACATGAAACAATTTTTAGGGACGTTCCAAATATTTCGACATTTTCGGTTGCTTTGTCCTACACGCGTTTTACCCTTTGCAGACGAACTTGCGCACCATATTCGTTTTCGAATTAACAAATGGGAACCTTAGAATATTTGAGTTGTCTGTAGGATCATAAGTGTCTGTGTTGCCCGTATTTGCCAAGTGTAACAAATTGAGGTGCCGCTTTTACCGTCTTCAAAGCTGTTTGCACTTTTTTTAGGAGTTCATAGCGGAACTTTTAGTACCTGTACGAATTCCTGTCAGATGCTAAAATGATAAAAAAGAGACACAATTGCTTCTGCTTTCGCCAATATTGAGCCAGTTTTACCGTAATCGGCAGAATATTGTTGCCACACCACACCCTCTCGGCATGAAGGGGTGTTTGACTGCACAGCAATGTATTCCTCGAATTGTTTCAATTCATCAACTAAAACTCCTAATAACTTTATTTCATAGTTTTAGGGGCTTAATTAGGTGCTCCCTCCAACTAGTAAGTTTTGATCGAATTTCAAAATAAATACTTAAAAAATATTTGAAAATACAAATACTGCAATATATTGCAAGTACGTCTAAAACACTGACACCGAAATGCATTTATTAGATAGTATTGCCAATAATATATGAAGACGTATCAGGAAACACGAATACAAGAATGCGTTCGGCTGTGGCAAAAATACAAACCCAAATATAAATTTTGAAAAATATATCATGGAGACGTTTTGAGAATTCGAAAGACTGGTGTGGTACACAAGCTAGTGTACACGAAGAACAAAAATAAAAGTAGAAAATAAACGTGATCTACCTTGCTTTAAATAAATATAAGGTACTTTTTGCATTTACCAACAAGGTACACAGTGTAATTTCTGTGGTTTGAATTTCGACGCTGATGTTTTAGAGCCCCAAATACATTTTCTGAATAATTAACATTTTGTTCTTTTGCTTGGCGTTATGAGAAAAAGGGATGTGTTCGATATTTATAAAGGACGGAGCGTGGTTCTTTCTCTGAAGTTATTCATTTTTTTATGTCGAAATTGTACGCGCATTTATATCAAATTCACACTCTTCAACTTCACCGCAAGAAGTTCCATACGCATGCTTAATCTGGGTGCCCCTTTTAGCAGTGGCCTCACGACATCACAGTGAGATTAACCGGTGTACCCTTACCTGTTGGCTGGATGAGAAACTGAAACTTTAGTTCCGCTTTCGATGTGGAATGGCGGAACTTTGAAAGCTCGTGCCGGCAGCGCCTTTTTGAAACCTACAAATTTTGAAACCCACAAGTATAGGCGACCACCTAAATTACGCAGAAAAAACAACAACGTTTGCTGTTTTCAGAATTGAAAAAGAGGTCGGGTATGATGAAGACAAAACTTTCCATCTAACCTTGGTCTGCATGATAGCAACAACTTGGAGTTCCTCAGCGCCCTCCAACGCTCTCAAGAAAAAAATAAAAAAGTATCAGATGCAATTTTTGTTTGGAGGGCTACGATTCCTTGAAATTAGAAACGAAATAAATAGGCGACTCATTCCATCAATGTACCAGGAATACACAATACAATTTATTTTGTATATAGGAATACAAATACTTCTGAAATATTCTTATCGCAATACAAATATAAAAATAAAAATTATAATTTTGAAATACTCTTTTGATATATTTGCATCGTGTTGCTCAGCTGTGGAGTTTAGTAGTCACATTGACGAACGTTTGACACACAAGACATATATACATGTGTGTGTGTGTGTGTGTGTGTGTGTGTGTGTGTGTGTGTGTGTGTGGGTGAGTGTACGTGTGTGCGTGTGTCCGTAACGTCAATTTGACAACAGTTCAATTTTCATGGGTCATGTCTTTCTTGTTGTTCGCTCGCAACGCGAAGTTCTACAGAGCAGAAAACAGTTCTTGATAAGGCACCAACGTACAGATAATCTTTCTATAATTACGAACCGTATGATGTCCATCTCGATGTTGACATGATGAGCTAAGGAGGTGCGACTTTCGCATGGGCAAGAGTGATCTCGCAATTCGAGCCTGCAGAGCCGAATATCACCTGTGCGCCGACAGCACCACCGTGCATCCCTACAATCATTGGAGGTAGGAAACTTCTGGAGGCGACATGACGTCGCCAGAGGTAAAGCCAAAAGTGTGGAGGGACACGCCCCCAGCGATGACCAAAACCACAGCTGTTTTGATCATCGTTGGGGGCGGGTACTTCCACACTTATGGCTTCACCTCTGGTAGCGTCATGTCGCCTCGAGAAGCTTCCTACCTCCACGTCTGGAATGATGCCTAGAACGCGTCTCCGACTGGTCTATTTACCGCGTCCAACAAAGTGGTCCCTTGATTTCTGCCTAATGATCAGGGTTGCCAGGTAGGTTCTAGCTCAAACCGCCAAATGCCAGACGGTGTAGCCCAAAAGCAGCCAAATGCAAGAGATTTACATAGCCCAAAAGCAGCCATACTAAAGATATCTACAGAGCCCAAAACATCGTGTGCTCGAATGTAAGAGCTCAAGGCAAATGCACTGCGTCGGTATATCTAGGGTTTAAGAGAAGCTTGAAGATCTACGACATCTTGAAATGTATTGTAAACGTTTTATTTCATAAACAAAAATTACAAAAATTTTCCACACGCGTTTTTACAGACATGTACATCATTTTCGTGTTAAAAAGGGTAACAAATTTTTGGTTGATGTCCTATCAGCACTCGTTGTTCCCAAGGAAAGCAAACTTTACATTTAGGATGTTTTTTAAGAGTTGGAAGGGACATCCTGTTCCTTAGGTTTGCGGTTGTGAGGAACACGGGACTGAGTACTCTCTTCACGCCGGCATTCGACATGGGCAGTGTCAGGAGCGCGATTTCAAGCTCGGATAGCAACAAAAACATGACTTCTCCTGCTCTTCAAACTTGGCCTTGTTCGGATTATTCATTGTTGTAAATATGTTGTCTTTTGTTATGGCTCATTATGCTTTAAGAAACTTGCATGTTTCGCGGAAAACCCTCCTTTGTTATATCCGGCACAGCACGCGTTATAGGACAGGATCAAATTCTGCTAAATGTCTTGAGTTTTTTTTAGTGTCCTTTTTGCTCGGAAGAGATGTCTCCTGTAGGAGGATGGTGGGAAACTCAAGGAAATAAGAGACGCCAGTAGAAAGGACAAATAATTTGGGTGCATAAGATAAGCCACAATGAATACAAAAGCGGTGTCTTCGGAGCGGAATCTAGGTAACGTTAGCTCACTGGAGGTAATAGGATCCAGCGTCACGCCCACGCATCTTCACACAGAAAATCCCTGAATTCGGGAATCTCTTTTGTACATCTACTCTAAACTAAGCAAAAAAAAAAAGCTTCCCGCGTTAGGTTTTGAAATAGCTCAAAAATAGCCACAAAAATAGCCCAATTTGGCTATCAATAGCCCAACCTGCTAACCCTGCTGCTGATGTCATAGAAGTGTCACGCTGTCGCCGGTCGCGATCCAGGCGGTGTACCAGCAGCGGTGGTGCATGCGGCTGACGCCTGTTCTACTGCAGCTCGCTCTCTGGTGTGACAGCCTACGGAAGCTTCGGCAGCCTGGAGTTGGGACGTCGCGACGACAGCGACACTAAAATTATACCGTGATTTTTTTTTTTTTTTTTGCAAAACAGGTACGCTTTAGCAGCCAGGATTGCGACGTCCACCAGCATGACACTCCGACTTTTGTGATGTCGGTTGTTGCCATTTCGGGACCATTTTTGACGCATGGGTGGAACAGGAGGACGCTATGCACACCTGTCCGAGGTACGTTCTGGGCACTGTACTCTTACTGAACTGGTGAGAGCGTGCGATGGAGACTGGGAAGGAGAGGGTATACCTCGCACACGCGGATTGTAGTTGTAGCACCGGTCTCTGCTCACAGATGACACATCGCTCTGCAGTCTGAATGACGGGACCACTCACCCGCTGGGCAAAAGGAGAGACCGTCTTGCCTCCCAAACTAGCCCGGCGTAATTCGATGCAGACGCTGAGCAGAACGAAATAAAGATATTTATAAAAAGTAACAAATCCACAAATTTGCAGGTCTTGTGCATAGTTGTAGACAAAAAAGAAACTGACGTAAAAATTATATCCGGAATTTTTCGCACTACCCTGTTGGAAGATAATTGAGGATTCCAAGCACGCGTTGTTGTTAACGAAGTAAGTCTACGGAGTACCGCAGAAAAGTAAAAGTAGCTTAGAATGTACTCTAGACTCTGAGACGTACTCGCCATACAAAGAGGCTTGGCCCACGAATGGCCTTTCTCGGGTGGAATTGATAACTTTGCAATATCTGTTTCTTGATTCTGTGTTTTCAATCTGCGCATATAACTTTTTATTCCCCCTCGAGACGCGAAATAGTTTATGGATACTTATTCTCAAACCTACGTAAAAAATGAAGGCGAAGACACGTTCCGGACATTGCCTTGCGAAAACAATGAGAGAAGGATGAATATATCTGCGGCGCTGCTAACCTTAAACTCAAAACAGCCGCGAAAATAACTTCAGCATTCCTGAGAAAGTGGCGTAAAGGTATTTGGAAAATGATAACGGAATGAAGGAAGGCCGAATTGTCGGTAAATACGCAGTAGAAGCTTTTTTTTCTTCTGCGTTTTCTATTGAAAGACTTGAAACTTTTCAAACTTTTGCCTTCAGATTTGTTTAGGGTAACTACGATTTAGTATGAAGTAAGGCGGAATTCAAGACTGTAGTCACTAGCCGCGAATACATGGATGCGACCGTACACTGTAAAAAAAAGCCCGTGCGTCCACTTTCTCGCACAACACTCAGAGAGCCAATCACCGCCACTTACGGCGGCAGCTGAGCGAATGACAATGCCGAAACATATGTTTAGGCCAAAAAACGCAGTCTGAGTCGTGACATCAAGCAATGCAAAACGTCACGCTTGCATTGCTTAATGGCACAACTCAGACTGCGTTTTTTGGTCTAAACATATGTTTCGCCATCGTCATTCGCTGAGCTGCCTTCCGTAAGTTCCGGTGATTGGCTCTCCGAGTGTTGTGTGGGAAAGCGGATGCACGGGCTTTTTTTTAGAGTGTAGCCCATCAAATCGATATATGACGATTGTGATTGGGTAGACGAAGAAAACAAAGCAGAGGGACTGGGCGCGTGTGATGGGTTCCCTCGCAATTCGATGCGCTACTGTGGCGTCCATGTAAACACGACCACTGACAACTCAAGATACGCAGGGCGTGGAGAGTTCTCTGCATATCATCATAACTCCGTAGCCAATGAGAGTGCGACATTAGACTGCAAGGACGCAGAAGAACCAATCACAAGCCACGCTGTGCGTTTCTTAAACTGTTGGTAACACTGTAACATGAATTGCAACCTCTGAATAATCGTAGAAGTGACATCGTCTTCAAACATTCCTTATCAAATGCTGTGGTCCTGATCTAGACACGGATCTAAACAACGGTTTCCGAACTTTTTTGGGGGAGAAATAACGATGCTTTAAAAATTGTAGTCTTATTAGGGGCGATGTACTACAACACTGTTTTTGTAGAGTGGGGGTGTGTTTAAAATTCTCTTCCGTCAGGCAATCCCTCCTGCAGATCGATTTTCTTTTACGTTTATTACGAGGAACGTGTAACCGCGTGTGCGCTCATTTTGTTTATATATTTTTTCGCTGGAATGCCAGGTGGCAAAGTAGGGGCCAGAGGAGAGATGAAGTAGAAAGAAATGTAAATAACGAACACGGTCTTCTTACCTACGTCAAAAAGTTGTGTAACCTTCAAGGAATCACGAGAACGAAAACATAGTTGATTAGAGCTGTGTATGCCGGGTTTAATCGTAAAACAGAATAAATTGGTTTTAAAATGAAACACTTTGAGAAATTAAATGCACATAAATAGCGAAAGATCGCACACGAGGTGCTTAACTAAAATTCCTAGATAAATATCGCACTTGGCACTTCTCACGGAAAGAGCCATTTTTCGTAGCACCGACTGCGTCATGGTGCAAGGTCTAGGAAGCGAATCAGCGGCGCGCAGCGGCAGAATGAACTAAAATGTGCCATTTTGTTCTAGCGGAATGTGCTTCGTCATGCGTGTTGGTGGTGGTTACTCGTAAAACCGAGCTTCCAGGGTCAAATAATCGAGCGTAGCTCTGTTCACCTCCAGCTGAGAGTGCGGTGGAAGCTACGTGACCGTTGGAGCAGTCATATCTATTTCTTATTGCCTTCTGATCTTGCTACCGGCAATACCGACGCACAAGACGCGTGGTCAGGTGATGAAAGTGAGCCACATTGTCAGCTTACGGGTTGAAAGGAGTATACCTGCTTGCATTCCATTCCCGTGCTAACTCCCAGGCTTCCGGTTCTGACTATCAGCCTACAGCTTCTTTGAGGCACCCCGTAATAGCCTCAGCAGTTAATACTATGCAGAGTTTACTCTTAAATTTAAAAAAAACTGTTTAAAAAGAAAACAAAACTCGTGAAAGCTACACCAATGCGGTCATTGCAAGTGAGTTATACGGCCAGGTGGGACATAATATATATGGAGATAATTGTCACAATAAAGATACTATTAAATTAAAGTTTGTTAATTTTTTAGTTAGTGAAAATAGACATAGAACAGCACTAAATCAGCAATAGTTAGAAAGACTTTGAGCGCGTGGGAAGCACAGCAGTGCGCTAACGTTGCCCCTCGTGCAACAGGAAGGAGGCTGGGGTGAGAGAGAGGGGGTGAGAAATGACGGAAAAACGGCGCGGACGCGTTATCGTAACGGTAGCTTGCTCCCTGCTGCACGAGAGGTAACTCTAGCGCTCCACCGTGCTTCCCCACATGCTCCAAGTCTCTGCAATATCGACTGATTTAGTGGATTTCAATACCGCTCAACAAGTTCTAAATAAAACTATATGTTTATTTTCGATAATGAAAACGTTAATTAACATATTTTCGGTCATTAGCCGAGAATGATCGTTACGATTAGCCACCAGTTCTCTGTCTCCCTGGCCGTATAACTCCCCTGCACAAACCTCATTATTGTAGATTTCACGGTTTTTCTTAAAGAAATATGTTAAGCTTAAAAAGAAAGCCCTGCACGGTGCGGCACTGATCGACCCGTTCTGACCTTGCATTTTCGGGCTGTGGCAATTCGCGGAAAAGAAGATCCCGTTCTCACGCGGAAATAGCGCACGAGACCCTCGTTGAGATGCAGCTCGTCGCGGAAGAAACGTCGCAGAACCTGTAGCGCAGGATGCTCGGGGAATCCACCCAGCCTCGTCGAAGGAACCGCTGCCTGGCTCCGATCCAGCCGTCTTAAGGGTAACTGCGCCGTGTGTTGCTGCCTCTCGATTCGTGAGCGCAGTCAGTTTGTTATCTTCGATTTTCCGGAGGAAAATTAACTGTCAACAGAAATTATATTCTCCGCCTGCTTTCGTCGAGTAGAAAAAACATGGCGATGTTCCTTCCGTGAAAATGAATCCTGCACCTTCCAGGACTATGTCATACAGCAAGGAAAACTGCCGCCTACGGTGCGACTCCTGACGATCCATATCGCCACTTTCTTCATCGAGGACGGCGAACGGCGGCCATCGGAGGAGCTCTTGCTCCGATGGCCATTGGTATCTGCGAACTCCCTTTAATCCATCAGCCGCCGTTGCTGCGGATGCCATGCGCTGCTTAATTAAATACGTGTTCTCAGCTCATCGCACATTCCGTGAGGGTTGTCTATGTGCGCAACGGCAAAAGGTGCCCTTTAAAAAAATGCTTACGGCGAACAATGGAAGGACCGCAGAGAATGACGAAGCACAGTATGCGATTAGGTCTAAAAAACAAAAATGCGACGCGTGCAAGAACATTGCGTGAGTGAGGGAAACTTTGTCTGTTGTGTTCCGAGTTTTGTCATTCGCTGGAATCCTTTTTTTTTTTTTGTTCGCCGTGATTGACTGTCTCCATGGTCTATAGGAAAGTAAACTCGCATACTTTCTGCAGAGTTGTATGTCCACTGCGGTATTATAATGCCAGGACTGTCAAACATCGTATGTTCTTTTGGGCATAATCGCTGCACTATTCGTCTTTGTGATGTCAGTCTGCCCCCCCCCCCCACGGGGCCCGCTCGCTCCCCTGCTCACGCAGTCGGTTTTGCACGAGGCACGGAGCAACGGGGGAGCAAGGACCATCTCCAACTTATATGCCTTCGAGAAAATTGTTTGTGGGGTAGAAAATGCTCAAATTAATCAAATATGAAATATTGTTGAATTCATGTTTTTTTCGATGGGATGCGGAACTTCATCTCAGATATATAGAGAACGAATATTTCGAAACATTTGTGGGGTGAAGGATGACGATTTCGAGGCAAAGTATAACAAACTATTTTCACTGAAATACACAGTTGAATCAAACCAAAGTGAACATAAACGAACACACGGTGATAATATAAATCATTGTCAGTGATGTAAGGAATAATAAATGAATTGTAAAAAACAATCGCACTGTAAGCAACAGGTGGCGCTGCACTCACGCACACCTTTTGTGATCAAAATTACGTGCTTTCGACTAGAAATTCCCGCGGATAAGAGAGTAACTTGACTAGTTATGTTAGAAAGCAATTACAGGTTCTCTTTATCATCTTATTTATGCCCAGCGCCTACACATTAAAATGCAGCCGCCTGCGTTCACGGGAAAAAAATATCCAGGACGTCCTCCGCTGGAACATTCAAAAGCGCTATACTTCGTTTCAGCTTGAGTCCAGACGCAGCCGATGCTCCAAGCGCGAGCTCCGGGCTTTCAGCGTCCCTTCCAAGCACGCGCGCTCGTGCAGTGGAAGCACTGTTCAGGGCCACATGATCGCGCTTGTAGCATTGGCTGCGTCTGGACTTAAGCTAAAGCGATGTATAGACCGAGCAGTCGCTTATTCGAAGTGGACGCTCTCAGGTATGTTTGCAACCGTCGTAGTGAGGAGAACGAGCGCTCAGCTTCCGCTGTTGTTAAGGGCAGGGTCGCTAGGATGTGGAGGCGATGGACGTTCTGAAATAGGTCCTCCAGGGCAGAGGGCGACCGCCGGTATACCGCAGACGTGACGGGCGCTTCACGTTTCTCTTTCTTGCATTGGACGCCTAAAATTTCCCTATTTTTGGCGAAGTTTCCCTCACTTTGCGAAAATCGTCGCTCACGGATGCGACGAAGTCCGTCATGCTTTCTGCTTAGTATGTCGAAGTGGCGACCGGTGCAATTTCTTATTTGATGAATCTCTTCGTTGCACGGAACGCCAGAAACTCCGAAGAGACAAGCCTTCATATTCTCATTACGCATAGGCGCAAGGGTAGTCAAGTTCCTTTCCACGTTCGGCGTGTAGTTTCTGATGTGGTGCGTCATGTCATTTCTCCGAGTGACGGAACGACTGATTTCGGATTGATGACTTCTCCTTACCCCGAGGATATGCTGCTGCTGCCTTTGGACCACGCTGCAAGATAAAACGGCTTAGCAAAGATAACACTCTCTTTCCTTCGGCATGTGGTTCTGTAGCACGAATTTGTTAAACCTTTAATAGATAATAGATTTTGGTTTTGTGATTGCTCAGAATTACCTTCGGCCTAAATATTGACCCCTAGTGTTTGTGCGCGGTCGGTTACTCCAATGTTTCAGTGTCAAGATTTTTTTTTGCTGCTTACTTTTTTTTTCTTGTGAAAGTATAGCTATCTTTGTGTTTTGTCTGGCGTTCACGCGTTGGTAATGCAGTGCTCCCTCAAAAAGCGGGGGAATTGTGTGCTGTGAGGAAGCTTTTAAAGTTGGGGGGCCGCAAGTACGATGATGGTAGAACAGTGAGCCACCACACCCGTATTCTTCTAAATGAAGCCTGCTCCGTTTTTAAAAATGACAATGCAGCTTTACCCGTTTTACCTTAACAGCGCCTCCCTAACTTTTACCTGAGCGTCCGAGTCGGCGAGCTCACCCTGCGTCATTGAGGGGGGGGGGGGGGAGGGTGAGGGGGGGAATGCCGTTGAACCCCTCCCAAAAAAAAAATCCTGGCTACGCCACTGAGTACAATGTAGAGGCAAGGGACTTCAGCGGTCGACCGGAGTGACCAGTCATGCTCACGGGCTTGGTCATTTAATACATCGGCCAGTTTGGCGATGTACACTTTTCCGCAACTTAGCGGAATCTTGTATACCACACCAACCACACAATGTGAACGTCAAACCGCCATCATCGTGGGGAGGGGGGGGGGGGGGCACAGATAAAACCACCAGAGAATTATTGGAAGCGTATGCAATAACCACCACCACGGGGGCAAATAAAACTGGGTCATTGAATGCGGGGATTTTGGTACGGGGGCAAGTAAGTGCGGGGATTTTCGCACGTGGGGCAAATAGAACGGGGTCATTGAGCGCGGGATTTTCGAAACGCGGGGCAAATGACACGGGGCTTTTGTGACGGGCATTCTGCACCCGGGACAATCGTGCTACACCCCTTATGATGACACAGAAGGTGGTACAGCTTATGATCATAAACATTGGAAACAATTTTTGACAAAATAGTGCCGAAGCACGAGACACCAGGCAGAGCTAATAGGCCATGCCGATATAACTTTTTTGGGTACTCCACGGAAGGCACAATAAAATAATTACCCTCATGTGCCTGACTGAAAAGACCGAATTACTATGAAGAGGGCACCCGCAGATTAGGCCCACCTATAAAGGTCTCATGCGCTCAAGTATACCGTGTAAGTGATGTGCATGTCGGCCTTCTTGACACCAAACAATGCCGTGCAGCACAACGAACATTTTGGGCATTTGGAAAAGATGGTTTCATTTGAAACCCAAGACGCTTGTCGGGGTGGGTCCTTCGATTTTTTTAAACAATATATGTAATTTCCCCATTTCTGCGAAAAATAAAACCGCTTTTCGACATTTTTTTGTTTTCAAATATTTCGCTTCACAAAAAGTTATTGAGTGGAGGAGGGTGAAAATCCGTTTTTTACTCCGTGATTTTTCTACCCAGTTCTGTACGCTGGTATGAATACAGAAAGCATACAGAACTCGCAGTAATATTTTGTGTGCTTGTATGTTATGACGATTATTTTTTCAGTTCAAAGGAAACTACTTTTGTATTTTCGTTTACTGAGGTAAAAAATGTCAAACATAGTCTCTCTGACAATCCTGTGGCTTATTCAGAGCCTTGTAACTCATGAGTTATTTTATTTGTCGCTTACCGAATGCTATGCGGGTGTAGTCTATACATGGGCTATTTACGGGCATAAGATTAGTTTATTTTAATTTCACAGAATTCTTTACATAAAATCTGAAATATTGTCAAAAATGAGATTTACCGATATTTTGAACCCACTTTATCGAAAAACCCAATTTTTTATTTCGCTCAATTTTTGTTTTATTATTGTTGCCGAGCAAATGAACTTTCAATTGGCTTAATGCAATTTCCCCCGTTTTTATGTATCTTCTCTAGAGGTGCTCGAAATCGCTACCACGTTCTCGGAACGGACAAACTCAGTTTCCAGAAATCGGCTTCGCTGCAAAGACCATACTGCTTATTTTTGTGTTAAAATGCAGCGGGTAAATTTATTTTGACTGAGAACACTCGCGCTTGGCTACATATTGTATTTTCTTTATTTTGTAATGATGGAAACCAACAATTTTTAGTCCGATCGTTATAGCGGTGCAGCGGATGTTCCATTATCCGGTGTGTAAAGCCAGGGCACAAAGGGCGGAAAAAACGGAACGAGCTCTTTATGTCGCCAGACCAGGGTCATATATTTGTTGGTGCTATGCACAGCTTGTAAGGCTTGAAGCACCTCGCCACAGCATACAACTTTCGTTTGCAGGACGGCTCGTTGATACGGACGTCAAAGGAATTCGTTGAAAAAAATTAAAACAATGACCAGAAGCGTTGTGCTTTTCGACTTACCGGAGAAAGAGATCGATACATTTAGGAAGCACAAACAAGAAGAATGGGCCTCAGTAGTTGCTCGCAAAGGATTTCGCTCCTCACATGTGTAGTGCAGAGTTCGCGAGCCCGGCCAGGAACCACGGTGGAAGAAATAAATTTAGGTGATGACTCTGGCCGCTCTTCCCGCGGGGAGCGAGCGGCCAGATTGTGTTCGGTGCTAGCCTCGAACTAGCAGTAGTTAGTTCCGTTCCGCCACGGAGGGCGCTGAGCTATGAGCATCGTGGGTATGAAGTCCCTCCTCGGCGGCCACGGTGTCGGCGGCGAAGAGTGCTCGCCTTATGCGCGGTGTGGTGGTGGTGTGCACCCAGTGGCTGGCCTCATGTTTTTCTTTGGTGCTGTGTCAATCAGAGGTGGCGCCCCCGCTCCAAAAACCCGCAGACCCATGGGGTTATGAAACCGTGTGGGTCCCACAAAAACTCTGTGGGTGTTCGGGTCCCTATGGGTCCCCGCACAGTCTATTTGGGTGTGTGGGTCCCCACAGAGTTTGTGTGCGTGTATAGGTCCCCATGGGTCCTCGCATAGTCTGTGTGGGTCTACGGGAGCTGTGCGGGCCCTGCAGAGATCCTATAGGAGCTGTGTAGGACTAAAGTCCTGTGGAGCCGTGTGGGTAACCCCTAGGGTTTCATAACCCCATGCTCTGTGGGCAATCTGTGTGGGAACCTGTTGGGGGAATGCATGCTTGACACCGTATGACACTGTAAACCATCGCCAAGAACTGGCTGGTTCTATCTATATTTACTGCTTGGCTCTTCGTTTCTCTTGCTTTCTCAGGTCGTATATTTCTTCTCCCTGTATGTGGTTCACTTTTGCTGTCGTCGACATTACAGCAATGACATCTGCATGCTGTTTTTGGCCATGGAGCTTCATCACTAGTCATTCTGAAAAATATGCAATGACGAAATATTTAAAGAAGCACAGCTTGTAGACGTAAGGCTTAAACAAATGTTCATTTAAATCATATGCCACATCACTTTCGTGAATAGTTTCATTTGAAAAATCCTTCAAAATGACACACTTGAAAATTGCAATTACAACATGCCCTGTAAAATCAATAATTAAAAAGTTAATTAACAAATCTTGGTTAATTAGTGAACATATTGTAACGGTTATCCCCTTACCGAATGTCTGCCGAGCCCCACAAATACACAGTGAAAACGGCATCCACGTAACTATCGTCCCCTTTTTTTAAAAAAGTATGTTCGAATTAAAATGGCACACCCTGTATACAGTCAAACCCGATTATATCTAACCCTGTTAATTCGAACTATCCCTTGTATCGAACTCTTTGTGAACAGACTAGTAGCTGCAATAAAAATGCATAGCGAAAAATGCGGTTACATCGAATGAAAATTGCCAGCATCCCTTGATAGATTGAACTGCCAAGAGCGCCGTTTAGCTCTGCAAGCTGGCTTTCCCCTTATGCAACGACCACATTGGGGGAAAGCCAGCTTGCAGAGAAAGCTGGCTTTTTTCTTTTGGGCGGCCGCATCGACCGCCCGGAAGAAAAAAAAAATCTCTTTTGCACAGGGAGCGGGGAGAGGGTTTGAAGTTGCGGCCTTGAAAAATGAAGACGCGGCCACTGAATAGCTGCGTGGAGTGTCCCTCATGGCGTACAGACGCTCCTTCGAGAGTAAACAACTTTTCTAAATGCGTCGTGCTTGTTCGTTGTCAGATTCATTCAAACTTCTATATAGAACTACCCGCTATATCGAACTGGTAGACAGTTTATTGCGAGTTTGAAATAAATGGGCTTGATTGTATAGCAATTAGCAATCGTCGCCATTTGAAAGCTTTTTTGCGTCCAGTTCCTGGTTTTGACAAGTATCGGGCTCATGAAAGATACCGTCACCACGTCACTGTTTTCCACAACCAAGATCGTCAGAGAAATGTGCTGGTTATACCCTTAACGTAATTTTTCTTACACTTTTATGCATGACTGTGTGGGCCGCTAGCAAACGCCAGGCGGGCCGCGTGTTTGATACCCCTGACATATGGTGCCCCTCTCCTATCTAATGTTTGAGCAAGATAAGATCAAACTATTAAAAAATAAGTACAATGCTGATGCTGCATTCAGTTCAAAGCAAGTGATTTTAAGAGTGTTGAAACATCGTACCATTCATCGAGAGTACTAATAAACATCACCTGTTATAACCCTGCTTTTGTTTGCCACTGCATGACAAGTAGTTAGAGCTACTGTAATTTTTCACAATACCTACTGGTATTGTGACGTTCTCCTTCTCTTCCTTGTCGTCGTCTGCCAATACCGCAGTCTCTGGTTTTTCACTCAAATGTTTGATATACCCCAGCTCACTTGCGCCCTTACGTTCTGCTCACCTACTGGGAGTTCACATTGTTCCATGGGCACATCAAAGTGACCAGGTAAATGGGCATATCGCGCTACGATTTATTACAAGGGCATGCCTGAAAGCGGTGGCTTCAGCATTTCAAAGAATCAGGACATAAACCCCTTTCAGTCAAAAAGAAGAAAAAAAAAGATAATCGTTTTTCCAACAAAGAAATTCTTGCAGAGCCTTTTCTTTTTTTTTTTATGACGACATCATATATTAATTTGGGCCACTGTGACATATATTGGAACTGCAAATAATTGTCAATAAAAAGAAAATGAAAATGTCCTACACATTGCTTAGTTCATATAGCTAAAATAAAGGCCAGTAGCACAAAACAAAATCTGGTGTTTGCACGTGAAGTATAAAAAATATAGCTTTTGTGTTTTACTGAGGTTACCTAATCTTCCCATAATTTTACTGGAAGCATCCGCCATTATGTTACACCTGTGTGCTCAATCCCGTCAGTTTTATGCGGTGCATCCAAAGACCACCGAAACATTGTGAACTCCCAGTATAATACGAACTAGCCGCCAAGATAATGCTTTGATTGAGAAGATTTTTCAAATAACTGCTTAGGTTACGATTACGTGAGATAATTTGCACTTGCCTCTTAGGAATGCCACTTTCTTGGGTGTCAGAAGCGGCCTGCTGTCCTTGTTAAGACAGGCATTCGACGCCACTCCGGGCACAGTCCTCTGCAGAAGGGCACTGGACCCCACAGACCTATGGCCAGGTTCTTCACAGCAACGCTTGCCCTTATGTCCTGGTTCACTATGTTGTCATCCCAGGCTTTCCACGTCACCTTGACATCAGCGTTGTAGAAATGCATCTATAGAAAAATTAAAAGAGGAGACGAAAGCGATTTTTTTGGTGGTGAGATCCTCTTTTCATGAAATGCTGTTTCGTGCATATTGATTAAAGTAAGCTTTCGTTAGTTTAACCCCTCTTTTAATCGAATCATTTTCAAACGTCCTGGGAAGCGCCCATACAACAGTACTACGCTGCTCGGGCTATCAAGCTCTTTTGTTACGTATCCCGATTCTGCCGCCGTTGAGCTGCAAGGGGTACTGGGTGGCAAGCCCTCTTGTAGCGTCGGCTGCTGGCGAAGATTATATGGCCGGCTCAGAAAAACCTGACAGTGGGCTCACTGGCTGACCGTACGCCTTGTGATTTCGCTCTTCCCCTTCCAGCCCTCTTTGCCTCCTAGCCCAGCTCCTCAGATGGTGTCTGAGGAGCTGGTCAGACTTTTCGGTCGGCGTGATGGATAGAGAACATGAGAAGATGCACCCACTGATTTCGGTTGCCGGTGCAATGCGCGCCACTTTTCACCTGTGTGCGGGGTTATTGTGCAACCTCGAGCGTGGCTGGGACTATAAAACTAACACCTTAAAAGAAGAGAAACCACTTTATGCTCCAAGATTGCTGGAGTTTCATTCACATGTACCTGGTGAACATAGGAAGAATAGACCATTTTCAAAACCTAAGCAAGCAACATTGACGGCCGCCATTTCTTGGACACGAAAGCTGTGATTGGATCGATGTCCATGTGGAACGCTGGCGTTGCACTCACGTCTATCCACGCCAATCACTAACGCGGCGCTTGTTTTCAACGCGTACTCGGGATCCGCGTTTAAAAAATGGCGGCCTTGGACATGCACACACTTCTGAAAAGGGTTTATTGTATGGGCCAAAGGTAATTAATAGGGAACATGACCCTCCAAGTCTTTCTGCACTATGCCCTCAAAATGTTGAACAGAATGTTAGAGTTGCAGGTCTAAACTTTCTACTAAGACATGTCGCCTTAGATATGGTTTTTAAGGCATTATAAACTTGGTTCTTACACCACTACTGGTGAAGTGATGCAACGCCAAAAACAATAATTTGTGGCGATGGTGCTGAAAGAGAGATCTCATTTCAGCAACATTTATTGAGATCTACATGGTCAATGACAAATTGTCAAGGCCATTTCATCATGAAGACATTAAGCAAGCATAGAAATGCTTTCTATCCAAAGGTATCTCCTATAAAGCAAACAATTACCAAATCAATTTACCATATCACGTTCTAGGAAGTTAAGGAGCTGATATGGATCCACCTCAGCGGGTGCTTTAGCAGCTGCCTCAGTGAATGCAGGTCCGACTGTACCAGCTGCTCCATCCAAGGTTGCAGGTATTGCAGCTGCACCACCCAAGGCTGCACCTGTGTGGCACACACTCTGCACCATAGGAGCTGGTACTGCTGCCATTTGTTATATGAAAAAAATAAAAAAACATATGACATACGTCAGAACAGTGTGCAGCACTGCCACAAGATGTGCGTGGTGCTACACTAAAAGCTGAGAGTGGGAGGGCAAGTATATACCGATTCGATCAACCGCCCACCGGCTTTGAGCAATGCGGCTGCACTCCTGCCCCTGTGTATACAGGGAGAGCAGTGCCAAATAACACAAGGCTGATCGCAGTTTGGTCCAGCCCATACACAGCTTCTATGACACCGTCAGCCAAAAACGTAACAGGTATAGTAAGGGTCGTGGCCATCACATTTATGATGCTGTAGCTTGTCAAAGAGAGTATGTCGAATGCATATCATGCTGCTGCAGTCATGTGTTCGTGGTTAGGAAATAGCATGGAATATTTTTTATAAAATTACTACCACAAAGCCTCGCAACTCAGGAGTGTTCTGGAGAGTTTGACAGATCATAGCTTCTTGACTACATGGCTTTATAGACCGAGTAATACGTTTTCGGACATATGTGATGGAGAGATGTACAAAAATCTACGCAAAAAGTTCGCAGTTCCTAGAGATCAGAGTTCGGAACAGGTGTGACAGGGTTCGGCACGACAAATATGCCAATGTTATTATTCATTTTTGCAACATTAAAATGACTCTGAAAGTGTGACCAGCTACAGGGTGAATTTACGCAAGTCTGGCGAGTGTTGAATTGTAGGTACAGCGGCCTGGTTGTGTCCCTGGGCGATATATGACAAAATATCATAAAGACCAATACTGCAAACGTCTCTGAAAACCAATGGGCGCGGTGGCGAACGACAAGAGTGGCGCTGTTCACCACTCTCGCCATTCGTTCGTGTTTGTGTGTTGCCACTAACAAGCGCACCAAATGGGAAGGCTTCAGCCATTATTGGGAACACTAAATAAACAAATACAGAATACAAATACAACACACACAGCAACACTGAATGCAAGTAGTGATTCACTTCAATTGTCAACTCTGCATTCCGCTTACGAATGATATGCGCAATTTCCCCACAGGCTTTCATTCCAAGCAAGTGGCATCAGAATTGCTAAAGGCCAGCCCATAAACACAGTCTGTGTTCAAAACAATCCTAGAAGCAATAAGTTGCTATTATGTTGCCCAATATGTAGAGCACCTTACCATAAACAGCCCTGGCAGTCTTCCATGAAGCCTGGACGTCAGCAGAGGAGATTGTCATCCTGTGTCCTCTCAGGACACTCACATCAGGATGGCGAAAGTGAATGCCAACTTCTACTTGGCAAGGGCTGCAGTAAGTATAAAGATGAAAACACACAGTAGAATGTACAATAAAAAATATCATGGACCAACTTGAAAAAAGTGCACAAAAAGACACGGACAAAAGGACAGGAACACGTAGGACAGACAGGTGCACACTAGCAACTCAATCTATTGAACACAAAAGAAAAGAAGGCAGAGGATTAGAGAAATCAGAAAGGCTGTGCTCGAAGAACGTGAGCTTCAGAAACCAGGGCGCGAAGCAAAGAAGTCAGGTAGATTGTTTTACAGACACTCTAGAAAAAACAAGGAATAAAGGAGAGGAATACATACACTACATACAAGTGCAGACTCCCAAGTCACATAAATTAAAGAAAAAAATAAAGAATGCGGAAGGAGCTTTAGCAAAAGTTCAAACAGGTCCAAGTGGAACGTGCTAATTCACCCATGTGCACAAGACTAAAACCAATTTCCTTGGTAGCTCAGGTAAGAGACGAATGTACAGACGCATTGGTTGCCCATACTACGAATAATAAAGGCATAAAATAATCCTCTTGTATGTTTTTCATAGTATATGCTAATTATTCACGTTTTTCCTAAGGATGACATACACGAGCAGGGTAAACAGTGCATAGATAGCTGACAGTCCATCGTGAATTTTAAAGAGAGGTTGAGTTCTTTTTATGTATTAGCCATTCATCTGTTACCTTAACTGACAAGGAAATTATGTTTTTAAAATCTGCTCTTGCTAACAGGTGAATCAGCGCGTTCCAATTGGGCCTGTGCTAGAGTTCCTTCCGCATTCTTTATTTCTTCCTTCTCTAATTTATGCGAGTTGAGCGTATGTGCTTGCATGTGGTCTATGTGTTACTTTCCTTGTCTCCTTGACTTTTTGTGAACTATGTTTTAAGGTGTTCAATTAGTACCGGCTCACCACCTTACTACAAACATGCAACAACTAAAAAATTGACCGCATCTCCACATGGTGAATGATGTTGCTTGGGGCGAAGGTCTGGTGGTGCTTGTCTGCGTAGACGCCGAGCCGCAGCATGCCGAGCCTTTTCATTCATGTCAGTAGGAAAATGTGTGGTTTTCTTCTTTTTCTTTTTTAAAGAAGACAGATGGGATGGCATCTCAGAACCCCCTACTCTTTTTTTTTCTTCTTTTTCTTTGAGCCTTTTCATTCATGTCAGTAGGAGAATGTGTGGTTTTCTTCTTTTTCTTTTTTTAAGCAGACAGATGGAATGGCATCTCAGAACCCCCTACTCTTTTTTTTCTTCTTTTTCTTGTTTCATAATTTTTACATCTTTTTTTTTCAATTTTTTTCTTGCCCTAGACGAGCACGTGAGCATGTGCTCACGTGCTCGTGAGCACGTGATCTTACGAGCAGAAGCACGAGCACCCGACGCCGGGCCTACGGCGGACGGACATACGGACATGGCTAGCCCCTAAGGAGCTTCGCCCCTAAACCAATTACAAACTACACCACTCGCTAAAGGCAGTGCCAAATAAAAAAAACAGGGATTGGGTGAGGTATGTCCAACACTCTACTTACACTGAACAAAATATACCTCCCATAAACTGGCGAGACACTACCTTAATTCAGAACATGCTTGTAAATTTCCCGAAAAGCCAATAATAAATACTTCATAGCCTCTAAACAATATCTAGTAAGAGAATACATTATATTTCAGAGCTTGACATTTCGCGAGGAATTACTTAAAGTGCCGCCGAGAAAAATTATTTCGCTGGCACAAATTTTGGCGATTGGGAGTTGTATGCTATGCATTAATAATCATCATGGGGTGAATTCACCGCGGCACCAATTGTCGGTAATTCTTCTTTTACTACTTATCGCGAAAATTAAGTCGTTTGCAGACGACTGGGTGGCGGAATCTACGGACCTGCTCGATCAATCAATCGCTGCCTTTTATTGCTTGGCCTAGCTCTTCGCACGCAAACACGCACACAGAATCCACCCGTAGTGTAAAACTTAGTGGCTTCGGCGATGGAGGGACACCGCGTTCTTGAAGACATTCTAGTTTACTCGTAAACAATACGGTGGAGGGAGGCAATCAAACACCTCCCCTCCCCCTCCCCTTTCCGCCTTTGCCCCACCATCTCCCGAAGAGTTCCGGCGCTACTGATCGACCTTGAGCGAGTACGCAGCCTAAGCGCTCTTTTGTGAACGATAAAGGAGTGCTCTGCAACTGGAAAAAAAAAAAAAGAAAAACAGCCTTGCATAACATCATTCGCGCACAATTGGTAATACTGGTAAAACCAAGCGATCTACAGACAATAACAAGACTTTTGAACGCAGGAAAGAATAATCTAGCCCTAACGAACAAAGAAGCGAACTTACTTCAATCGACCATACCACGATCTTGGCTTTTGAACAGATTCAACGTAGTTCCACGGCTCCCAGTCACTTCCTTCTTTTTCGCACACATGTGAAACTAAGGTAAACTCCACGCATCACGACTAATCGGTAAATTTACCTTAAGACAGAGATATGAAACACAAACAGCCAACACGACCGGGAAAAACAAGGTTGTGGATTGGATTGGATTGTATTCGTTGGCTAATGGATGTCTAGCGACACTACGGAGCCTATGTTCGTTTATCTCAACACGCTTGCAATAAAACAATCAGCAAAGCGCATTAAAAGACTATTAGGAGACACAGTAATCATAAATTATTCAGCATGTCAACATTGACACAATACTATAAATACGTCCAGAATACGTAGCAATATAAAATACGAAACAACCGTACAATTTTTTTAAGCGTATTCAGCAGAGATGGTAGCTCCTACAAAAAGAGACCAAACAGTCACGCGGCTGCGGCTTATTTTGTTAAGGCGCAGTGCTGCTGATGTCGTAGTCATTGGTTCCAATCCTAGTAGCAGCAAGTTTTTTTTTTTTTAGCTCTTTATTAGTTTTTATTATTTTAAATATTTTTTTATGTTTTTGCAGTCGTCGGCACTCTACTTCGGCGTAAAAATCGCGCAGAAGATTAAAATAAAAAGTGCGAGCCCACGTTTGAATTGATGCGATCCAGGAACCGTGGCCCCCTTGTTTTGTCGGGACGATTCGCTCCCTCCGTGCTAATAGGTGGGTCAGTGTAGTAAGCAAACAACGCAAGTCCTTTCAACGAAGAGATAAAGCTAATAATAATGGGCACGTTGAGAGAAAAATGGGAAAATGTGTTAGTGGTAAAACTGCCACAGTGATGAAGCCGAAGTTTGTCTGAAAGCGATCATCTTCACCCACTACTGAAACGAAAATATTGCTATTTAAAGGCAGTTGTTTAGCTGAGCTCATAGCTCGCTACGTATTAAGCAAACCTCTTACCTTTCTGACTTTCGGAAAGTAGTATTTTATTTTGTTCTGGTAGATCAGTGCTATCCCCCGCGCCGCGTGCCGCCTGGTTTTACGTCTCCAGGTTGCGCACCGCAGTTTTACTTTTTTTATTAGGCCTAAACACGTTTTTATTCCTGAAATTCAAGTACAGTGCGGATAATTAAACTAGATTTCAAAAACGGTGTCGTTCGGCGTTGTAACATTTTTTTTTCGTTGCGTCAAGGGGTCACATTTACAAACCCGGCAGTGTAAACATCCACAACGCATTGGTGTTTCTCGCTTTTTTGCGTTGTATACTCGTCAATATACTAGCTTTTTTACTTGCTTTGTTTGCGGTCCATTGCATACCTGTAAAATAAACCTAATAAGAGTCCACATAAGTCCTGTCCTGCATCTAATTTGTTTGCTGCCTATAAACATATACATATATTGCTCTGCATTTTGGCAATGTGCTTTTTCGCTAGAATACAGAACACACAAGACTGATAAGGTCAGAGCACAGAACACGAAACTAACAACTTCGAAACCATGTTGACATAACTTATTAATGTGTGAGCATTAGAAGCCCCATTTTGGAGAAAAACCCGCGTGGTCGACGTCGTCGGCGTAGTGTTCTGCGCACTGGGGTCAGCGATGTAATTAAAAAAAAAAAAAAAACACTTAAAAAAAGTTGTATTTTGTTCTGTAGGATATATCTTGAGGCGGCACATCCACAGGCTTCCCATAGGCCCCACACAAGTCTCGTGTAACAACACAGAGCTCTCCCCTAGCGTGTGGCATCCCTACAGCAACCCGCACAATGTCGTACTTGTCCTATAAGATCCTAGGCTCTATCCCCACAGGCTGCGGGGTACCTCCAGCAACCCACCGAATTTCTTACATGTCCCATAAAAGCCAGAGTTCTATCCCCACAGACTCTGTGGGTTACCTAAAGAAGCCCCACCCAGGCTGTGTGGGTTGCCTAAAGGAGCCGCCACAGGCTCTGTGGGTTACCTAAAGGACCCCATACAGTAACCCACATGTCCCATAGGTCCAGAGGCCTGACACCACAGAGATTTTAGGGCACCTATACAACCCCACGGGTGCCCCATAGAGACCTCTAGGAACCCACACAAATTTTCTCTGGGTGCTCTGTGGGCTTTTGGATCATGGCCACCATCGTGCACGAAGGTGAGCCTTAACCCAAAGAAGAAGTTATGCTATAAAGATGGAAAAGACGTGCTTCCTTCCCGACTGCAATTCGGGGTATCGGAACTGTGCAGAGCGAGTGTCCTTGTTTAAAGGTCCATCGAATGACGCTCGCCTGGAGCAGTGGCGTCGTGCAATCCCAAGGGCCGATCGGAAGTTACTACCTAATGATCATGTTTGTGCCAAGCATTTCCCCGACGAACTGATATCGAAATGGTATCATGAGGAGTTCGGTTGGAGAGTTCTCCATGCTGCAAAAAAGAGGTCCGTGCTATCTGTAGTTTCTGTTCCGAGCATTTTCCCTGGCTGCCCGAAGTACCTTACACGTTACAAAAAACCCACAAATCCACCTCGAAAAAGAGAGCATGTTGAGACAATCGTACGTAAACGGGTGACACCATATTATGAATGTATAGATGAAAAGTGATTTATGTCCTATAACCGCTACTACAGTTTGACTTTCAGGCACTGTGTCATCATTTCAGGCAGCATGTAATCATACTGTGTCATTATTTCAGTCACTAAGTCATCATAAAATGTTTTCTGCTCACGGGGTTTGTATGTACCACAGTACCAGTTTACATCGTATGTATAGACCATTTGTAATGCTAATACCTTTCTGCGCATGTAAAGAAATACTTGGGTCCACTGTGTAACATTATTATAATTTATTTTTTTCAATGAGCAGTGAGGAGCAGGGTGGAAAAAATCTCCCGACCTCTTATAAAGCAACGAAATGTGTGTAAACAATTTACGGAACTGTTACCAAACATGCTGTCGGACAAAACATGCGAGCACGACCCAGCTGTTTAACAGAAATATTTCAAATTACTCTAAAGTTTTGAAAGCCCAGTAGATTGTGTCGGGAAATGTTATATTTATACGAGTATTTTTGTCACATTTAGTCGTCATCGAATTTTTCTCGTTTAAAAAACAGCAACCGCACGGGGGAAAAGGCAATCAGTGTAAATGCGCCAACATAAATCCATAATTTCGCCACACAGTACATAGGGACCGAGTAAAGAATGCATAATTGCCTTCAGAAGCCCTATATATACTAGCCTTTACAAGCCCTTCTATACGTGGGTGCCATATATCCCCATGCGAATGAAGCGCGCTTGGTGCGCCGAACATAATGTGGTCGCCGCGTCGGACAGAGTCATCACCTAAATGTATTTCTTCCACCGTGCCAGGAACCTAAGGTGACATTAGCACGAGATGTACAATCTCCCACAATATGAAAGACGCATTCGCTGTTGCTGTTTATGCAGCGGTGCCACGTTCACCTTGGCCGGACGCGCTTCATTTTGAAGGAGAAAATAGAACAAACATTTCTTTATTCCCAAACCCAAGCAGTAGTGGGCCTAGTCAAAGCGAATCTACAGTAGCCAGATAAAATAAAATTGTCAAATCGCTTTCCATATTCCCAAAGGCTGTAAAATCTTTGCATTAAGCTCGGTGCGACCAAGTGGAAAAACTACTCGTCTACAGAGACATTAAATCAGGGGCGGATTTAGAGGGGGGGGGTCCGGATGTCCTGACCCCCCTTTTGATTTCTGGATGTGTAAAATTTAGGGCGTGAAACGAGGGAGAGGGGGAAGGGGTTCCTAATCAAATGGTACGCTGACCAACACCTGACCCCCCCCCCCCCCCCCCCCCCTCAGGAAATTCCTACATCCGCCCCTGCATTAAGTGACTGCTTTCGCTGCCTTCTGTGCATGTTGGAATCGTTGATTCTTGGCGTTCAGAGATATCAATCAGTCTTGAACAAAACGAACGAGTGCACACACTTGTTCAAACAGAAGAGCCACCGTCTCTGGTTCACCGCTCGCTTGCTTTGGCTCCAGCTTTCGTTCTATCCGTCTCGACTTTCCAGGTTGTTGATCTTCTCGGCTGAATCTGACCGCTGTGGTGCAAAGTTCAGCTTGCCCTGGCGCTCGATCGTCTCCGCTGAGGCAAGCCGATGCCGTTGTCAAAAAAGTTCCAACAGTGTCTTTCGTTGCTCATGAACTGGACTATTTAAAGTACACCAACATATTGTTTTGCAAGTGCATCCTAAATATAATTTATCTGCCTTAGTTAATAAAAGTGACTATTTATCACCAATTGGTGTTTGTGTTCTGTAAAAAAATATGTCTTCGCTTCATGTAAACTCAGTTCGTTTTCCCCGTTTTTTTTCTGTAAACTGCTTTTTCTTCTTAAGGGACACTGACACCCCCCAAATTTTTTTTTTTCCTTTTTTGTCAGGCGATTCATTATGGTGTCGGAATACTACCCAATTAATATTTTGCTACAGAGTCACGTATTTTTTTAATAAAGCAAAAAAACGCAACTGCGCGAAACCGAAACCGAAACGGAGAAGTGGAGAGGATAGCGTGAGTGGCGGAAGTCACGTGGCTACACCCGACCGTGCGGTTTTTGTTTGTTTTTTTCTCCTCTTTCCGCACGTAGCAGACGAAATGCGTCCGTTCGCCGTGGTATTCCTTTGCAGTTATGTTTGTTCCGCTCGCTGTTTTGTACTTCAAGATGAGTTGTTTTGTACATTTAAGTGTTGGCAATTAGTAGTGAGTGCCCGAGTGCCGTGGTGAATTCCCGTGATCAGCTCCGGAAAGAACCCAAGATGTTGCGTGAAGAGTTGCCTCACATGTCCTGCATCTGAAAGTGGCCAGAGTGCACAAGTTTCCGAAAGATCAACTTCCTGTAGAACCATTACGCGAAGCTCGGAAAGCGGACGGCTACCCGATTCATATGCTCCTTGCATTTTGTGGAAAGTGATATACACCGAGTTCGCAGGTGTCAAAAATGGAATCCATACCATTTAGTTCAGCGACGTATCGTCCACAACAATTTTTGTTCTGTGATAATTGTAAAAAAAGAAATGTAAACATCGCAGAATGCTTGACAAAAAATAATATAAAAAATAAAAGGTACACCCACGGGCCACACCAGGAATGGAACCCGTGCCCTCTGCGTGTGAAGCGGAACGTCTTTCCACTGAGCTACTGAAGGAACTCTTTCATGCGTAGTTATGCAAACGTAGACTGTATGTCGGAAGTTTGCTGCCGATTTCCCTTCAATACATGCACTCCCGGCTTGAAGTTGAGCAGCACCACGCATAGGGCACATTCGCACCTCCTAAAGTAACCGTACGCGTGCGTATTCAACTCGAAGTACGCACTTCGTGCTTGACGTTTGAGCGAGCGATGCCTTCAGCCAGGAGAAGGGACGACGGCTCGGCGACGTCTTCGTGCAATCGGTTTGCTGGTCGCCGTTGTCGGGCGTGTCGTACGGGATAAGTATCAGTTCTTTTGATTGGTCCGAAATTTCTCTTTCGAAGAAAGACAGAATTCGCCAGTATCGTGAACGACAGTTCTGAAGTAGAGGTCCAACGCCCGTCGTCCGCTGCCATCCGCTTGTCCCACGATACGCGAAACGACGCCATGTTGAGAATTATGCAGTGAACGCACAGAAAGCTTCCGGTTGTCTGTGCTACCTTTTTTTTTCAATCAACGTATTTGCAGCTTTTTTGAAGCCACAAAAAATGGGTTTCATATTTTTTTCTATTTTTAATATTGACTGTGTGCCTTCAATGACCCACGACTTTGATTAAATTTGGTGGTCGCATCGATACCTTAGAAAACGGCCCGTGACCACGGAAAAGAGAGTGAGCGAGACTCGAACCGGCCAGTTCTTGATCGGCGGTTTTCGGGCGGAAAGAAACCGAATTTCGAGCCGCAAATTCTGTTCTGGGTAGTTGGGCTCTCATATGTCACGTACAACTAAAAACCTCGGCGAGCATAAATACCCTGTCAGTGTCCCTTTAAAGAGGGACATGTGATATTACATATTTTGGATATACACACTGCCGATTAAAAGCAGGCACTGACATGGTTATTTGATCCCAGGCGACCAGACACATCATTGATTGGCGGCCCGTGCCGGGTGCTTCTTGGGTGTAACGGAGACGGGACTATAGCGCGAGGGGCCAGGCGTGCTCTACGAGCCTTACAAGCTGTGAATAGCACCAACAGATATATGACCCCGGTCTGGCGACATAAAGAGCTCGTTCCGTTTTCTCCGCCTTTTGTGCCCTCGCTTTACACACCGGATAATGGAACATCCGCTGCACCGCTAATGATCGGACGAAAAAATGTTAGTTTCCATCATTACAAAATTAAGAAAATACAATATGTAGCCAGCACGAGTGTTCTCAATCAAAATAAATTTATTCGCTTCATTTTAACACATACGCAGTATAAGCCTTGCAGCGAAGCCGACCTGCTGAAACTGCGTTTGGCCGTTTCGAGAACGTGAGTGCGTCTTCGATCACTTCTAGAAAAGATACAACAAAAAAAAGGGGAAATCGCATCAAGCTCATTGAAAGTTCATATGATCGGAAGCAATAATAAAAAAAAAGAGTTGAACGAAATAAAAAATTAGGTTTTTATATAAAGTAGGTTCAAAATATAGGTAAATCTTATTTTCGGCGATATCTTATTTTTTATATAAAACATTCCGTGGAAATAAAACAAGCTAGGCTTCTGCCCGTAGATAGCCTATGTGTATTACTACGCCCACATAAAATTTGGTAAGCGACAAATATAATAACTGATGAGTTGCAAGACTCTGAAGATGCCACCGGATTGTCCAAGGCACGATGTTTGGCATTTTTTACCTGAGTAAACAAAAATACAAAAGAATTTTTATTTGAACTAAAAATATAGTCGGCATAGCATACAAGCACATGAAAAATTACCGTGAGTTTTGCGTGCTTTCCGTATTCATACCAGCGTACAGAACTGGGTGGAAAAATCACGGAGTAAAAAACAGATTTTCTCCCTGCGATACTTAATATATATTTGTGAAACAAAACATTGTTTAAAAATATTTTGAAAAGTGGTTTTGTTTTTAACAAAAATAGGGCAATTACAATACATATATTATATATATATATATATATATATATATATATATATATATATATATATATATATATATATATATATATATATATATATATATATATATATATGCGTGCCTGACCATCTCGCCCCAGGCTCCGCGCGCACGGCCCGGCTTCCATAAAATCCTTCCTATCCCATTGAGTGGACGCGTCATTGTCATTTGCTGCCGGCCGCACATCTTCGTAACATTTGGTGGAGGTGCGGGGTACGTCATTATTCGTTCTTCGTCATCATCGCTCCGAACCTTGGTTGCAGCAGTCCTCCGCCGCAGCCGATTGAGCTCCAGACCATAGCCCCACCGCACAGCCCCCGCCCCGCGAACTACCTGAAATGCCGAAGTGTTCGAGACAGAGTTTCAAAGAATGTGAGTTACGAGAATCTTTATGAAGAGTGCCGTGAAGAAGATGAACTATGGACGAAATCAAGATACAGACGCGAGTTTATGGTCCCCTGCCCTGTCCCAAGCCCCGTCTGTGTTGATAGCGGTCAAATGAATTCCCCAGCCCGGATCGTGACGTCGTGGGGCTGTGGCTGGTACAGAGGTCGGCAATGCTGTGGAGAGAGGCTGCAGGTTCAAGAACATTTTCATTCTACGCGGCCGGCAGCAGTCATTCGTCTGTCCATCTTTCTTCGACCTTGTCTTCTATGTCTGTGTGTGTGTTTTCAGTTTACTATCGTGTTTTCATCATTCATCGGCCGGGTCGTCCTCTTTAAAGGAGGGGGAAATGTGACGAAGACGACGACGACGGCTGGGGCAGTGGCAGTGCCTGACCATCTCGCCCCAGGCTCCGCGCGCACGGCCCGGCTTCCATAAAATCCTTCCTATCCTATTGAGTGGACGCGTCATTGTCATTTGCTGCCGGCCGCACATCTTCGTAACAATATATATATATAAATATATATATATATATATATATATATATATATATATATATATATATATATATATATATATATATATATATATATATATATATATATATATATATATATATATATATATATATATATATTATTTTTTTTTAAACTGAAAGACCTACCCCGACAAGCGTGTTCAATTTTACATGAAACCACCCAACAAACGAGCGAGGCGAAAAATGCGCTGCTTTCATTAGAAGAGATAGAGTAATCACCTTCGCGTTCAAGGTCATTTCGCACTTGCGCCTGAAACCGTCGTAACATTCCAGGTATTGTGGCACGTGAATAGTGGCCTTTCTACACTACTTATATAAGTGTGCAGTTTGCGAGAACAACGGTCAACAATTTCAACGGCTTCCTATTCTTCGGTGAAAAACAACTCATGAATTGAAAATCTTCACTCCTCCCGGTTCATTCGACAGAGTGTGTCCAACGTTTTGCTTATGTTATCGTTACCTCAATATTATAACAATGTAAAGTACTGATAAAAAATCACATTGGCGAACTTATGTATTACATTTGTATTTAATTTAAAGGGGCGATGTGCTGAAACCTCAGGTGGAATGTAAAATCGAAGGTTCATTTTACATGCACATACAAATTCCACTCTAAACGAGGGGTCTGCAAACGTTTCGGCTAGTGGACCGGATTGGGGACTTGTAGTCTCGAGGGCCAGAAATTAGATGAGACAATATAAACGACGAAATGCTAAATATATAAGCCTAAGTAAGCCATTAAATGTAAAAATTAAAAATAGAGCAAACATTAAAAGAGGAATGTAAGGTGGGAAAATACATGTATTTTATTTGGAAATCTAATATTTTCATATTTATGACATTACAACATAATTGTGCCCCGAAAACTCACCCGACATAAATCAAACCGCATAAATTCCGGTATTTTACACATGGCAGAAGACTAATGGAAATGATATATTAGATCAGATCACTATCCGCGATAACGCAAGAGATTTTTATAATAGCTACGAAGACATGAAAGAGGGAACTACGAATAATAATTCTGGTGATGACAATGTATATTAAATAATATGGCGAAAGAACCGTCCTTTTGATTCTGTTTTCTAGACATGTGCGAATGTTGGATTTTGTGTCGATCTGAATTCGAAGTGAATAGTGGTTTTGACAGAACGTTTTAGAATCGAATATCGAATATTTTCTCCAAGCTTTTCACTACTGCATCATGCTAAAACGAAAGCCCATCTGAACTCGTAAAGGTTGTTCCCAAGCTTGTTAATCGAAGCTAATTTTATTCTAGCTATATTTATGGACTGAGTCCTCAGAAAGTCGATTTTCTACATGGGAATGACTAGTAAACGATGCATTTGACATGAAATTAGACCTTTAAAGATGCCCACCTACACCTAATTGAGGGGATTTATTAATATTCCTGCTATATACAAATATACTTTATAAATCTCGAGTTCTAAACAAAAGTGCAATAATTAATGATGAGCGCAGGTTAAGGACATCGCTGCCTAGGACAAACCCCTGCATATTAGCCACAGCTTGATTTTTAAAATTTTACTGTGGTATAGATTTACACATTCACAAAGTTTTCCGTTTCTTTTGATACACACCACGCGCACGCGTACACCATCTTGCTTTGAAAGTGGGCTTTTCTCTTCAGAACGTGACTGCAACTTTCGTATTCTTCAAAGTGTTGATGGCGGCGGGTTAGCCCAGTTGAGTGCGCTTCTTTCCAAGCACCGGTGCGCCGCGAAGAAGAAACACCCGGGGAAGCGAGCTCCGTAGGTGTTGCTTCTCTGCAGCACACGGGTGCTCGGTAGGAAGCGCGCTCAACGGGGCAAGCCCGATGCAGTCGACACTTCGAAAAATTCGTATATCAGAGTTCACCTCCAAGCCAATATCGAATAGCGTATTATTAGAAACTACTATTCGAAAATTCAAATATTCGCACAACACTAGAGTTCTCTCAATTTTTTCGATATCTTCGCTCGCGCTTTTGTTTCTTGTGGCGCCGCCGATTTGTTTTTACGAGCGCTTACTTTTTGCGTTGGTGGCAGCGGGCCGCGGCCCAGGCGTCACTGGAAAGTCCGCGGCCATCTGTGGGACGGCCGGAACACCTCCGCGGGCCGGATCTGGCCCGCGAGCCGGGGTTCGGAGACCCCCACTCTAAACGGATACACAACTTTCATTCCATGACCTCTCTTCGTCTCTTTGCGACCACGACATCTGTATTTACCGACAACACGAAACCCTATTACCGATCGGCAAGGAGGTTTTTCACAGCCGCCGCCAGAGAACGCCAAAGCGCCATCTCTGCCAGGAGGCAAAACGGAGGTCAGGTCTCCGGAGGAGACTTCGCTCTCCCGAATCACCCCGCGAGCACGAAGCTAGGAAGACAGGCAGCTCCTGAAATCACCGACGCCATATACTTGGGCAATTTCATTGCACACATGAGCGTCCACAGAATCATCAACAACAACATTACAAAAAAACTGAAACGTTCATAAAAATCAAATAACACTTTTTCGAACTTCTTTGCATATTTGGTAGAAAAACTCCAGCCTTCCTATTTTTTTTTTCAGTAAAAGTGTTGGTAGCTTGGACTTTTTTGTGCGACGATATTCAGAATAAACAAATCTTACTGTAAGCCACTGAAAGCGCTCATTTTGAATATGTGCTACTGCAGATTTATGTTACGTGGGCGTATTCCAGAGACGAATGAATATGGTCTTACGTGTGCCTAGTATTTTGACTGCGGAAGCTGTATTCTTTAGTGTCCTCTTAAAAAAAAAGTTTTCAAAAGGCAGCGGTAGAAACCTTATCAGAATCTATAATCCTGTTCATTCAGTTTCAGATCGCTACCGCTAAGTCTTCAAAAGTTTTGGATTGTTGTAGTAGAAAAACCTAAGAAGTGACATTTGTTTCGTGACCGTTACAAAGGATAATTTCTGAATATGTATCTTTATGTGTCATTTTTACGACACACGGGCCGATTAATTATTTTGGTCACATTCTGAATTAACTTTTATGTAGACTAGACAAGATTTTGCGAAAAGGAAGCCTTAGACAAGGGGATGGATTGCATTAACTACGTTATTTATATAAACAAGAAACAAAATAGGCACAAAAGAGAGCTTTGGGGCAAACCTGAGGTGATTGGTAGTAATGTGCAACTTTACATGGTAATTGCAGAAATTTAAAACATGTTTAATAAGTATGATTTAATATAAAGAACAATACTGCCGCGCGCAGAGCCGAGAAAGCAACGCTCGGTCACGGACTTCGAGAAGATTCGTGTTTATTCCTACTTCAAGCATCCTACATAGTATATATACTCAAACAACCACTCTCAACAACCTTCTACGCAGAGAACTGGTTTGTTGAAAGCACTTTCGAATACAAATCACATACACAGTCACAAGGAAAAAGAAAACGGTCCAACCCACAATACCATCATTGTCAACCACCTTCTACACAAAAATTTCTTTTGTTGAAAACATTTCCGAAAACAGATAACATATCCACTTACAGGAGACCACGTCGTCCTTTGACCACGCGGTCAAAGGACGACGGGAGAGGGTTCCCGGACCTACATTTGGGTGACCTCAAGACAACGGACGGTGACGGCTGCGCTTTGTACCCGAACCCTGGCAGAGCTTCTCAAATATTAACACCGCTTCAAACAACTTCCCCTCCCTAAAAAACAAACAAACAAACAACCCTCTAAGGTATAGTTTATAATCTGAGGAACTTTTGCCATTACTTCCAAGCTGCATCGAGGCTTGGCTTACGCAGTTTCCGACAGACTTTATCGTTACTCTTTCTTTAACGACACTCTTTATATCATTCCGCTTTTTATGTAGAACTTCGGTCTCTGACCAGCACGCAGTACAATTGTTGCATTCCTGAATGTGCTTGCCGATTTTTGATTTCGATGCATTTGTGCATACATTTCTCTTATGTTCTATATCCTGTCGTTAGCGCATCTCGGGGTTTGTCCCGCGTACTGGAACCCGCATGCCAACGGTATCTCATACACCACACTTTCTACGCAAGGAACTGAAGGTTTCCGATGAGCCTTGTGGCAGTATTTATGGTTTGTCTGAAATGAAGTAAACCTGCTCATTTTTGAAATCTGAGAACGATACTACGTTTATTCCAAACTTTTTTGCGCAAGCCTGTAGGTTATGAGAAATCCCGTAGAAATACGGAATCACCGCTATTTTCTTCCTTCCCTGTTCCTTTTCCTCATGGCCATCTTTAAACTTCAATTACAATTGATTTGTTTTATGAATTGCACTTCACATTCTGCGACCTTCTAGCCTCATCCATTGTCCCTTCACTGCAATGCCTATAAAATGAGTGCACAATTTGCGCAACGAGTTTGTTATTAATGATTTAACAACCACTGCTTTAGCGATTTAGCGTGACAACTTTTTCTACTTAACACCGGTTTTGCGGCTTTTTTTTTCCCGTACTCCCAGCAAAGACCCCGTTCAACATGTTGAGTAGGTTAAGAAATATTTACACTCCTCCGCTTTAAATTGATAATAAATTTGACTCTTGTTGATTCGTCTACCCAACCGATTTGATCCATTGTCACGTTTCTGTAGACCTCCGCTAATTCACAAACCTCCTTTTTGTCAATGTAATCCTTTCTTCCTCCATTCTTCCATCCTCGCCAACAAGTTATCCTGTTGGCGAGGATTTTGTCCTGCCCTCCCCTTCCGGGAGGGCAGGACAAAATCCCGTGCACTTCAAAACCACATCTTGCCTTTCGCTGTCACTATGGCATACGACACATATAAGAAGGATCAAGACGTTTAGCCCTTTCAAATAGAAAAGCTACCGGGGCTTTGAAAAAAATATTTATTTTTCAACATAATTCTCCCCCCCCCCCCTTGTACTAATGCAAATGGGAGATCATTTGCCTAAAAATCTTCTAATACCTTGCAAAAAAAAAGTTCCTTCCTTCTCGTCATGTTGCCGCTCTTTGACAGAGTGCAGTGCGCTTAAGTCATCGAAACTTGTTCCCTTAATACGTTTCTTCAGATTTAAAAATTAAAAAAAACAATTACTTGGGGCTAGACCCGGACATGTAGGGGGAGGGGGGTGGGGTCAACCTCTTGGAAAGTACAGGGTCCGATCGAGAAAAGGAAACCCTAAATTTCGGCCCGCATAAAAAAACTACGCATCGCAGAACGCTCGAACTCCGCCAGAATGTAACCCTAGCTGTCCAAGCAAGGTGCCAAAGTTTCAGCGCGATCCGATAACTTAATCAAAAGTTAAGTGATTTTCTGAAAATTTCAATGGGAAAATGGAGCCCATTTTTGCCCGTTTTCGGTTTCTGGCGCCATAGAGCCCCAGGTGTTCGAAAACTCCGTCGGCCGGCATTTTCCCATTGAAATTTTCTGGAAATGAGTTATAACTTTTGATAAAGTTATGGGATCGCGCTGAAACTTTGGCATCTTGCTTGGACCGCTAGGGTTACATTCTGGCGGAGTTTGAGCGTTCTGCGATGCGTAGTTTTTTTACGCGGGTCGAAAAGTAGGGTTTACTTTTCTCGATCGGACCCTGTACATGCTCGAATGACAGCTTGGGCAACACGAAAGTTGTGAACAGGGGCATTTTCGTGCAGGATGAGGACGCCTCTTGTCACAAATCCTCATCGTTTTTCCCCGATGGTCTCACGCAGTTTGCGGAGAACGTTGGCATGAGATAACTTATGCAACGTACGCAATCTGGTCTTGAGCACCGTACGCAATGTGTTGTGTTCGATGGTCATACAATGCCTTTTCTCAAAGGAGCTGTGCAACGATTTTAACGTTGAAATAGTTTGCATCGTCTACTTTTGACATTGTTCATCTTGTCACAAAGGACAGAAAACACATTTCCTTCCTTCATAATATTGCGATTACACCGCGTAATCGCGAGGCAAAAGTTAGAATACTTCCCGACCTGCAGCCGCGAGCGGCGGCCATGAAAACCACGCGGCATGACGTCATTGGGGGGCTTGTAAAAAGACAGGAAATTGTGCAAATACCTGCTCGATTAAAGGTAGTTTTTCCTATAAATCTTGTCGTTCCAACATAAATATAAATGCGTCAAAAACCTGGTATCATCGACAAAACCTTTATTGTACAAAGTTTTAGTCGCGCCTTATATCCTCGGTCCACAAAACCGTCAGCTCTATCTGCTACCGCGAACAGACCCCAGAAGCCGGAGGGGGACAGCGGCAAAGCCGGACGGGGATGGCCGGGCCCGGACGAGACTTTCCTCCTCTCGCCATATTGATCGCGCTGTGTAAGCACGTGGTCGCGAGCGGATGAGTTCTCGCTGCTCACTGATGGCTCTAGAGAGAGAGCTTACCCGGAACCCCGCGCCTCCCCCATTCACGTCACAGCGCACGTGACTCGGAAGGTGGTGAAGGAGCTGAGAGGTGCCGAAAACCTCAATTTTTGTCAATTTTTAAAATAAAAGCTAGGGCATGCAGGCAAAAGCGGTTTTTTGTTCTTTATTCCAGAAACGTCGAGATACCAACTCCCCAATTATTTAAGCAGAGCACTGAACTTGTTGCACAGCTCCCTTAATGTACGGTGTGGTGTTAACCCATGCAGTATTGTACACATTACTCGAAAAAAGTAGTCGATTAAAAATTACTACTACTCTTAGTCTAAAAGTATTCATTTAGATTACTTGATTACTTGAGGGAAAATTAATTGGACATTACTTCCAAAAAGTAACCGTTACATTTTATATTACTTCTAGATAACTTTATAAGCATCGTGCCGTAATCACTCGGAACAATGAAAAACGCAATAAAACTAAATCAAATCTGAGAAACATTATATGTGGACAAAGGCAGGATAATATTTTGAAAACGTTGATTGCTTTTTGGTGTGGGACAGACACTTCCTTTACCTTGTTCAGTTTCAGAAGAAGCTCTCGCTTGAAGTTGGACTCTCAGTTTCCCGAGATTTATGGTCAGGATGTCTGCGGCCAAGCTAAACACCCTTTGTTGTGATATATGAACGTTCTGAGCGCTAAAGAAGGATGAAGAAGAAACTAATATATGAGACAGAAAAAGAATAACATGCGAGCGAAAGACACCACCATGGCTAACAAGCGATCAAGCGCGGCAAGACTCTTTGATTCATTGTATACAGTGTAAATTAATCAGTTTTGTTTGAATTAATGTTAACATCTTCTGTTTAGAAGCAACAATACGTTGGTTACCAAATCCAGGGATAAAAATTGAATTACGAAGAGGCAAGCCTTCCAATATCCATCGCAAAGCCTGACGAAATTCTACGGAACTTGCCACATTGAAATGGATCAACTAATGACAGCCGTAGTTGATCAACTGAAGCGAAGACCAGCCACGGCGCGATCATCAACAAGATACATAACGGAAATCATCACACTTATAGCCATGGAACCGGTCTCATTGGTGAGCTAAAATAAAAACACAACTTCTTACCGATCTAGGAATACGCATTAAAACTATACGCCCAGATTTAGAGAATAAATAATAAAAACACACTTGCACAGAAGATAGTCAACAAAAAAAGCTACATCGAAGGAATCAGTATAACGAAGACAAGGGTCCACCGGAAGCTGAAAGAGCAGGAAGGACTAACCAACGGAACACGTCTGAGACCTCAGCGCGAGACACTAATCGAGGACTGGAACTTCGGAAGTCAAGCTTCCGAAGCTAGAAATCGAAAAATTTACAGGTGATATTCGATCATGGCAAGGCAATTGGGATCAATTTGACACTACCATCAACAATAACGAAGCACACACCGAAATAGACAAGTTTAAATACCTGAAAAACTATCTTACCAGGACGTGGGTAAAGCAACTTATTGTCAGCCAAGAAAGGCAGTTTTGATGGTGCGAAATAATGCTTGTGAGAGCTAGCTGTCTGCACGTGTTCGACAGCAGTGACCACATCGATGGCGGACAGTGAATACCTCCTATACGTTGGAAACAAATCAATCTCAACATTGAATTAATCAAGACCTAAGTGACCTATGTAGAGATCGCGATCACTGGCTTGTGCAGGAATTCGTGAATCTTGCCTGCTCTCGTTCTGTTGCTGCTATTTCTAGTCGTTCACACGCGTTGTGAACGCTTCCCGTCAGTGCGTTCCCTCCCGCATACAATGACGCATACGAAATGATGCTCCAAGTTTGACATTTTAATTGGCAATGATCAGTGGCCAATCACAACAACTTATGGTATGCTGGAGCTTCGTCAAGCTGCCTTTGTGATCGGGCTTGCAAAAAGTGTGGTGATCTCTTAATTTCATTACTAAAACCCGGAGATTGGGAAAAATGAAGGAAAGCACAACAGAAAGCCTCACCGGAGTTTTGCAGTAATTATGCTAAACCTTCACCTGCTGGTTTGCGCACTAACTTTTTGTGCTCTCTTAATTTTCCACGCGAAATAAAGGCATGACTGCGATAATAATGCGGAGATTAATGACAGCATCGTTGGACATTTTCAGCTATTACCAGAGCTGACACAGTTCCGAATAGAGTGTTGTGGCTTTTTGCTAATGTTGTAATTCTAAGTCTACTGTTTACGTTTCTGACAGGTGCTGGACAAAGATTTTAACGAGTATGTGCACATACCTGACGAGGACAAGATTCATGGCATGGCCCTTCTTCGTGTCGTGAAGACAGCACATGGCGGTGAAACTCCAAGTGGAGAGGTCAGTGCCACAGCTTGCAACATTACAATGTGTATTATACTTTCTCATAACCTTTCCAACCTAATTGAATCCTGTAAAGGTAAGGACATTCACTTGTGCCTTCTTATTACTAGCTGCTCTCTGACATTCGCTGTAAAGAAACATCTCTACTTTACTCCACGTGTTCATTGTGTCAATGAGAAATTGGCTTGCCCGCTTCCCCTTGCAAAATGAGTGGGACAGAATCAATACCCCAGTATATTCCTCTTTTCTACACTTGTTATATTGTGGTGAAGAGCATTAATGAAGCTGATGAGCAGATTTGTCTAAATGTATTTTCATGGTAACAACAAACTAAATATACTTATTTTTTGTTTACAACTTTAAAGTACCTGTATAATTGTCAAATTGTCCTCGTACGCCTGATAAATTGTGTTTTTTCTTGTTAATTAACGTATTTGCATGGAAGCTTAGTTGACGAAAACACTCTAGGAACCAGCCAGGAGCGGAACTTCAGGATTACACCAAGGTATGCTCAACGGCCTGCACTTATGCCCTTCACGACGCAATTGAGATACAACGACTTTCCAGAGAATATTTTCACTATAAACGACGGCACCTCTTTTCGGAGCGTCAAGCCTAATCTCGTCAAAATAATTGGGAATGCACGTGGTGGACATTTGATTCGATAATGCTGTGATTTACTTAAGAATTAGGAATTAAGAATTAGATAAATTAAGAATTAGATATTTCCCACTAGAATTACTTACAAACTACAATATTCAACAGAATACTTACCATTCCCTGGCGAATGGTTTTAGAAAGCCGTAAGGCGACCTTGTCTCGTTTACGCTTTGATGGTAGCGCGACAGTAGCGCCGCCTCCTTCTGTATCTCAGGGCGAATCGCCTTTATAAAAAATTCCAAATTTGCGGAGCAATCGTTTTTATACTTACAGTGCTCTAAATCTTGCTTTAATATTTCAGCTTATCATGCGACAGGTCTGAATTTGCTACCAATATTTTCATGAGAGGAACCAGCTTGTTTTAGTTGCGAAATATTTACAAGATACGCTTTGCATGGGGGGTAGGAGTAAACATGGAATGCGAGAAACAAGATGAGGACGAGAAAAGGCGTTAAGTAAAGAAAGGACTAGTCTTCCTCGAGTTTCTAGTCTTTTTGGTTCTTAAACAGCACAAAGTTTAAATTGAAAGAAAAATTAAGGAGTACATGATGTGTTCATATTGCAGACATCCGGGCTGTACGAACCTTGCAACTCTTGGCGAAACTTGTTCATCAACCAAGAGCAATGAAAGCAATGTTTGTGCCTCTGGTAAGTTTATGCAACATAGAGCTATCCTGAAAGCTTGAAATTTAATTGTAGATATACCATCCCTGTCATAACTTTGTCCTATATTAGCTGAACTACAGATCATTTTTTCTAAGAGGTATGTCTCTTACGTGGATAAGACGACAGTAGTTGCGGTAATTAGGTGAAGCAGGACTGCACATATTCTGTCGCTTAAATCCTTTGCCTTGTTTGCTGTGCCAGATGTATCGCACAAGTTAAAACGGGGTTTGAGACAAACAAAAAGGAAACTATTTCCATAAAAAGTATCTATAAATCACAGAGAGCTGAAAATTCCAGCAAAATGTGACTGTAGGTACAATCAAAATCTCGCTTCGCGTGAACATGGAGGTGCATGACAGGGTACGTTCGTGTTTATAGAAAGCATATTACGACTGTACATGATCGTTTTATAAGCACTATACTTTTTTTCACCTTAGGTCCGAGCGTGGCCGACGTTATGAGCCGAAGGTCCAATCTAATGGCGAAAAAGTCGCACCGTCATGGCGTGCTCTACGCAGTTGATAGGACCAGCGGTGTTTGCCGTCTTTCTGTGTGTGCTCCTCCGCCGGCTCGCCCTATCAACAGCGAAGAACGCCATGACGTAGCGCTTTTTGCGCAGTTTGATTGGACCTTCAACTCACAACAACGGCCACGCTCGGACCTAAGCTGAAACCAAGTATAGGTGCCTCAATTTGTTTTCTGAAGTGGTAAAGCCCAAGATAATGTATCACATTCGAAGGGCTCTTTAGTTATCAGTATAATTTTGGCATACGGCATACAAGTGTGTCTGCTGCGCGCGCACCTACTGTGTTTGTTTACACCCGACTTGTAGACAATGCTTTCGTTTACGTCCCGGTTGTAGCCTATGACAGCTCGCAGTAAAATGCCGAGTCATCGTGCATTTGTAGTGACTCAACGCATGTACAAGGCGTATCATGATTGCTGTGCTTTCTTTCTTCTTTTTTTTCACTAAAGCTTGCACGAATGTTTTCGTGCACAAAATACACATTTTTGTTTGCTTTAACGTCTATAGCGTAAGTGTTTCAAACTGGATGGTGGGCAGGCCTGGCTTGCAACAAACTGTGCTATTGTGACCCTAAACTAATGCTCCGGACTATCTTTTTCTATCCAGGAAGGAGAGAAACCGTGTACACCATGCATCGCTTACAGTGGCACCTCTGTTGAGCAGGCAGACGACCTGTTCCTTTGCATTGAGAAGCAGCAGTTACTGCGTGTGATTGATGCTGAGCAAGGCATTGCTGCAGAGATGGCGGCATACTATCTTTTTGACATCAACTATGCCACAGCAGCACACAGTTTGTGCTGCGCTGTAGAACATTTATTTTTTGGATTTGTGTTACGAAACCAAGGTGCGCAACACAGCGCTTCATCTCTTCTTACGTGGCAGAGCTCTCCAGTGTTCAGCTGCAGACTTCTGCTGAATAAGCAATGATCTGCTCACAAGCCAACGTGTTTTAAAGAAACAATAAATTGTTCGACTAATTGTTCCACTCTGTGTGTTCTTTAAATGAATATACTCGAGCATAGCTTTCTGTGGCAATACAGCCGGAGCTGAGGATGGCGGGTGCACCTGGGAGACAGTGCGGAGCGCAGCCACTGTCTGTGATATGAGAGCAGCCGATGACTGCGCTCCACACCGGCGCCCAATTGACCCCGGCCACCCACAGCTCCGATTGCATTGCCACAGAACCTTGTCCTCGAGTATTCCAGACCTACAATGACCATCAGAAGTGTGGCATGCATCAATAAGGCTCAATAGGGGTTATAAGCTTCCTAGAATTTGCACCCTTTTAGCACCCTTACAACACCCATATATCAAAGGGTGGTGACAGGCTGCAAACACCCTTTATATATAAAGGTGCACCTTAAACCACAACAACCATGAAAAGGGGTGTGTAGTCACTCGGAAGCACCCTTTCTTAGGTGTGCAAGGGGGTGAGTTATAAACACGAAAATGCACCTTTAAGGGTGCAAAAGGTTTTTACAGCTAGGGAGTTCCATTCCACAAGCACACACACACAAACGCACGCAGCTTGCACGAAGGTTGTCTCGTGAGCTCAACTCCCCAAAGTTCCCTGCACGAGACGCCGATCGTTTCGAAACCGCGCTCTGGTCGGCTGAACCAGAGGCACGTACTGCTCTTGAGGGAGAACGCTTCTCAGCAGGGGACGGGTCCGTCACAGCCGCCCACAACATGTCCGCGTTTGAGCGGGTCATTAGCAGAGACGCAACAAGGGCTGCAGCCTCGCATTTATAGCGCGCACTACATTCACATTCGTCTAATGTAGATTCTTCAACGTGAGAAAAATATTCATAAACGCTGTCACTCAATAATGCGACGAATGATGGTCTTTGTCAACTGTTTTATTAAGTACCGATATGACCAAAGTTCAGTCTTGTTTATTCTGTGCAATTTATTGAGCACGGGCTTCAAAATTGATAATAATTATAATAGACAAAGTGCGTCTTGCGCTGAGCCTCGTTGGTGCGGTGCAAATTTCTGTGTCTTTTCAAAACGCTTCGAGATGCTATAGAAATGATCTAAAGCGCATAAGTGTTATCGAGTTAGTTAGAAGGTTTAAAAGCGCAAAAACCTCACGGACGAAGAAGGAACACGTACATCACACAGGGGCGCTAACGTTCAACGTCTTTGGCTGTGTGTTTCTTGCGCTTTTATACCTTTTAATAAACGTGAACCAACTAGCCCAATCCAAATATTTAATACATGTTATCGAGCTTTGTTTATTTTTTAGAGCGCGCAGCTCTTAGGCGCCCGTTTCCGGTCGGCGTCGCCGTCGGCTTAACCGCGCGGATTTTAGCGGGAAAATTGACGTCACGTGACCTCAAAACCATTTCAGTTTCCCCGCTAAATTTAGCGGCGAAAGTGACGTCACATGACTTGGTGTTACGTCACCTATGAACAAATTCAGTTTCTCCGCTAGATTTAGCGGAAAAATTGACGTCACGTGACCTCAACAGCAATTGGGTTCCCCGCTAAATTTAGCAGGGAATTAAATTGCTGTTGAGGTCACGTGGCGTCAATTTTTCAGCTAAATTTAGCGGGGAAACTGGGAGGAGGACATATGGAGGAGGAGGAGGGGGGGTAAGGAGGAAGATGGAAGGGTACGGAAGAGGAGAGGAGGGTACGGAGGAGGAGGGGAAAGTATGGAGGAGGAGGAAAGGAGGAAAATGAGGAAGGTGAGGAGAGGGAAAAAAATGAGAAGGGGAGAGGAGGATGAGGAGGAGGAAAAGTAGGGAAGAGGTGGAAGAGTAGGGGAGGGCAAGGAGGAGAAATAAGGAGGAGGAAGGAAAGAGGAGGAGGATAGGATGAGGAAAGGTGAGAACGAGGAGCAGAGGAAGAGGGGAGAAGAACGTGAGGAGAAGGGAAGGAGAGGAGGAGGAGGAGGAGGAGGAGGGTACCAAGGAGGAGGAGGGTACGAAGGAAGAGGAGTGGCATACCCTCCGCTCCTCCTCCTCAAGAGCTGTGCTCTAATTTCGTGTTACAGAGATTTCTAAACGTCTAATTTTTTTAAACGCAGCTCCTAGGCGCCTGTTTCCGGCTTCAGCGGCGTCGGCGTAACCGCGCGTTGCACTACGAGACGTTTCCGTAATCTCGTCACACGTGACGTCACGTGTGACGTCGCGAAGTAAAAAGTTTTCCGCTAAATTTGGCAGAGAAGGTTTCCGCTAGATTTATACGGAAACATTTTTGCGCTAAATTCAGCGGAGAAATATTTCCGCTAAATTTAGCGGGGAAATTGTTCTGCTAAATTTAGTGGGGAAATTTTTCTGTTCAATTTAGCTGGAAAATTTTTCCCCTAAATTTGTCGAGAACATTTTACCCTCGTGACGTCAAACGTGACCCCCCCTTCCGTACCCTCACCTCCTCCTCCTCTAGAGCTGCGCTCTAATTTGGCATTACAGAAAATTGTAAACGTATGTCATTTTTTTAAACCGTTTTTACTTTTAAACTTACGCAGATGAGCGTCAGGGCTTCCTCTTAGAAAGGTTAGGCATACATGTACGAAATTAGTCGTGTAGACCAGGTGTTCTCAAACTGGGTTCCGCGGGCTGGTGTTTTGGGTTCTGCGAGCACCCAAATGTAGGTTTTGCCTTTTTTATATATTTGCACCCAAATACTAATATATGTACACTGCCCCCCAAACTTAACGCCACCGCTGGGTTCCCAAACATTAAGCTCGTGTCGGCTACTTACTGTTAAATTTGTCAACAAAACGTTTGGGATGTCTTCGCAGGGTGGGACAGAAATCGGGAACCCAAAAATTCTTCAGATAGTACACTCGGTCACCGCAGAAACTGTCAGAAACGGCAAATGCCATGGCGGCGTTAAGTTTGAGGCGCACTGCACATTCTAGGGTAATGCGAATATTTGAAACCTTAAAATATTGAAGCCAATAGCACCATATTTGATTAGTACTTCGGATTGAATAGAACTATTTAGCAACATGACTATATTTAAGAAGTATTTCAAACTTCGAAAATAGATCTGCCAAATTTCTGAGCCCCTGGGAAAACCAAACTGCTCCGCAGCAATACGCTGGTGTAAGGCGGCGGAGCATGACACCAGCATACCGGGCGAAGCGGTGGTGCTTTCCCCGAGCGCGCCGGTGCAAAGCGCAGTATCGCTCACACAGTGATGCTGTAAACATTTGACTATTTCATAAAATAATCTAGGTGTTCAATTTCCACTCTTGTGTTTTTATTCTAACTCCTTCAGCCCTCTAGGATGGTGAAAGCACGGTCGCATTAGCTGGCACAATCGCCATTGCGCATGCGTGGCCGCTCTGAGTTTGACCGTAGCCGGCAGCGCGTGCGTAGTTGACCAGGCTCGGAGCGGAGAGGAAAGAGAAAACGACCTACTAAAACTCCCTACTGACTTCTCAGCGCAGGGCGGGTCTCCACAAGACAGACAAAGCGGGCCACCAGCCTCTAGCTAGATTCCACCCACCGAAGAACTACGAATTCTAGAACAACAACGGTGACAGATCATGCCGATACTCGTGGCTTGAAAGGCTTTCCTGGCTTCATTACATCGAATACCGTTATTTCGTTGTTTGCTACGAATGTATACAGGCATTTAGAAAGAAGGGAGACGACTTTGGAGTTATTGAACCCAGTCTTATAAAAACTGGATTTTCAAACTGGAGGAAAGCGCTCGAAAGATTCCGCTGTCACGAGGAGAGTCGCTACCATGTCGAATCGGTCGCGTATCTCGAGACGAAGACGGAAAGTCTTGGTCGTTATTGGACTCCTCACCAAGCACCCAAGCAGACAGCAAGAGAAAGCACGAGCTGCTCTGCGCGTCATCATAAGTCGGGTGCAATACCTTTGCAGCTCTGGCCAGGCTTTGCAAGGCCGCACCAAACAAGAAGGTAACTTCATGGAGCTGCCCGAAAATAGATCCGGCAATATACCTGCGCTAAAGAAGGGGCTGACTCCAAGAGACAAGTCGCTAATTGGAGACATCCAAAGTGAGATGATTGAAATCATGGCGGAAATGCTCCAGCGCGACCTCAGCATTGCGATAAGTACGAGTCTCTTTTTCGGTATCACTGCTGGTGGAACGACCGACGTGACAGGAGACGAGCAGTTCACGCTATGTTTGCGTTGGGTGGACAGAGTCAGTTAAATTGCCTGAGTATTTCATCGGCGTATACAATCCACTCGACGCAAAGTCAGAAAGGACATGATTGCCCGTCTGGGCTTTAGCTTCGACGAATTACGAGGAATGTGCTTTGATGGAGCTGCAGATATGTCAAATCGCCTTTCTGGAGTGCAAAACAAAAAAAAAAAAAAAGAGTTCTGATGTCTAGCCGAAGTTAGTCTACATTCATTGCTGTAACCCCTCTCTTGATCTGGCCCTACGAGAAGTCGGCTGAGGCAATGAATTGGTTGACGACGCCCTGACAACTGTGAAAGACGTCTCGAATATCATCCTGGATTTAGCAAAAAGAAACAGTGTTTATCCCAACATCGTTCTTCCTCCCGCGGGGGAAAATTCGGAACGTGGTTTACCACTAGCCACCCTGCTTTCTTTGTGTCCAACGTCGGACAAAGCAAATTGTTGTGTGCATGTTTATACAGCCGGAAGTTAGTCTGCCTCAGTGCGCGTCTGGTGTCTCGGCTGTAGATGAGCAATTTAGCCAGTGCGGTACAACCGCTAACCTGGGGTCTTTAACGTGCATCACTACTGCGTGGAATTTTCTTTCTAAATTTAGCAGAGAAATTTTTTCCGCTAAATTTAGCGGGTTTTTTTTTTTCGCTAAATTTGGCGGGGATAAGTTTCCGCCGAATTTTGCGGGGAAATTTTTCTGCTAAATTTAGCGCGAAAACTTTTTCGCTAAATTTAGCGGGGAAATTTACACATCATTCACCTTGCGGTTAGGCCGACGGCGACGGCGACGTTGACGCCGCTCAAGCCGGAAACTGGCGCCTAAGAGCTGCGCTCTAAAACAAGACAGGATACAGAAAAAGAAGAAGCGAACGGAAGACGCGACCACGGCCAACGAACTATCCAGCGCAGCAAGGCTTTTTTTCAATTGTATGTGGTGTAAACAAATTAGTCTTGCCTAAATTAATGTTAATATCTTCTGTTTAAAAGCAACACCTTTCGCAGACGCACAGGATGGTAGGGCAGTTTTCAATCTTCCGAACACATTTTGTAGACGGTGATAATCTTTGAGAAGATCCATCGAAATGTACAGGGAGCTCAGGTAGCGGGGGACTTTCCCATGGTTCCTGGTCAATTTTGGTGTACAAAAAGCGAAGATATTGTCGTCGGGGAAACCTCCGCAGTCTACGTGAGATCCCAACCCATTGCATGGCGATGCTCCCTTGCATGGGTGGTTGAGTTCGTCTGTGAGCACCTGGGCCAGCTCCTGCTGCGTGGTTCCACCATGAACCCAGCCGACTTTACAACGGGGGGAGCACAATTGAGTCTATCAGCAGCTCCCGATCGTTAAGTCCCCCTCCCTCCCCCCCCCCCCCCCCTAGGGGACCTTACCTGTACGTACAAACAATCGCATGTGATAGATAAGTACACTTCCGTCGCTCAAGTCGATAACTAAAAACTACAGGAAGTTGATTATGCTTCCTTCCGAAACGTTCCGGATCCAGATTCCATCGAGCAGAGCATTCACAAGAGCCGCGTAGAAAACTAGGCTCGCCTGCAAAATATGGTTGAGCCCCCGCTGGAGCTCTATGATTGCTGGCAGCAGGTACCCCATGCACATGTGTTATTTTCTTTGAACAACGTCAATCGCACAGGCGAGGGGGTTTCTGTCCTGCGGTAGATGGAGGAAAGTTAACAGTATGGAAATGTTTCATTTCCGGTATTGATGTACAGATCTCGCGTCATAAAACATTTAACTTATTCCTCTTGTGAAATGTAAAATAGCAGCTTTCGCACTCTCACCTGGTAGTACTCTTCTATAACGAGTAGGTCGTGGTTACGCTGGAAGGAAGGAACTTGTAAGGTCCTGCATAACCCGTCGACGTCCTTCTTGTCAGCATGCAACCTTTGTACGCACTCTAGCGCATCGTAGAGGGAGTTCCAACGCGTTGCCAAGGGCATTATTAATGCCTTCCCACAGAAGCGCCGGGTATACTCTGCAGTAATAGCCGAATGTCCCTGCTTAATCCACAAGGCACAGCATGTCCACAACACAGACCGAAAAGGTATAGAGAAGATCTCATGATTCTGCGCCCCTCCGGCGTCAATCGTAGTCACCAAATTTAAGGTGTTCGCGACAAATCTGTGGTGAAGTGGGAGACGGGCCTTTCCTCAAACCAGCTTCTCAAGCAGGGTCGCAAAATCTGCGAATTCCACACCTTCACCTATCAAAATTGAGGGCTCCAAGTCGTCAGGGTGGACAGGCTCACCAAACACCGTGTTAAAAGTGAAGAAAATACAGAACTATCAAAAGAACACATTTTACTCAGCAGACAACATTTTACCTGCATTTAATTTTTGAACGCAATTCTCATAGCGACAAATAGATGATCTATTTCGCTTGTGCAATTTGGATGCTATGGCCCACCTACAAAGTGAATCTGGTTGTTATCGTGATCAGGGGTGATGATTTTCTAAGCAAGCACTTTTGCAACCACTTCGCGTATTGTGAAAGAATATGAATCATCAAATCAATAATTGTGCTCATAAAGAGAAAACAACTCGCTTTAACTGTATGCCCTGAATATTACCTGAAGATTTTACAAAATTCGTTTTATTGTCGGCCACAACATTTGTCACTTTCCCTTAAAGGGCGTAGTCCTTGAAAACCACCAGAAGATCTGCAGACTTATCTCGCGTGACCCTGCCCATTACTCGTCGCTGCCAGATAGCACCTGTGAAAAAACGTTGGGGCTCCAATCGACGCTGTGAAGGTGGTTGCACTTCGAAGCTGTGGCACCACCTGCAAGCGCTGACCCAAGGCGGCTGTGACCACCACAACAACCGTCCAAAGAGGAGCGCTAGTAATATCAACAAAACTAATACACACTCTAGCACTATAGTCGACATTTGGCGCAGTCATATTTGTTATTCACAACTGCTTCAGTTTTTTTTTTTTTTAAATAAAAACTATATTTTTTTAGGACATCGAATATAGCTTGGGCTACTCTCGGACTTTTACTTACACGACCGATCTGTTGAAGACGAGAATTGAAACGTCTAAACAAAGTTCTAATCTGAGTTTGGACATAACTTTCGACACTCTGCGATTCGTGTCTGATATTACAAAGGTTTAAGGACCAGGTGTTTAGCTCCATTAATATACGATAGAGCCATGACCTGGTTTCTCCAAAGGTTAACATGACATTTTTTCTCACAAATGAGTTGGTGAGAATGTCTTTATTTTGTTCTATTGCGCAGAAATGTTACGTAGGGATGAAAAGTTTTTAAAACTATAAAATATGATTGTCTTAGAGGAGAGCCACGCAAATTTAGAGCTGATGGGGGCTGTGCAACACCAAAACCTAATAAATAAAACAAATATTATATAGGATTGCACTCTTCATGTGCACTAATGGATGAGTGTTTGATGAAAATGTTGTACTCTATACTCCAACAGCAATAAAAAAGAAATGTGGGTAAAAACGTTTTGGAGGCAACTTTTTTAACTTTTTTTTTAAATTAAAATCTTATGATGTTGATGTATTTTTGTAATTTACGCATTATATCAAGCAAATATTCCTTTGATTTAAGTTGGATGGGGTATTTGTTTATTTTATACGCCTTTCATTGAACTTTGATGCATGGCTTGGTGTAGTGAAGTTCTTTTAATTTTGATGCTAGCGCGATCTTCATGAACAAAAACCTACCAGTATGGCCTTCACAAATGCAGTTAATTCTCTTCCATACACTTTAATTTTTACGAGAACCACAGCCTACATGTGATAGATCAGAGCTCAGCACGCACATGTTCATCGCTTTGGAAGGCGAGCAAAGTACGCACCACAAGCACGAACGCTGAAAATGGCACCAAGCAGGAGCGCTTTTCTGGAATAGTCTATATATATTTTGCTAAATTACTTAATCGCCAACAAGCGTGTGCATGCTACAAGAGTAGTTACACGTGCTGGCGCCTGCAATATCAACGTCATTAAAGAAATTCTATAACAAATGCCACGTTCCTTCAGGTAAGACGAGCGTGCGGGGCACCTGCATCCACACTTCAAGCATTCTCCGTGGTGCTTGGGTAATTGACCAAATAATGTATTGCTTGACTCGTCGACATTTCTTCGCCAGCGTAACTGCCAGCTTTTGAAAGAAGGAGAACGAATTTGCTAGCGATTTCACGAAATTATCGAGCCGCGACTTGAGCGTATCGAGTTGCAAAAAGTTTTACATCAAAATCCCATTCGGTTCCCTTTTTTTACTTTCCTACAGTTTAGCACGTAGGCCAAGGTCACACTTTGTGCTAATATGGAATATTATCAGCTTCAGATAGCGCGAAACACCAGATTTTCTAGCTCTTAGAAGCGAAAAAAGTGGGCTGGAGTGTACCCGATTGCCGGCCGCGAGCCCCGCTGCCCGCCGGTGACGTCACGTTCGGGTGGCGGGGAAATCTGTGGAAAAATTGGGGAGAACGATGTTTCGGTTTCGGCAAAGAACAAAATATATATCTTTTTTTCATGGACTAGATTGAATCTGGGAGAACGAGATAGCATCTCCGCATTAAGAAGCCATCCGCTTTCAGATGATGCCTATGTACTATAGTTGCTCAAACAATCGGCTCTCGCACTCGATGCGCAAGACGTACAAGTGTCTGCCTCAGAGAACGTTATTTTACAGCGGAGCTGCTAAGGGCTAGTTTTCCCAGTATCGTGTCCTCCAGCAAACAAATGATGACGCAAATCTCCGAACAGCTACCGCCATCTATGAACGACGGTGGCAACCAGACAATCGGCTTGCCGGCTGTCTGGTTGCCGCCGCCGCACATAGATGGCGGCAACCTCTTTAGCCTTTCCAGCCTGACCTGCCGACTTGGCCGGCCATTACTTCATGCCCACCATAGTACAGCTTCGCTGGTCTTCCTTGACAACCAAATTAAAAAGGCTGATTTTTAAAAAAAGAAAAAAATTTACTCTGCTTTTTTTTTTTTTTTTTTTTTTCAACGTTACTCGATCAACTCATTAGGAAAACTCTCACGGAGAGCGTGATCCCTTGTAAGACACGCGCTGACACACTTCAGTTTCCGCTGATAACCCCTAGATGCGTAAATGCTGTTTAAAGCGTCATCCTTCTTGGCCGCTGCGGTCGTGTTTTGAACTGCTGTTGCAGAACGTGCCGCAGCGATCAAGAAGGTTGGCGCTTCGAACAGCGTTAGCCCGGCTCAAGGGTACGAGAAGGAATCACGCTCTCCGTGGGAGTTTGCCAACTGAGTTGATCGAGTAGCGCTGGTTCCTGCTTTGCTACTTGCCCCTCGACCGAAGATTGAAAACTTCGGTACTTCCGTTCAGATCCAATATCTCTTTTCGGCACACTGCGACGACGTGCGATCTACTTTTTAACGCGAGAGCGTTAAGGAGCTCGTGTGACAGAAAGGCCAGCGTCGGCTTCGGTGGGACGAGAATATCTTAATTGGTCGATAAGGTCATGACGTCACCGCCACATGACCTTATCAATTTCAAAATTGAAATTTCAAACAACCCGTAACGCTCACGTGAAAAGTAACGTCACGCGTGGAATGAAAATGATTGAAACATAACATGAATTGTGAATTAAAGGTCGCCGCAAGTCTGAAATGATTTTTCTTTATAAAATAATTAATTTGCCTTAAAGAAAGAAATCTAAGAATTTTAGGCGGGATTCGAACCTCGGAACTTTCGGTTGCGAGCCTGACACGCTACTGACATGACCACTTTTTTTCTTGTTTTTTTTTATTGCCGGACGTGCATTTGAGAAACACCATAACAAATGCTTAAATCATACAAGAACGACAGCACTAGGAGCGCAATCCACGAGGGCTGGTTTCAATGGAATTAAAAATGTTTCATAGCCAGCAGCGCTTCGATACGCGAAAGCGAGTCACCGGCACATCTGTGCTTCGTATGAAGCGTGGAATCCAATTCAAGGAATCTTCTTGGCACGCGATATAAGCAGCAGGAATGTCCTGGTGTTTCGCAGCCGCAACGCAGTCAAACGCAGTCAAACGCAACTGTGTGAACCGGGCTTTAGGGAGCACAAATACGCTTGCAGACAGCTGCAGGCATCTGGTAACCTCGCGGCACACTGTGCAAGATGCAGCTGCGAAGCTCTCCTTGGAACCACGACCATCGTAGACAGATCTCAAGACAGGACCAAGCGCGAAGTTATGGAAGCCTTTCACATGGCTTCCGGAAGGCATGGCTCGTGCGTAAGTGAACCCTCAATAGCTTTAAAACAAAAAGAAATAGAACTGCTTAAGAAGATCCCACAGCACACCAGGGCAAACATCAGCTCCAGGGTGGCAAGAGCATAAACACAAACACCACCAACATCATGTGTCTACAAATGACTGAAAAGACATTAAATTAGTCCTTTCCACGATTTCTCAGGTACATACGCATCATCTAAACTTCAGTCCCGCCCTGTCCACCATTTCCCGCAAAGACATTATTTCTCAATTCATTGAATTATCAGGCAATCTTCATCCTTCAAAAGAAAGGTATAAAGAAGGAAGAAGAAGAAACGAAAAATAAACAGTTGTTAGTCTGCGCATTCACTAGTACGTCATGTTCTAACTGTCTTTCATATCATATCAGTAGTTTTCGTCTTTATGTGTTAAGTATAACTTCGCAGCGCAGTATACATCAGAACGCGTTGACGACTTCGACGATACTCTCGCGGGTTGTACAAAACACTGCAATGTCGTCCGCATACGCTAAAACCCTAACCTTGGCTGCGTGAAGCTTAAAACCATAGACTGAACTACTCCTAATGGCACTAGCGCAGAGAGATTTTATATATATTCAAAAAAAGAGGGGACAAAAGACACTCTTGGCGGACGGATCGATTTACTTTTATACGCTTTCCCACCGACTTGTTGACTATAAGTCTAGTCGAGCAACCGTTGTACGCCATGCGTACCCCTTCGCGTACAACAGCTCCGGCGTTCACATAATCCAGAATGCTTAAAAGAAAGTCGGGGGATACGCGATCAAAGGCCTTTTCCAGGTGAACCTGGAGCATTGCGACGCGAGTACGCATTGCATCGCAACACATTAAAACAATACGCGCTTTATGAATATTTGTGAAACTCGTCCTGCCCTTTATGCGGCATGTTTTATGCGGACCCACTATCTCTGCTATTACTGATTGCAGCTTGTTTGCCAGCACCTTCAGTAAACCTTTATAGTCGATATTTGTCAGAGTGATCGGCCGATAAGCGGTGACTTGCCGTAACTTAACAGCGTCTTCTGTTTTGGGGATTTACACCGTATGGGACAACGTGAAGGAAGGCGGTAAAATCTTCAAAACATGTTTCGTTAAACACGTGGACTAACAATGGGGCGAGTTCTCGTTTCAGAGCGATTTAGGCCGTCCGGGCCTGGGGACTTTCCCGGTTGCCCATCTTTCTGCCCTCCCTCTCACAATTGCCCCGCGATTTCGTTCCCCATCTAAAACCTCCAGTTTATCTTTCAAAGACGTAATGTCGTCCTTGAATGCCCCGGCATTCTACACTCTTCCTTAAGAAGCGTCTGCAAATTATTGCGCAAAAACACCTCATTCTTTCGTTCATCGCGTTTAATTGCACTTGCCCGCTTTAACGCTATCATCTATATTTCTTGCTTAGCAAGCTCCCATCGCGCGCCATAGTCTTATTGTTCCCCGTTCACTATGTTTTCGACCACGGCCTGCACTTGGGCAGTAAAAACGACGTCTTCCAAAAGTTTCGCATTCATTTTCCACAAATCCCAGCAAAAGACTCTTCTATTTTCACTCTTACTACCTATACAAAAAACTAACTAAACAATAATCACTAACAGAAACAGGGTGCACGCGATATTCAGAACATAAAGGAACACTTGAAAATGGGTGTACTAAACGTCAAGACCCTTCTTCAGACATTCTCCAACGTCATCTAGGCCGGACTCATTAAATAAATTACAAAGGCTCTCGGTGCTCAAATCGCCATAGGGCGTCAAACCTGACTTAACACCCGACGAGCAGACACAATTAAAATCACTGAGAAAAATAACAAGGCGTTAACTATTACAGTACAAGGAGCAAAAAGTCGAGAAACACTCGCCGCTCTTCAGCCCTATTGGGAGCATAAACACAAATGACGCTCCAGTCAGAAGACGAAAAGAAAAGTCGCACTCAACAAAACGCCCCGAAGTACACGTCACTACCTCGTCAATGGTCGCACCTAAACTTTGGCGTACTGAAAGCAAACACGCCGGCGACGCCCCAACCGCGTGACAAACGCACACGCTCTAACACGCCTTAAAGGGACAATGAAGGCAATTTCGGGTATTTTTTTGACGATTGAACTGGGTTCCAGGCCCGTCTCAGACCACGTTGCCCAAATTTCAGCCGAAACCGGCGCTTGTGTGCCGCGCAAATCAATGAAACAGTCGAGGTAATAATCGTACCGGGATCGACTGGGGCGACGCCCCGAGAGTTGCGGGAGAAGCCAGGAGAAGCGGAGCTCACGTGACCGTTGCGGGGCCAAGAAGCGCGACGTCACAAAAGACGCGTCAGTGATTGGTCGGAACGAGTGACGTGCCCTCGGTCACGTTTTCGTTCGCAGTTTTTAGGAATACTGTTCTAATTTCCGCTTGAATAACCAGGAAAAGTATAAATCGGACCGGAGATGATTACTAAACCGTAAATAAGACAGCATACTCATTTTTTTTCTTTGCTACGCTGGACGCGAAACGGGCAACGAGCAACTATGGGCAAACGAAAAAAAAAATTAAAGAACGCAGCGCGGAGCACGCTGGAGACGTCGATGTCGTGTTTACATTGGGAACACGGTACTCGAAGGATTCTGCAATGTGGTAGTCATGCCAAATTCGTGCGCCGCAGATGGCTGTTCAAACGGTCCACTGAGGACCAGTAATCGTTCTTGTTCTTTGACGACGAAATGAGTGGACGTCCGACTTTAGTGAAAACCAAAAATGATGCTGTTTGTTTTCTCCTTCTTGGGGAGCGTCCCCCGCGAAGGAACCGGTTCCAGGGTCGCTGCCGCTTTCCCCTCGCCATTTCCACCGCGTCCCTGTCGGACAGGGACAGGGCCTGCCCTTCGGCAACGCGCCGCTCTCGTCTCGCCCGTGCGAATGTTGCTCACAGCTTTGCTGCTCGGAGCCAGCGGGCCGCTCGTTGCCGGCGCGGTCACCGTCGGCCTCGGGTGATGTCGAAGAACGCCACACACGTACTCCCGTTCCGTTGGTGTTAGGTCACTGAACGGAAGCCCGAACAGAACTCGCTCGCGAGAGTGGCATTGTCGTCCATGTTGACAGATCCAACGAAACAGTCGCGCTACCGCGGTGCTATAACCCACCGCGGTAACCAGTCTCGATCTCCTAAATGCTACCGATACCGACTATTCACTTATGACGTCACTTCCTACGTCACGTCCGTTTTCGGAGGCCCAGAAATGAGAATGGAGATAGTTCAGTTTCGGTTTCTCCAGTTCATTTGTAGGCACAGAAATATGCATCACAAATGTCTACAAAAAATTGGGCAGTATGGCAGGTTCCCAAGAAGCCTAAAAACGCCATTTAAAAAAATTAAATAAAATCGCCTTCATTGTCCCTTTAAAGGGTCGCACCGTAAATTCAGTCCGATCCTCACTCTCGACCTTGGTCTCCTGTACCGCAATGATGTCGAGGTCCTGTTCGACGGCTAGGCGATAGAGTTGCCTCTGCCCCCTGCGTTCCGAGAGCCCTTGGACGTTGAGGGTGGCAAATCGGACAGGACGTTTTAAGAAGACCATGGGTTAGCGAGGACCAGACCAAACGAAAACGGCGCTTACTAACACCGGTCTGCGTCGCACGGAGCAGATCACTGGCATGTCAGGTCACTGCGACAGTTTGTCACATTCCGTCGATGCCGCAGACCGCTGCTCGCTTTCTGCGCCCTTCCAGCCGGCGATCACCTTCCATTTGCACTCCAGTTGGCGCAGTCGAAGTTCCTCACCGGTCGAGTCCCCGACGTCTTTGAACCGGCGCTTCGCTGCCCGCTTCAACGTCCCTTTCTGGCTCGGGGGAGACCTCGGCAGGAACCGGGGCTGCGCCAACCACGTCGCTCTCTTGTGAGGCCTCCGACTGGCGCTCGACTGCCGGTGGTGTGGCAGGAGCCGCGGTGGCCGGCGGCTTCGGCGGCGAGGCGCTATCTTCCGCGGGGACGGTGCCAGGTGCGTCATCCGTCACGCCAGGAGTCGGGGCTGCCGATGGTGCCGCTGCCTTCTCCGCTTCTTCCTAATCTATCCGGTCGTCGGCATAGTCGTCGTTGACCCCTTGTCCCGCGGCTCGGCCGTAGGAGCGGACACAGTCGTCCCGCTCGTGTCCGAAAGCGTGGCACTCGGGGCATCTGGGGGCCAGGCAGTCGCGACGGATGTGCCCCGTCCTGTGGCACCGGAGGCATATTGGAGCTCTCCCAGGAACGACGACCAGCACCAAGCCGCTGCCGAATCTCAGCTGGTGAGGAAGGCGGTCAAGAGTGACGCCCTCCCGGAGCACCAGCCGCACTATCCGGGTCGTGGACTCGGCCCCCTTCGAAGCCCGGCACTTTCCAGCGGTCGTATGCGACGTCCTTCACCTTGCCATACTCCGAAAAGGCCTTGCGGATCATGTCGTCCGACACGTCGAACGACACCCAGTGCAACTTAATGCGCACCTCTTGCCTGGAGGGGTCGATGACGAGGCTCGTGCGTCCTTTCACCGCGAGCCCGCCTACTTCCACCAACTTGAGCTTGGCCGCGTCGGTCTTCAGGTTAAGAGCGGCTGCCGGAAATCCTCAATCTGGAACGGCCTTCCAGCAATGTCGCAGTGAAGGACAACTGCTTTCTTCATGGCATCCCCTGATGGAATCTGAGGCAGCAAAAGCCTGTAATCTCTAGAGCCGGGCAAAACAGTAACACCGCGGCTGGCGTGGGCCGTTATCTCCGCTCGTTGGGAGCTCATGATTCTGCTGCCTTTCGCTTTCGCTGCCAGAAGTAGAATGCTACTGACTAGGCCACGCAAGGCACGCTTGCACGGCTTTCCCGTTTTACTGTTAAAGGCGAAGCTTAAGCGTCCTCCTGTATTTTTTATGAACTAAACTAAGTTCTGAAGAAAAGAACCCTATTGAAATATCCCATTTGTATGAGAAATTCCCGTGTCCAATAAACACATATGAATCATACAATATATAAGAACATATAATAACCATATAAGAACTATATAAGAACTAAGAACTATACAAGATATATAAGAACTAATAAGAACATGTAACGTGATGGCCAAGAAGCGACCGCGTTCAGTCTTAGGCTATCATTTTTATCTCGATCCGCGTTCCCCTGACACGCACTCCCAGAGCGCTCTTCTTCTACTTCGCCGTGGCGATACCAGCGATCATCACACTATCCCCCTTCACGAGGAAGTTGCCGTCCCGGCACTCAGTTTCTCAAGCTAGGGGCACTCAATCGCGATACCGCGCGGGTCGACTCAATGTTTCTCGTGGACAAAGGAAGTATCGTTCTTCTGGCTGTGCCCGCTGTGGCACGTCTACAGGCAAGTCCGTTAGAGTGACGTCCTCAGGCGGCAAAAGAGCAACGACTGGAAGTTGATCGTCGTCCAGGAGCTCGGCACCGTTCGCTGGCGGCGTATTGTGCTGGCGTACGTCACTGCCCCGGTCCCCGTTTTTCTCTGCTTGGTCGTCAACGTGAAGCTCGTTGTCGAGGATGTCTAACAGCGGTGGGTTCTCAAGAGCGTCGGCCAGTTGCAGATCCTCGGCTGCTTGTACCGGTGGTAGACTTTCGACCGCATCAACGTACAGATCATCACCCTCAATGTATTATGTCTGGGTATTCGGGGACTGCTGGGCGAGTAGGAGTAGGGTCATTATCGTCGTTTCCTGTGATGATTATATCGGGGAAGTCTTTGAGTGCTGGTGCAGGTGGAGGTAGGTCGTTATACGTGACGCGTGATAACGTCCTGGCGGGCAACAAGACTGGCTCCTTTCCATCGGCTAAACGCTTCAAATGGTTATGGTCTACAACCCGCCGCTTTCTTTTTCCTGTTTCTTCCTGAATTCTGTACGCGTTGTTAGGCAGCTTCTTGAGGACTACATATGGACCCAACCATGGCGAATATAACTTCGAGGACTGTCCTTGCGGCACAGCGGGAGAATGTAGAACTCTGTCGCCAGGTTCATAGTCTTCTTCACCGGTCGTGCTGTCGTAGTGGCGCTTCTCTGCATCCTTTGCTTTCATGTCGTTCACGATTGCGTGGTCGCGAGCCTTTTGTAATGTTGTCAGTTGACGCGATGCGTGTTGTTTGTAACCGGACGACGACGCCATGTTAGTATGGACGTGCACGTCGAGCAGCATGTCAGCTGGGATATTCATGTTTCTACCGAAGAGCAGATAATGGGGACTGTAACCAGTCGACTCGTGCACGCTCGAGTGATAGGACATCATGACGAGAGGGAGCTTGGTGTCCCAGTCAGTCTGTGTCACATTGACGTACGCACTCAAGTTGTTCATCAGCGTGCGATTGAATCGCTCAACCAATCCGTCCCACTGGGGGTGGTAAGAGGACGTCCTTGTCTTTCGGATGCCCAAAATTGAGCACATTTATTGAAAGACGTTGCTCTCGAAAGTTCTGCCTTGGTCAGAGGGTAGTGCTGACGGTATCCCGTAGCGACTGAAGAAGTTGTGGACAAGGCTGTTGGCGACCTCCTTGCTTTCTTGAGTCTTCAGGGGGAACGCTTCAACCCATCGAGTAAAATAGTCGCTCACAACCAAGATATACTTGTGGCCCCTTTCTGTCGTTGGAAATGGACCAGTAATATCAATAGCCATGCGCTCAAAAGGGAAGGTGGCCGCTTCATGAATCAGTGGTGCTCGACGTCTGGGGTTTGGTGCCTTACGAGCGGAGCACTTAACACATCTCGAGCACCAGTCGGCTACACTTGGTGCCATTTGGCGGGCATCTTGGCGCGCCCAAGATGCCCGCCCCCTGTGCATCATGAACGGAGTCTAGGGCCATCGGCATTCATGTCTCAGGGATCACGGGAACGGGGGTTGACTTTGGTGTTTTTGCCCACATGAGGCAGCCGTCGACAAGCCTCAGCCTCTGCCGGTTGCGGAAGAGCACTCCCGCGCTGCATCGACGAATCTCTTCTGCCGGCGTGCCTGCAAGCAGGGCGTCGATGATGGGCGAAAGCTGCGCGTCACGTCGTTGTTCTTTTCGAAGGTCCGTCATGGTGAATGAAGACTGTGCAACTGTCGTGAGGGCGACATGTTGGCCTTCATTCGCCGGGGAAGGCCGTCGGGACAACGAATCTGCATTACCATGTTGTATCCATGGCCGATGCGAAACGATGAAGTCATACTCACTGAGTTTGTCAATCCAGCGGGCGACTTGGCCTTGCGGTTCTCTGAAGCTGTGTAGCCAATGAAGAGCGCTGTGATCCGTCCTGCAGGTGAATTGCCGTCCAAGCAGGTAGTGCCTAAAGTAACGGACGAAATAAACCAGGGCCAGCATTTCTTTCCTGGTCGCACTGTAGTGGCGTTCAGGCTTCGTGAGGGTACGACTGCCGTAGGCGATTACCCTTTCCTTCCCATCCTGTACTTGAGATAGTACTGCGCCGATACCGTTTTCACTTGCATCCGTGTCGAGGATAAAAGGTAGGTCGAAATTTGGAAACGCCAGAACTGGAGAGTTCGCGAGGCGCTGTTTCAGCTCTTCCAAGGAGTATTGGCACTGCGGTGTCCAGAAGAATTGAACTTGCTTCTCCAAGAATTACTGAAGCGGGGCTGCGATGCCGGCAACGTTTGCAATAAATTTCCGGTAGTACGAGGCAGGTCCTAAGAACGAGCGAAGATCCTCGACGCTTAAAGTCTGTGGCCACTTCGTGACCTTTTCTGTTTAGTCTCGTCGGTTCCAATTCCCGTAGCCGAAATTTTGTGGCCCAAGTACAAACCGTTGTTGCTGAAGAAGCGGCACTCTGAAAGTTTCAACTTGAGACCTGCATCTCTCAATGCCTTCAGAACTTGTCGAAGGTGCATGACACGTTCGGCTTCCGTTTTTCTGAAGATGATAAGATTGTCGAGATAGCAGAGACAGAAGTCAAATTTTCCCACGATCATTTGCATCAACCGTTGAAACGTCGCAGGAGCGTTTCACAGCCCAAATGGACGGAGATTAAATTCGAAAAGTCCTTGATGTGTGGCAAACGCTGTTTTCTCTCTAGATCCTGTCGACATCTCCACCAGCCAATATTTTGACGCCAGATCGATGGTGCTAAATATTTAGCACCGTTCAGGGCTTCGACAGTGTCGTCGATCCTAGGCGGTGGATATGCGTCCTTGTGTGTTACCTCGTTCAGCCGACGGTAATCTACGCAGAAGCGCAAGCTTCCGTCCTTCTTTTTCACCAGAACGACCGGCGCAGCCCACGGGCTGTTAGAAGGACGAATTACTCCCGTGTCCAGCATTTCATGCGTTTTCGCGGTCACAACTTCGCGGCGGTTCGGAGGTAAGCGGCGCGGGGCTTCTTTGGTTGGGCCTGCTGCACCAGTGTCGATTGAATGCGTCAGAACTGACGTTCTCCCCAAGTCCCAATCACCTTGAGAAATTATATCCTTGAAGTCTAGAAGCATACCTTTGATGAGTTTTTGTTGATCACCCTGGAGGTGTTGTGATGCGGCAAGCTCATCTTGCAGCGAGGTGAGTGTCCATTTCTTTCTTTTCGTCGCAGAGCAGACGCTGTCTCGTGCCACCTGCGCGTGCCTCTTGTCAAGTGGAGCAGCGGAGTACTCGCCTTCAGGGTGGTCAAATGCGAGCAGGATTCCGAGACTTGTACGCTTGAATAAGGTGACCGGCTCTTCGGAATTGTTGATGACACATACTGGTATCTTATTGGACACTGTCAAAACTCTCCAGGTGGCTTCAGTATTCTTTTTCACGAGGAGATCCGGGCGAGGTTGGAGAAGCCCAGTACTGAGCTCTGTCGTAATCGGTGAAATGGTCCCGAGAACGATAGTTGAGGTCCTCGGTGACAGGACCGACGGGACAGAAAGCTGAACTCTTTGGGTCTGGGCACACGGGCTCTCTACTTGTAGTTGTTCGAGGTTTCTCTCGCTGAAGTCAACCCGGAATCGGTTTTTTATTAAAAAGTCCAGTCCGAGGACGGACTCATGTAGGATGCCGGGAATAACAATGACAGGATGGCTCACCGAGAGATCTGCAACCTCAATGTTTATGCTGCATGTTCCCCAAACTTCGAAGGCGGCGCCCTTAAAGCCAATGACTCCCTCTCGGTGAGTGAACTCAAGGTCGGGGTTGTCGCGCGAGAGCTCAAGCCACTTGTCGCCTCGTAAAATGTCGCTGACGAACCGGAGTCAACAAGCATATTCATGAAAATTCCGCCCACTTTCCCCTTCACTGTTACTTGAGGGTGCGGAACAATTCCCTGATTTCCACGTTTTACAAATGTACGGTTGTCACTTCGCAGTGGCGCTCGCTGGTCAGAGTTTGCACACGATCTTGCGAGGTGGCCAGTACCGCCACACTGAAAACATCGTGGGCGCCTCCTAGGAGTGTTTCCGCGGGGAAAGCTTTGGCCGTGCTCCTGGGGGTGGTTCTGCGACTCAATGAAACTGTTCACTGTGGCGCGAAGGTCGGTCACGCTGCTGGTCAACGCCGCAATGGGATCGTCCGTGGGTCATGTAGTGGCTCCTGAAACGTTACCCACGGCGGCGCACAGTATTGGTGTCCCCGTAGTCGCAGACAGTTGCTCGATGGATGTTAGTCTTGAGGCTATCTCAAGAGCGTTCTCAAATGTTGCAGGGTCAGCGGCGAGGACTTTTTCACGCAGCTTGGATTGGAGACCTACAATGAACTGGTCCCGTATCATCGGGTCGCCCATCTGTAGTGGCATCTCTGGAATCTGGATAAGCCTGTCCACAAGGTCGTAGCCGTAGACGTCCAGGGCTTCCGTGGGTTGATGACCGCGGGACCGAAACTGTGCCGCAAACACAGCACGCTGGCCCGCCGACGCCAAAAGAAGTGTCAACGCCTTCACTAGTGCGGAAAAAGTGGCCTTGTCTTGGTCGGGAAGATGCTCAAAGACGCGGAAGGCCCAACCTCGGAGGCGTGTTGTCAGGTACACCACATTTTTGGCGTCGTCCCAACCGTTGACTGCCGCGCAAGCGGAGAAGAGCTTTGCCCATGACTCAAAGCTTCCCTCACCGGTGAAGACGTCCGGGAGAACGGGGTTTACAGGTTCCGTGGCCATCCCATCGTTGCCACCAATTGTAACGTGATGGCCAAGAAGCGACCGCGTTTAGTCTTAAGCCTGGTTCACATGCAGCGATTTTGGCCCTAGAGCGGCGCGATTACTGCCGTTGCGGCGCTCTGGCCAGCACCAGCGGTTGAGTGGCACGAGCGCCGCGACGGCAGAAATCGCGCCGCTCCAAAATCGCTGCATGTGAACCAGGCTTTAGGCTACCATTTTTATCTCGATCCGCGTTCCCCTGGCACGCACTCCCAGAGCGCGCTTCTTCTACTTCGCCGTGGCGATACCAGCGATCATCACAAACCATATAAAAAACTTGTGAGAAGTTTCTAATAAGTTTCTTAGATGGTTCTTATGTGTTGTTATGCATCTCATATAGTTTTTATATAGTTCTTATATGGTTCTTATATGATCTTATATATTTTGTATGATTTATGCGCGTTTATTGGACAGAAGACATTTTCCATACAAATGGCTTTTTCACTAGGGAATCGTGGATAATCTCGTTCACTTGCTGCCACTTCCGACTGTAAAGCAGCGTGCCCCCAAAGAGCAAGACAGTTACCAAGAGACGCACCTTTTGTAAAGGGACAACTGAAAATTTCAAAAGACCGCCTGTGTCTGTCTAGGCTCGATCTCTCAGCAAACGTTTACGTTGGTGCATACATAGGTTGTGTAGTTGGCAAACAAAGAGCACGTTAACCATATTGTTGAGTAAGAGAGGATGTTACCCTAATGGCATGTTACCCATAGTGCTCGCCACGCATCGCACGTAAAGCTGCGTCTTCACACTCGCGCCGACGTCAAAAAGGCACACCGACACACTGGCACACCGGCACATAGGCTTTGTAAGACGTTTAAACAAGAGATAAAAACTAAATCATTGTTTTTAAAATAACTAGCTAAGTTGCAAAGTAATACTACTCCCTACACAATGCGCCATAGTGAGCCTTAGAAAGTTAGCACTCATAAAACAATCCGTACCAACGATCAGAGATCGAAGACGTGGAAGTGAGGCAGAGATGTTTTGGAAAGGAGCTCGTAGCAAGAGGCTCGTTTCCGGGGAGCTTGTGCCTCAGAACAAATTAGATTGACACTTCAGATCAAACTGCTTTGTTGCTTGTGTATAGTGTAAATAAATGTTTGCTTTAACGTAAGCAACGACGACTACCAGAGGTTCCTACATTTGGTGTCGAAACCCGGGACGTAACACTCAATGAAGGAAGTCTGATAGACCGAAGCAATACCTATCGAACGACAGAAGCAAGCAACATCCCATCGAGACAAGACTGAAAGATTATGGACGTCATCAAGAAGAAACGGAAGACTCTTCGAACGAAGGTAACGAAACTCCTCAGCGAGGCAGAGGACTTACTTCAGCTGACTTCGGCGGTCATCGATGATCTAGAGATTTTGATCGAGCGCATAAGCCTTGCTCGGGATCAACTCAGCCATGCAGATGCAGCGATCGAGCCTTTGATTACCGAAAGAGATGCGGAAACGGAGTTCACCCAAGTTGTAGACAATACCAACAAGATCGTCACATGCCTCACGAAGCTCAGAAAGAAGCGAAGGGCGTGGAGAACAGCCAACAAGCAAGTGGTTCCCCGAACGACGATCGAAGAGCAACACCCGTGAAAGCGAAAGTCAAGCTCCCAAAATTAGAACTCACCAAGTTAAACGGCCACCGGAAGAATTGGCAAGCATTCTGGGAGCAGTTTAAAACCACAATCTACGAGACTCCAGAGCTGACTCCATCGGAAAAGTTTAATTACCTGAGATCAGCGCCTACCGGAGATGAATTAACTGCTATCGAGAGACTACACCCAACCGCTCAGTGCTACGCGGACACGATTGACCTTCTACAGCAGCGGTTCGGCAAGCAAGAGGCTCTTGTACACGACCACATGAAACGTCTGATGGACACCCAGAAGGTACCACCACGGGGCAATGCCCGAGTCCTGTGTCGTTTGTACGACAGTCTTCAGGCGCACATCCGGGGACTGAGGGCACTGGGTGTGGGCGAGGAATCCTACTGCGCTATGCTCTACCCGGTCCTTCTGCAAGCACAACCGAGGGATATGTCCCTGGACTACAACTGGAGGATGCCGTCGGAGGATACCGGGAACGCCACTGCCGCGCCGGGCGCCGGTCCCGAGTCTCCAACAAAAGACGTTCACCTAAGAACTCCACCGACTCTACTCAAATTTATTCGAGTCGATGTGGAGAGCCGGGAAAGGATGTCAGAGGAACGAGAGGACGACTTTGGCGGTAAGTCTGCAATTTGTTTCCCAAAACAAGAACTGCCGAATTAACTTTCAAACCCCACGAAGCTTCGAAACTTTCTTTCGGCGGCCTTGTATGGCAGGACAGAAGGCTTAAAATGTTTGTCCTGCAAATCCAAAGAGCACGCCATACCTGACGGCAACACCAATATTGAGCTCACTGAGAAAAAAACGAAGATTCAGGTTGACAACAGATGCTTTCGTTGCACGAAAGCAAACCACACGGCAAGAATGTGCCGAAGCTCGCAGTGTTGCACCAGGTGTCGGGGACGGCATACGCCTACAATGTGTGACCCGGATTACGTACCGGAACGATATTTCGCGGCGAACGAAACCGAAAAAGAAAAGAAGACACCGGTCAGTCTTTACGTAAATGGAAAGAACAGCAAGCCAGCGGTGTTCTTGCAGACGGTGACCGGAGGGGCCGAGAACAAAAACAAAAGAAGACTAGCCCTAATTATTTTTGACAGCGGCAGTCAAAGCTCCTTCAGTGCGAAGGAGCTGTCCCAGAAACTCGGTTGCGAACAATTCGGGACGGAGACCCTCATGTTCGGCGTGTTCGGAGGCGAAATCGCCGAGCGTACATTCCGCAGGGTGCAGGTTACTTTGCGGGACCAACGGTACAACAAAAGATATGAGATCGAAGCGCTAGAAACACCTACCATTCGCGAACAAAATCTCCCGAGCCCAGACGAATCCTTCATCGCGACGTTAAAGGAGCTCGGTTGCCCAGTAGGAGACGACATGACCGGACTGGAACATAGCGGCGTCGACATCCTGCTTGGGTCGGATCACTACTGGGGGTACATCACTGGAAAGAGTCACCGACTGAGGGGAAGCTTGACTGCAGTGGAGATCGTATTCGGATGGGCGGTTCTGGACGAACAGGGTCAAGCTCCGAGGTTCTTAGTTGCTCCCAGCTGGTCGAGCTGAGAACGGCGGTGCAAGAGCCCGAACCCATGCCAAGCCTCACACAATTATGGGAACTTGAGAGCATCGGTGTCATCGACGTATCTGTGAACTATCCTTCGGACGACGACGTCATGCGAGACTCCAAAAGCACAATCGATAAGACCAATGGGACGTATGAAGTCCGCCTTCTATGGAGAGAAGATGTCAGGTTGGCAGACAACAAGGTTGCTCGAATGCCACAGAATAACTTCAAAAGCGCGACATGGTACCTCTTGCCGGGAAAGAAAAACCCCGCCGACCTCATGTCACGAGGTCTGACCGCACCTGGATTGGTCTCCACTTCACTCTGGGGTTCGGGGACCAGTTGGTTGCCACTGCCAGCTAATGAATGGCCCAAGAAGAAGCGCGAGGAGCCATCTCAATATACGCTCGAGGAGAGGGGACAAAGAGCTGAAGTATTGGCGATTATTTCAATACCATCTGCATCGTTGCTCGACGCCCCCACATTCAGCTCGGCTTCAAGACTCAACCGAACAACAGCTTGGATGTTTCGCTTCCTTCACAACGTAAGGTCAACGGAAAAACGATCGGGACAACTGACTGCAGAGTAAATCTAAGGAGCGCGAAAAAACTGGCTAAAAGAGGCACAGCGATCGGCGTCTGCTGCCGAGCTTCGACGCGTGACCAACAGAACCGAGAACCCATCTACTTCTCTTCTCCGAGACTTCAGTACTTTCATCAACCAGGAGGGAGGGCTTCGCATAAGAGGTCGACTCCGATCGGACAACATGACATATAATGAACGAAACCCCATCGTACTACCGAAACAGCATCGATATTCCACGCTACTCCTGATCAACGCTCACAGGATGATGTTTCACGCCAGGGTGAGAGACTCTATAGTCCTACTCCGCGAGAGGTATTGGATCTTTCGGGGCCGAGAGCTGGTGAAGAGGGTGCTGCGAGCGTGTGTGACGTGCCAGCGATTGAGCGCTACTCCGGCGAGTGCTGCAACGGGATCTTAGCCGTGCACAAGGACGACGCAGGTTGAACCTTTTGAGGTAGTCGGTGTAGATTTTACAGGGCCGCTCTACATACAAGCAAAAGGGGTCACCCGTGAGTTGTATATCACGCTGTTCACTTGTGCAGTGACGAAGGCGGTCCACTTAGAGCTCGTATCAGACATTTCGACGAAGGTTTTCTTCTTGCCTTTAGTAGGTTTGTGTCACGGAGGGGACTGTGCCGCAGGTCTACTCAGACAACGCACTAACCTTCAAGCGAGCCTCGAGAGACCTGGCACATAAGCTTTGGCAGAACCTTCGACACTCAGAAGTGGTGAATCCCTTCGCCAATGCGACCATTGAGTGGCGTTTTATTGTCGAGTGTGCGCCTTGGTGTGGAGGATTCTACGAATGGCTGGTTCGATTCGTGAACGTGGAACTAAGAAAAGGGATCGTAAAAAAAAAAAAATACGGAAAAGTATTGTCCACACTCTTTTGTGGAATTGAGGCCGTGCTAAATTCACGCCCCATAACTGTCGTTTACATCGAGTTTCATGAAGGCCAGCCGCTCACACCGGCGAGTTTTCTCATCAGACGACGACTAACAGCACTTCCAATGGCTGAAAAAGAAGACTTTGAGTTGTCTCCGGAGGTGCTCCGACAAATGCGGAAACGAAGGAAACGAACGTTCCTCAACACGTTCTGGGAAATGTGGAGGTCTCAATATCTGAGAGAACTTCGATCTGCCTATGAAACAAAATGGCGACAATCGTCACGTCTCTAGGTATGCCGATTTGTCCTTCTGAAGGAACAGCTTCCAAGTTTCCTCTGGAAGATGGGAAGAGTTTAAAACGTTTTCTGTGGGCGAGACGGGAATATCCGTAGATGTGTAGTGCGCTCGAACAAAGACGGTCTTCTGAAAGGACCAATTCAACTCCTCTATTCACTGGAGATAACGGAAATCTAGAATGGGGTAACACCCATTCGGTGGGGAGTCTGTACCAACGATCAGAGATCGAAGACGAGGAACTGGGGCAGAGACGTTTTGGAAAGGAGCTCGTGGCAAGGGGCTCGTGGCCGGGGAGCTCGTGCCTCGGAACTGATGAGATTGACACGTCAGATCAAACTGCTTTGTTGCTTGTGTATAGTGTAAATAAATGTTTGCTTTGCAATCCACGGGAAAGATATTCTAAAGAACAAACCGCCAAGATTACTAACTGGATTAAATGCCGAATATATCGATCTGATGGATATCACGTTCAAAACATTGCGTAGTTATTTTAGCCCCCAGCCTACTTTTCTTGTGTAAAAAAAAAAAAAAAAAGCTGCGTAATATTAGTAAATTACGAGCGTTGCTGTGCTATGCACTTTCTTCTCTTTTTTAGTGCGCTGCCCTTAGGCGCCCGTTTCCTGCTTGAGCGGCGTCGCCGTCGTCGTAACCGCGCGTTGCATTATGGGACGCTTTCCATAATGACGTCACACGTGACGTCCCGTGTGATGTCACGAAGGTCACAAGTTACGAGTGACGTCACGACGGCCGCCAGTGACGTCAGTATGAGAAGTGTTCCTTAACGCAACACGCGGATCACGAGTCACGTCACTGCGACGTCACGAGGGTCACAAGTGACCCGCGCGTTGCATTATGGAACGTTCCCATAATGACGTCACACGTGACGTCACGAGGGTCCCGAGTTTAAGGCCACGGTCCCACTGAATGTGCACTCTTAGAAAAAGGGTATCGGTAGTCTTCTCTTGGGGTATAAATGGTCTTGTAACCTATGTTCCTTTAGAAAGGGAGAAACTCTCGTCCCTGAAGCAGGGGAGCGAAGTTCCTCCGTCGCCTGCGTCTCATTATTGGCGGCCCCGAATCGAGCAAATTGAGCTCGTAAGGCTTAACGAGGACGCTACGTCTCTTGTACGGGACGAGAGCAACAGCAAATAAAAGCGTAACACGAGCTTTATGCGAACTGTGTTTATTTCCGAAGCCAGATTTGCCCCGCACGTACAGAAACTCGCGTTTCAAAAGCAGTTACTCAGTCTTCTCGTCGTCAGGTCTGCGATGTTAAATGGAGACAATCGATACCCAGTTACTTCGCGCACTTTAAGTCTTACATTTGATATTCCTCGAGTCACAATTCCTTCGTCAACCGCACATCACGAAGGAATGGCAAACCAATCCGCGAAACCAAAATCCGCTCCCAAAAGAACAAACTCGAAGCCGCTGTTTATCGCGGAGCGTGAAAGAAGGTTAAATCGCTTGCCACCAGAAGCCAGGGTCAAGCAGAGTAATCGCAAGTAGCTAGGCTGGGAGGAGCTAGGTGCCGCCCAATTAATATTCTACAAAAATATTTTTATTTCCACACGCCACCATTCAACTAGCTTGAGTATCACCTTAGAGCGGAAAACCGCAACCCAAGGCCTGCAGCGGAAATGGCACCCCCCCCCCCAGTTTTTTTTAATTGAATATACTTTACTTCAGACAAACGTCTTGGAGGATAGGGCAAAAGGCGACTACGGTCGCCTGACAAGGGCCCGTCCCCCTATACAGTCCAGCAGCAAAATGTACAGTAAAAAAAAACGAATCAATACAATTATATCATTACACGAGGGCACAGTGACATATACAAATTGTGATATAATAAAACAGAAACACATAAAAATACCGACACAGATTATATTAGACGTAGAAGAAAACTTGTTATGGTGGTTTTAAATGTGTGTATTGTATTAGAGCTATTAATCGTGGACAGTATTTCAGGATGGTTATTTAATAATTGTGCGATCTGATTAAGTATTTTTGACGACCATAATTCGTGCGTATTTTCGACTGTAGGTAGTGCGTATGGCGGAAGGTGTATGTGGACGCCCTGTTGATGTAATTCTCTTGCACGAACTCAGGGTGTAGTTTAATTTTGTGGAACATGTATATGGCCAATTTCTGAGTGATTGATTGTTCTACTGTAAGAAGGGAGTATTTGATAAATATGGGCGGGAGTGTTCCCGATATGATACATTGGCGATTGAGCGCACTGCTTTTTTTTGCAATAGAAGTAACTTAGATAAACAGGTCTTTGAGCATGTACCCCATACTAAACTGCAATTGCTTAAACGAGAATGAACAAGAGTATAATAGAGCTGGCGCTTTAACCAAACCGGAAGAATATATTTTAGCCTACTTATAATTCCGATTGCCCTTGATATGTCGGGTCGAATCCTATCAATATGGTAAGACCAATTTAAATTTTCTTGAAAAAATACTCCTAAAAACTTGTGGGTTTTTACGTAACCGATTTCAGTGTTCTTAAATCTAATGCTTAGTTTTTGATTCATATTTCTATTTTTTTGCTCTAAATATCATATATTTCGTTTTTTCAACGTTTAATTCTAATTCATTGCACGCCAACTACGTACTTAACTCTATCATCCAGTTGTTCGCTAATGTTTCCAGCTGATCTATGTTCGTACCCGAAAAAAATACATTTGTGTCATCTGCGGGAAGTACAATATCAGGAGTATGTGGTATGTTAACAATATCATTAATGTACATTAGAAATAGAAGTGGTCCGAGGATTGATCCTTGGGGAACCCCATAATGTATATTACCGGTTTCTGATTTTTCGAAACCAAGAGTGGTGTATTGGACACGTTCTGATAAATAACTTTGAGTGAGTTGTAGGGCAAGACCTCTTATACCATAATTATAAAGCTTTTTAAGAATTATTTCATGCTTGATCGAATCGAAGGCTTTTTTGAAATCTAAAAATACCCCTAATGTATAAAGCTTGGTTTCAAAATTAGTTAAAATTTTATTCTTAATATTCAGTAAAGCTTCTTCAGTAGATTTCCCTTTCTGAAAACCATATTGCTGTTTTACAAGGAGATTATGTCTGCTAAAATGATCCGTCAGTCTGCCTGTTTGCCACATTAGTGATCACGTGACGTCAAGAAGGTTGCGCTCATAAGCTGGCCAGATCAGACTGGCCAGATCACGGCAAGCAGAGGGGCTCTCTGGGGCTGGGTTCCAATCTAATGAATCCGAGTTACTCCGGCGGATCATGTCACGTGACAAGACTGATAGAGCAACTGGACGCGGGTAGGTTTTCGAACGCCAAGGTACAAAACATTTACCCTAGAGTAAAATCAAGTAAAGTTTGGACCGCGTCCCTGCTTACGGTAATCTGGACAATCTGATCTGGCGCACCTTTGGACGCAGTCATCTTAAAGTCACGTGATCACTAATGTGGCAAACGGTCAAGATGGCGGCAACCGGGTGGGTGCCATTTTTGGCCGCTGGTTTACCGCTCTAAATTTGCTCAAGCTCGTTGCCACCATTGCGCTTCGGGATCTTCGAGAATATCTAATATACGCACATGTAGACACATTACGCATACTAGAATCATCAGGTGAACATGCATTGAGCGCATACACATACATGGCACTTATAAACATCAATACAACGGCGCACTAATTCGATCCCTACACCCAAGCTTTGCGTTTCCGTCTTTTATAGTGGTCGTTTCGAACGTACGGAATTTTTTGGTGACTGCCTAAGCAATAAAAAATATTCCCAGCATGTTGATTTTTTTCAGCAATGTCATAGCTCTGAGAGTATTTTGAATGGCTCAGGGGATGAATCTCTTAATAAAAAGAAAACGCTCGATCATATGGCGTAATTATTTGAAAGCCAACAAATCAAGCCGCTCCAATGCGGTTCCAAGCCATGAGTTTGTTTCCCCGCACGGCATGTCGTAGCCAGTATTTCTATTGTAGTGCTTGTTTTTATATTTGTGCTGTTCGCGCACAGCTGCAATTGCCGTGTTGAATTAATCTCTGTAGGGCAAATATTCACTCAGCTAAAAGTGATGCTTCACGGGCAGAGAAATCGCTTTTCGATCAACCTGAATGCAGTCAAAGCCGCGACTTGCGGCAGGTGTTAAGTGTACGGAGCTACGCCGTGGCGAGCTCGAACACTTATAGCGCTCATCCCAGCATGCCACTTACAGGGCAGTTTCTCCAGAAACCGTAGTATATTTAAACAGCAAAATAAAGGGTAGCTTTTTTTCGATTTTACCTACTATTCTTTTTTAATGCTAAAATTACACACTGTAAATATAAATAATTGCCGTCATAATTTCGTACTGTTCAGTCCTTTCACCAGAGCGCAATCGTTCTCGGGGAGGAAACAACCGACAGACACATTGGCCAGCGTACGATAGGAGCTTCCCGTTCAGACCAGCGTTCCAACATGACCATCCGCACGTCGATCGATTGCACCTAATCCCTCAAGTGGTCTTTAACTCTTTAATGTAAAGTGGAATGTCAACCTGCGGACACCCCGCCCACTCCGATCACGGCCCGACCAGCGGCATCAATGCCCGACAGTTTACGTCATCTCATCTTGTTACACCAGTGACACGCGAACACACGGTCAAATCGGCGATAATTCCAGTCTTCTGTTCACAACGCACAACACTGCCTTCAGGATGTTGCTGCTATGTTTCTGACACGCGGAAATACAGAACCACGTTGATTGGCGGTTGGCACTTGGCATCGGAAAACAGAAGGCACCCAGGCAGCCGGCAGCACAACCTGCCTGTCTTGGACGCAATTCCTGCGATTTTCATAACGTCGAAAACGTCGACACAGTTCCGCGTGGTTCCGGTACTGTAGCTCCGCGTGGCGGCGTGGCTCCCGCAATCCGGAGACGGCCATCTTACCCAGTGTACGTAGCGCTGCTGGCACTGCTCCGGAACATCGCGGTTTCTAGCGGCTTCGTTTGCTCGTTTGATAAAATTAGTGGTAAAAACGTCAATGCAACCGAAATGTTCTGCACGTTTGGACTAGAAGACGGAACTATAGGCGGCCTTCACCGCCGCTGAAGCTCAATCAACTCAACAACATTTATTAAACAACGTGCGCGACGTGCTTGAAAAACGAAACCGAAAGAAGATGAGTCGAGAGGGCGAAAGCACTGATCTCTATTGTAGTAGGCTGGATCGCGGACCGCGGCCTCGGCAGCTGGGGCCGAGTGTCGCCACCGGCGGCCATTGATTGACACCAGCCAATGCATGCGACTCTATGGGAAGAACGAGAAAAAGTGACGTTTTCCCCTGTTTCTAAGTTGTTGTCGGCACTGAAACTTCTTGGATGCTTTTCGATAAGCCCGTCAAATAGCTTGCGTACAAACATTAAAACTGGCAGCCCTCGCAGTTCTAATAGATAAATATTTTGTGGTCGAGAGTGACTCCGGTGTAGCGCAGCTCAATGAGGCGAGAGTAACTTAGAGTTACCGCGGAGTCGGTGGCGGTTTCGTTGAGTTGGGTTTAGCAGACGACAAGCTCGGGGGTCTTGCTACGCGGAATTCGCTCACTCCCGGAAAGCCGCTGTCGAGATGAAACTTCTTTGTCATTCATCAACTTCTGGGCTTCCCCAAGAACGGTCTTATTGACGGCAAGTTCCTTTGTTTACTCCACTACGAGAGCAAGCTTGCCAGCTCAGCCATAGGTGCTCCGGTACGTTTGATTTTTTTATTCGGCGACCGGACGTTTGACAAATACCGATTCGATCTCCAAACACCCGACATAGGGATCGCAGCACACCATAAAATACTGGCCTCCGAGCACAGCGTACATGCTTCAATATTTTTACTTTTGTGCGTTTCTCCCATAGATTTGCGTGTATCGCCTGGTGTCAAGCAATGGCCGCCGGTGGCGACACCGACGGGCTCCCGATCCGCGATCCAGCCTACTAAAATAGAGATCAGTGGGCGAAAGCTTTCTCCCGTCTGCTTGGAGGAGAAAAACGTCTCGCTCCTCCCTTATTCTCGTGTCAGCTTGGGGGCGCGTCAGTAGAAGGGAAGAAGACGCGCAGTTGCTACATTTTTCCTAAATTTTTTTCTTAGAGTGTGGCTGTTTAGGTACTTTTTGGCAGGTCATTACTCATCTTTTGAATACTGTGGGATTGATGTCGTTCGAAAGGCAATGAAATCTTCTTTCATTTGATATTATTTATGTATTGGTTTATATTGTTCATGCGCAATTGTAGCGTTGCGAATATGATGGCGCGGACCCTCTCTCGCTCCACTGGTTCATATTTCATGAGCGATCTATTAAAGAAAACACGGTTCCAATTGAGCAGTTTTGTTAAGATGATGTCGGAGCAGAATGGAACGATGTACTTTTTTGGTATTTGCACTTCCTTGTTTTGTTCATCTCTCCAAATATTGCCCTAAAATTGCATTTTTTTTCAGCCCAAATATGTTTCAATGACATGCGCTAGGGCAATGAAATTAGCTATACAGCTGT